>CM066329.1:180483041-180798041 GCA_033807585.1 Hydrophis major
CTAGAGAACTGGACAGACAGCAGCATCAGCAGTTTCTGGTCGGTAGCTGGACTCTGTATGGCGAGCCCTTCTAGCTGCTCGCCCTTGGAGCTTTGTAACAAAACCTCTTGGAGTTCCTTGTCCCCGGACCCCAAATCAGAACTGGGGACCATCAAGCCTGATGGACGGCTGAGGTAGCAGGGGCAGCCGGCAGCACATTCTTGGGATCTAGGAAGCATCACCTCACGGAGCGGGGGAGAGATGAGCCTCTCTGCAGGGAAAACTCTGTGTGACTTCAGCCTGTGAAAATGCACCATTGTCACATGGGACATAACACGAGGACAGAAACCTTTTGTCGTGGCAGGCATAGTGGTGCAAAATACGGCAGAGCAGAATTCCCCACCGCCATTCTCAGGATTTGCTGGAAAGAAGCGAAGGCAAGGAAGAGGAGCAACATATTTATAAACCAGACCAACGGAAACGTTCTTGACTGACGGGTTTGACTCTTCACTCCCTGGCTCCAGTGCACCTAGGCCAGTGGGACCTCATCAATCATGGAGTACGCTCTGCGACATCAGGACTCTCTGTTCCCAAATGGTTGCTGGCAAAGCATTCTGGGAAATGACAAGATGGAGTTGAGAAATACAGAAAGCCTGTTTTCCACCTTCTTCTTCCTCCATCCTTTTGGTTCTTTTTTTTTTTTTTCCTTTCTTTTTTTATAAAAGTGCATGTGTATCTATATATAAGACAAAAGTGCAATATAGACCACAGTCATCTTACCTCTCTCCTTCTTCTGCGTCAGTGTTTCCATTCTCTTCTCCAACCTGTTGTCTTGATGTTTTATAGGGTATTTTTTTAAAAATTGAGTGCCCTCCTAGGCATGCTGGGTGGTTGGATCTTGCTGCTAAGATTGGAAAGTTTTCCTTCTTCTTGGGGAACAAAATGGAAATGATCTCCCCTTTCTAGCCTTACAAGCAAAACAAGAGCTGGGCCTTTCTGGCCAATGTGCCAAGCTCCCCTTTTAATGGAACTGCAAGTGGTGCCAAATCCAATGTACCCACTAATGCCTGTTGTGAGATATCCCAAGCCTTACTGTCTCAGCTATCCTTCCTCTTCCAGTGTGAATACTGGCTATGGCTACATATTGGTATAGCTAGGCTTATGGCCCGGAGTGCTCTTTCTAAAAGGTCTCAAGCTGTCGGAAGCAAAGCATTATATATTTTTTCATTTGCCTCTTTTCAATGGGTTGATGGACATCTGCCATCTCCTTTTCCCTCCCTCAGATTCCCCCAACCTGTTTCCTCTCATCCTTTCCATGGTTTCTTCAGTGTTGTTTCATCTTTCCGTAATTTTCCGTTAACGTTTAAGCTTGTCAGCTTCAGACAATACTCTGTCCTGCCCACGTCTACATGTCTTCACGCTGTCCTCCACTGGAAAAGCTGCCCCATTAAGAGCTGTAGCTCCTTCAGCCAAAAACAGATTTCCCATCTTCAGAGAGTGATGCTGTTTTGTACTGAATGTTGTCCAATGTCTAAACATATTTCTTAGTCTGATCTGCTCTTTCAGATGCATCCCAGAAAACCGAGTGAATCACCCCCAGTTGAACTGGGGCCAGCAGTGTCTGAGCTTGTCTTTTCCAAATGGTTATTTAGGGGTGGGGGGAGTATTAAGAAAAGAAATTATTCTTTGGAATATTTTTAATAATGTGTGCCATATCAGAATATACTGAGCAGGGATGGAGAGCTGATGCCTTCCCAAATTGTTGAGTTCCAGCTTTCGTAAGACACTGCTAACATGGCCAAGGGTTAAGAATGATGGAAGCTGTAGCCTGCCATTGAGACAGAAACATGGGGATTTAAATGATTTCATGTAGAGTGGAGTTATTGGTGCCTGTGAAAGGGGATTTTAGAATGGGTCTATCCCCCACTCGCCAGCTGAAGTTCTGAAGCAGCTTCAGAAAGGTTTAAAGGACTCTGATCATGGGTTTTGGTCCAAGTTTTTCAAAGCCTGCAGGTGGTTAACTTCTGGATCAAAAGCATAGATGACCGGGGTTGTCTGGTTTTAAAAATACCCTTCTGTTTTAAGGTTTGCACTGATGTAAGAAGAAAGAAAGAAAGCAAATGGAAATGCTCGTTGATGAGTTATGGCAGAACAACACCACAATTGGTTGGGATCAGTTCCGCCACCCATAGCATAGACTGTGGGGCTGGGGAAAGAGTAGTACCTCAACCTGGAAAAGGGACTCACAAAGCCTCTTCCATGTACTGTGCTAAGGGGAGTAACTAGGCAGAGCATCAGCTACAACCTTTTTCAAAGAATGAGTGCTGAAAAATGTGGTGTCAGAGCATTGTGTAAAGTTGTCTTATATATGCAACACAAATATATCTATATCTCTACAGTGTGAAGAGTTGTGAATTCTTGCAGTTAATTTTTTTGACTCACTCAAGAAATAACAGATTGTGTTTTGCGGGGAGACTGGGGATCAGTAGCAAAACAACCTGCTGTAATAAGGGTATTAGAAGGCTAACACTGGGAGAACAGGAAAAAGGAGACTGTATTCCAGTGACTAAAAACTGGCTTCCAAAAGATTCTACCACCTTTGCTGGAAGGAAGAATTAATCTAGCACCCATTGGCTGTTACCTGCTTAAACTCCAAACACTAGACAGACTGTGCCTCTAGAAAGAGGACGGGATGTGTCACTCTTTCCTCCTCTTTCTCTGCATTGTCAATACTGTTCTTTACTAGCTTTTTTTAACTAAGATCCTCAAATACAGGATACATTAAATAATCACTGAATGACACTCAGAATGTAGTTTTCTTTTAATCTGTGCTGCCTATGACCGATGGTCCGTATTTTTGCAATGACTGATGGTCCATATTTTTGCAGTCCAAATCTAGCAGTCCTAATTTAATCAGCTTTAAATAGATATTCCACTCCTCTGCAATTTGGTTATTTCCATATGAATGGACTTTACGTCTTTGGATTTTGAAAAATTACCAAAATAGCTGTG
Organism: Hydrophis major; assembly: GCA_033807585.1. NCBI lineage: Eukaryota > Metazoa > Chordata > Lepidosauria > Squamata > Elapidae > Hydrophis > Hydrophis major. The sequence continues at coordinate 180,486,033 of CM066329.1, forward strand.
AACTTTGAGAAGCAATGTCCCCATATCTGAAGGATGCTAGGCTGAGGAAGATTGAAATATTAACTTGTTTAGTAAATTATGCTAATTAAGCAGGTCACTCTCAATTTGCATTTTATTTACAAATCTAGATTGTTTTGAAAGATTTAGACAACCTGCTAAGCCATAAATAACATACTGTGGTGAAATAATTCTTCTATGTTATCTGTTCATCATATATTCCTAAACGTCTATGGAGATTTTCATTCATCCAGGTCAAGGTTGTCCCAAAGGTGCTTTTTCAAGAGACAACTGGACTTTCTGGTTTTTCTTTGAAGACATTTTACTTCTCGTCCAATAAGCTTCTTCAGTTCTCTTCTTGGATGAGAAGAGAAATGCCTTCAGGGAAAAACCAGAAAGTCCAGTTGCCTCTTGAAAATGCACCTTTGGGACGATCATATATTCCTATTCAAAAATTAATTTTGTCAAAGCAAGATTCTGGAGTCCACATTTGATACAATAGCTGCTTTCAAGATTTTGTGCTTTCCCCTTTTTAAAGTTTCTAATTCTCATGGTTATGGGCAATATGATTTCATCAGCAATGTGGCTAAATTTGAGCAAAGTTTTAAGTAGTCAAATTCGGATGGATCGCAGCCTCTTTTAAATTTTATTACATATCTTCAGTTGTTGCAAGTAAGCAGACTTGGGATGGGATTCAGCATAACTAAGGCAGCAATTGCTTATAACGGATGCCAAATAAAATCAAAGTTATTATGCCAGTGGAGAGCAATGCAGAAAATGAAGTATTTGTAGAATCTGCTGATAAGAGCATATCAATAATTTGAAGGGGTCTTTGCTGGATTGCAAAGTTACAGTGTTTGCAGAGTCTAAATGAATTCATTATCCTTCCATTACAAAGGAGATGAATGAACTAATCTTTGCGGAGTGCTTAAAGGCCACTTGCATAAAAGCTGGTATAGAGCTGTCAGGTGTGATTAAGCTCACCATCTCCCCTTTTACTATCATAAGGCTTTCATCACTGAGGCTTTCTACTTTCTGATATTATCATGTACTTTTAATGAACCTAATGAGAGCTGATTGAATAAATATGGCATTGTTCCAAACCATTCAGTAAATAGACTTTGAAACAGTATCAAGGAGATTTATTTTCATTGGCTGGCTGATTGTATGGAAAGCGGGTGGGGTGGAATGTTAAAAGCAGGGCTTCATTTGCAATAGGTATGCTCAAGCCTTTAAATTGTAGGACTAATCTGTGAGTGTTGCGGCTGTAATCTCAATGGTTTTGGTTCTCAGGGCACATATAGCAACAGTGCTCTCAGATCCATGCCCAGGATGGTTTCAGTGGACCTTGTTGAAGACCCAATGCTTGAATTGGATCACAGTGTGCCTCTGTCCTGGATCCTTCATATGGCAAGGAAAGTCATGTTTCACTCTTCCATTGGTTCATTGCCTGCAAACTCCTGATAGAAGCCCAAAGGTGCTTTTTCCAGAGGCAACTGGACTTTCTGGTTTTCCTTTGAAGACATTTCGAAACGTCTTCAAAGGAAAACCAGAAAATCCAGTTGCTTCTTGAAAAAGCACCTTTGGGACAATCATGACCTGGATGGCTGAGAACCTCCATTGACATCCTACTAGAATTTCTTGGCAGATACTGGAGTCTTAGCTTGCAGTTGCAGTTCTTTCATGAATGGAAATTTTGGGCACCTAGGGAGGGTGGTGGAGAGGAACATGGATTCCAAGCAACACCCTCAGCCTGGAAATGTCCCACCTTTTCTTACCTTCTTGCTTGTGACATTTTATCTCCATCAAGTAAACTAAAACAAATCTATTGAGGGAAAAGATGAAAAACAAAGATACAAAAGAATTACTAGACTTCCATAGCTTAATATTTATTCATTCAATCTGTAAAGTTGCCCTTCCTGGCAATGACTTAGTTTGGACTTGATTACATTAAGCAAACCCAGTTGCTGCAGTTTGGAAACTACAACTTAGAGCTGGCTGAATTGAAAAAGGGCAGCAATTGTAATTTATTAGCTGATTGTGACTGATCTTGAAATCTTTCTGAATTATTTGTTAGGATCTCATAATGAAGGGTGAATATCAGAACCGTAACCTGAGCTTGCAAATCAAAATAACATCCCAGGGAAAACAGTGGCTTTTTTTGTCAAGGAAATGACATGGACATGCTCAGACATCAAATATCACTCAATGGAGGTCCTAGCTATCAGAAAATCATGGTATTTTTTTTTAATAGTCTAAGAAGGCCTTTTCTATAAAATCAAATAGATGCCATGTACACTAAACCGGACTCAAGAGGATCTTCTATGGGTATAGGGTCTACTCGGGGAAGGGGTTGGACTGGAGGACCTCCAAGGTCCCTTCCAACTCTGTTATTTGGTATTCTATATCAATTTCCCTGACACTTTTTGCCTTTTTTACATGTATTTTCAGCAATAAAAATGTAATTCTAAAAGAAAATATATTTATGAAAATTACAGTGTTAAATTCTAAATCTACATGGATAATGTTTGTCCCTACTTACTTTATTCCAGGATATTGTATGATATTGAGGGTATTAGCCAGACATAATATTGACCCAAATCCATTTCTAGCTTTGCTTTTTCACTTATTTCCAGCTTAACGTGTTCGTAAAATATGCTGGTAGCTCGATTAATTTTTGATGGCATGGCATACATTACAATTCATTGTCAGTGGTTTATACTATTTGGTCACTATTTTTAATACTATTAAGGAAAAGCATCAAATATGTCTTAAAATAAGTTAATAAATTTGTATAGGGAATTAAAATTATTTCATGCATCTGTATAGGGAAGATCAGATATATCATTATATGAAGCATGTGTTTCTATGGCCTGATGGAACCTGCAGCCAGACTGATGCCCTGGATAATTTTCAGCAAGAAGTTTGTCTACTCAATATGTAATATATTCAGGGTTGTTGTTTTTTTGTGATGTAATGGCTGCATCATTATGACTGTAGTGATGATGGGCCATGAGGTTCTTAAATATTACAATCGCTAATTAATTTAACATCTTGGGCTACAAATGCAACTTTTTTAGGTTATAAAGGCAAATATTAGAAGCATACTTACTGAATTGAGAAATCACCGTTCAACTAGTAAATGGATCCTAATATGTCAAATCAAAGAACTGAATATAAAGTATAGAATAACAGAGTGGGAAGGGACCTTGGAGGTCTTCCAGTCCAACCTTTTGCCTAGGCAAGAAACCCTATAGCATTTCAGACAAATGGTTGTCCAATCTCTTCTTAAAAACTTCCAATGTTGGAGCATCCACAACTTCTGGAGGCAATTAATTGTTCTTAATTGTCAGGAAATTTCTCCTTAGTTCTAAGTTGCTTCTCTCCTTGGTTAGTTTCCATCCATTTCTTCTTGTCCTGCCCTCGGGTGCTTTGGAGAATAGCTTGATCTCCTCTCCTTTGTGAACCACCCCTTAGATATTGGAACACTGCTATTATGTCACTCCTATGCTGCCTTTTCATTAAATTAGACATACCCAATTCCAGCAACCATTCTTTATATGTTTTTGCATCCACTCCCTTAATCATCTTGGTTGCTTCTCTCTGTACTCTTTCTGGAGTGTCCACATCTTTTCTTATATTGTGGCAACCAAAGCTGATTAGTTCATTGCATAATGTAAATAGACTTTTTGCTTCTGTTTGTGCTTCCTATCTACTCGGCCCACCTCTCTTTTTCAAGACATCAACTTCTGTTCTCTTCAGCTGCCCTGCCTTGGTAGGTCTTGTAAACTTAGCTCTCCTGCTAACCTTCGGCTATTCACGATCGGCGTCCTTAACTTTGTTATCACAGTATTGCTGTAACCTTTCCTCCCCCTCTTATCAGAATGCTTCTGACATTGATAACATTCAGACTAAGTGCAACTGCCTCTGTAAATGTAGACCTTTGGTCGATCAAGCTCAGTGTAGTTGAGATCTATGCTCTTCAGTCTGGGGCCTTTGGATGAGGTAGATAGTAATTAATTCATGTGGGTGTACTAAACTACAGTAGTAGTTCAACAACAAGTAGCATAGTCCCAGTTTGGGGAAAATAGGCTGATACAAGCTGCCCCCAGTTTATATCAGCCCATTTTCTCCAAATTGGGGATATCTATATAAAGCACTCCTGTGCTTGCTAATACAATCTTTCCCTTATACGGCAAATGAATGGAGAGTTGTTTGCTTTGGCAGGCTGTTCTTATGCCTTTGTATTATGCTTCTCTGCTAAGAGCAAAGAACAGGAAGCACCAAGATATAGTATTGACTCACTTCAATAAGCAAGCTAGATTTCCTTACTAAGAGACCAAGGTCTAGGGAATGTTCACAATGTTCCTTTCATCCAGTCCAATAAATATATATTTGAAAAATTTCTCCAGTATATTGTGCTACGGGAGGCAGCTGCCCTTTTCCATCTCTTGGTCTTCTAAATTAATGTTTTGTGCTGAAGATTCTAGAAAGTATCATTTTTATAATGTTCTGAATGCTGAATAAACATTTGATTTATTGAGTAAATTGCAGGTGCTGAACCTTCATAGCTCTGCTACTCATACTAGCACTTGGGTCAGGCCTGTTAAACAGAATCAGGTCTACAGTTGTTGACCTGATTAGGAGCTTGGAGAAACATTCCAAAATGCAGTGACAAAGCACATTGGTACAGATAGTCTTTGACTTACAACAGTTTGTTTCGTTTAAAGTTACAACGGCACTGAATAAAGGGACTTGTGACCATTTTTCATGTGTACAACTGTTGCCGCATCCTATAGTCATGTGATCCAAATTCAGATGCTTGGCAACTGGCATGTACTTATGACAGCTGCAGGGTCCCAGAGTGTTGTGATCCCCTTTCCCCTTTTAAAAGTCAATAGGGAAGCCAGATTCACCTTAACTGTGTAGCTAACTTAACAACAGCAGTGACACAACTGTGACAAGAAAGGTTGTGAAATAGGCAAAACTCACTTAATAAACATCTCGCTTAGCAACAGAAATATTGGGCTCAATTACAACACGAGGACTACCTGTATTGTCAAACATACATATATACATACATACATGTATACACGCACACACACACATATTTGTTTTATATATATATAAAACATGTAGTGCAAACATTGACCCACAAAAACTTTTGCTGATGGAAGCAAATTTAAACCTTTGCTGTCTATTCAGTTTTCTATCAAACCACCAGGAATTAAATTTGATTGATATATGGAGAAGATCACATCCCGAGAAAAAACGATTTACATTCTATTCAAATCCTCATCAAATATGGACACGAATTGATATGGCATGGATGAATGGGGAAATAGCAAATGAGATAAAAGGGACTGAAATTTTACCTAATGAATGGGCAGATAACAATCCAATTCAGATAATATGGAAGGGTAGGGAAAAACCCAAGAAAAGATGGACATTAAATACTCAGTTAATAAGAGAAAAAGAACACACCAACAAACTCAAGGAGGAATTAAATTATTTCTTAAAGGAAAATGACAATGGAGCAACTACGAAACAAAACATTTGGGATACAATGAAGGCAGTAATAAGTGGTATAACAATCTCTTATAACGCCAAGAGGAATAAGGAAAAATACACCCAGCAAAACAAATTACAACAAAAAATTAAGAAATTAGAAACTCAATTACAGAGTACCCCAAGGGATTCAAAATTGCAAAATCAGATAATAATAACTAAACATAAACTGAATTTAATTGAACAAGAGAGAATGATTATAAATTTGAATACAACTAGACAAACTTATTTTGAGCATGCTAATAAGCCAGGGAGATGGCTATCATATAGACTTTAAAAAAAGGAAAGAAAAGAGATTGATATACCAGCTAAAAGATGGAAAGGGGAATATACAACAGGAGATAGAACAGAAAAAATAAATTGCCCATAAGTATTTTGAAGAGTTATATAAAAAGGAAGAAGTTAATGAAGATAGAATAAGAAACTATTTAGATGAAGTGAAGGATAAAGCAATTGGGGAAGAAATGGAAAAATTATTAAACAAAGACATTACTTGGTTTGAATTGAAATCAGCAATAGAGAACCAGAAAAACAATAAATCCCCGGGACCAGATGGGATTCCAGGGGAGCGGTACAAGGCAATAGCAGAACAAACAGGACCTCTTATGGTGGAAGTTTTCAATGACGTCTTATTGGCAGCCAGGATGCCAGACTCATGGAGGCGGGCATTGATTTCGCTGATCCCAAAGGAGGATTCAGATCCCCGATATATACATAATTATAGGCCGATTTCATGTTAAAAACTGATTACAAAATATTCACTTCTATTATAGTAGGTAGACTAAAAAGAATGTTAAATGAGCGTATATATGAAGATCAAAATGGATTTCTCCCGACCAGACAAATCAGGAACAACTTAAGAATAGTACTAGATGTTTTACGAAGCCCACCCCGAAAAACAAATTGCACTTATTTTTTTAGATGCAGAGAAGGCCTTCGATAATTTAAATTGGCAATTTTTAGTCCAAAAAATTTATAATATGAATTTAAGCACCAAATTTGAAAATATTATAACAACCATTTATAATACACAACAGGCTAATATTATAATAAACAGGGAATATGCCTGTCCGATCAGCAATTTTCAATCTGACATAAAGTTCTAATTTTGGTTAAGATCATTTTAGCAATATTATCTACTGGAGAAATCTGTTCAGCTATTCATGATCTGCAGCTCTGAAGTAGGCTATGAATACTCATTAATTCTATCAGGTAAATTGGAATTGATTATGTACATCTAGGCAAGTCAGGTCAGAGAACAGAATATATTTAAATCTCTAAATAGTTTAGGGACTGATTTATCTCAGGGACCCCTTCTATCCTGGTGAAATTCCGCAGAAATTTAAGACCTGCAGGAGAAGCCCTTTTAAATGTGCCTCTGTTTATAGATGGCCAACTGTTCAGAAACAGTGAAGGGGTCTTTATCCAGGACCACTTCCAAGCTATGGAGCACATTCCCACAGGAATTGCTTTTACTCCCAGGCCTCCGCTTTTGCTTAGATTACATTTTATATTAATATGTTACTTTTGATTTGTTCCATAGGTAGTTTGGAAGTGCTCTCTGCTTGCTTTGTTGCAGATGTTTCATTAGTAATCTAGGCAACATCACCTGCAAGCCTGGGGTTTCCTGGCTGTTTCTAGCTAGTAGCTTGTCCTGCCAGACTTAGTGGTCGTGTGGCTTCTTTTTTGATGGATGGCTCTTGATTAAGATATTGTTTCTTCTTTAATCGCTAGTACTTTTTCCTGCTTATCTGGGTATTGGATGCTGGAGGAATCCTATTCTGAGCTCTTCGTTTGCTTTCTAAGCTTTTTACATTTGTTTAATTGGAAAGTAAATGAGGTTTGTGTCTATTGACATTATGATGTCTATTCATCTTGCAACACATGGAGAGACCCAGCCACAGTTTAATCTGGGAAACTGTACATTTTAGATCAAGTTGAATTCAAAAATATCAGGAATTCCTGGAAGCTTGATATTCAGACAATTCAGTCATCAGTAGATCCATAAAGCTAATCTTCACGCTGTCTCACACTGATGTAACCTTGCCTGGTAATGAAATGCCTCCAAGGAGAGCACCAAGAATCCAACTATTTGTGTTTACTTATAGTTCATTTTGTTAGGCATCTCATGATTCTAATGAACATGTCTGAAGGTGAAGAGAGTCAATAGTTCAACTAATATGAATAATGCACCGTTGCAGATACTGATTATGTAACTTTTGGTTTTCTCTCCTCACTAAAAGCTCAAAGTCTACCATATTCAACATTTTGTGGGGCCAGAATGAATTTTAATTGTAAAAGGTAAAAGGACAAAAAGTTATTTCCATTCTTAAGAAACGCACGGAGCAAGGATGTGCAAAGTTTGAGTTGGTGTTTCATAGCTGCATTTCAGAAAACAGGCAAAGCAAGGGTAAAAAGTTATCTAGAATCTGGACAAAATGAAAAAAAATGATTTTTTTAAAAATGTAATTACAATTTAATTTTTAAACTATAAAGCCTCTCCCAAAAGCATGCAAGGAGCTTTTAAAAATTCATGTTTATCAAAACCTCATCTCTTTTTTTATTCCCCCAAATATTGATATGCGAAATAGATGACCTGAAGGTCACTCTCAATATGCCCCACTCTGAGAAAGGCTGTAATTCAGAGCACAGAGCAAGCTCGGTTCCTGGGCTTTGCAATTGGGGAAAATTCCTCTCTTAAATTTGGAGATCATCTGTAATAACATGATCATTGTCACTGGTTACGAGCTGCATAATTAATATCGAAGACTTAATAGGGCTTTCATATATTCCGGGTATGAAAATGCTAAATAAAAGTATTCCCCCCCCCCTTCACATTTTATACCCTATTGCCTCATTTTAACCAAACTCCCTACCGTGTAGCAATTAGCCCACAGAATTCCACTTTACATTCCTCACCCCACAAGATAATTGTAGCGATTAAAACGTTCTCCCAACCGTCCCGTTAAAGTTTGTACTTCTGCTTGGCTTTCTTACTTTAGGCAGCCAGAAGCCAATAACCCGGGGGGAGTGAGAAATAACGTTGCACGATAAAAAAAAATAACAAAAAATAACAAAAAAAGATAATGGACTGCCGAAGGAGGAGGAGGCGAGAGAGAAGGTTCCTTTCGCTTGCCCTCTCCGGGTCCACAGTTTCTATGGCGACCGCCGACACAATGTTCTATCCCGAGAATGTAGCGATTCTCACTTTCGACCAATCGGGATGGAGAGCGTTCTGTCAGTAACCAATCAGGAGCGAAGCCTAGAAGATAGGCGCAATAAGGCGATAGTGCTAAGATCTCTCGGTGAAGCTAGCGCGGGAGTCGTACATCCCGGAGACTAAGGTAGCGGGGGGCGGGGAAGGGAAGGTGTGGTGTTCTTTTTATAATTCCTACCCGGGATCGGAGCCTCTGAAGTAGCCTTTGGGGAACACCGCATCCCATCCCCCTCTTAATAAAAGATTTTGTTACTTGGCTGGGAATGCTGGGCTCCGGAGGTTTAAAGCATTTTTGGAGCGATTTCAACTGAGACGGATTAACCGAACGTAATCCGAAAGCATTGTATAAATTATAGGGACGTGAGAACTGAACTATATCACCCGAAAAGTATCCGCGGTAGTTTTTTTTTATTATTATTATTATTTTTCCCTTCGGGGAAAGAGTAAGACAACCGAACCGGCTGCAAAAGAAACAAACTCGATGCAATCGCCTTCGGGACGACCTACACCTTTGTAAAGAGAGCGGAAGGGAGAGGAAAAAAACCAAAACCTGCTTGTTCCAAGAGAGATCCAGATGTTGTGCTATCAGGCCCGCTCCGGAGGAAAAAGACACGGAACCGGCCTTCGGCCTGCCAGAGATCTCCTTATCAGAAGCGGAGCATGCAAATAGAAGGGGAGGCGAGCGGGATCGCCAGGCACGATAGGAGAGGCGGGGGTGGCACCCAGCCGCTCCTGAACTGCGCTGATCCGAGGAGCAGCCTGAGGAGAAAAAAAAAACAAAAGAAGCCAGAAGGAACTAGGGGCGGACTGAAAAGACTGTAGCTGGCCGGATTGTGGAAAAGAAGAGACGAAGAGCCGCGGTCCGGCAGGTGGTTCCTCCATGTGGAGCCTCCAACCGAGAAGAGAGCTCGGAGCCGGCGATGACCAAGCTAAGCGAGGCCCAGACTTACTCACCTGCCAACACTGCTCCTATGGACAGTAATATCGTGGCCATTATTATAGCTACTAGTGAGTACTTGCACGCCTGTCTCTCGCCCTCTTTTTCTTTTTTTTCCTTTGGGATTGATGTGTTTGCCGTCGATTCTCTTTAGGAATGTAGAAAAACTCCACTGCCTTTCCTCCCACTTCATTGTGTTGCCAGAAGCCATGCTTCTCTTCTGTTCTCCCTCCCTCCGTGCATGCACATGGTTAGTTTATAGCTGTAATGTGCTGCAGTGAATTGCGACCTTTTTTTTTTTGGGGGGGGGGGGGGGGAGGGAGAGAAAAGTGGTCTAAGTAAATACTCTCGGGGGTATTAGGACTACAAATCCCAGCATTCCCAGCCTCACGGTCAAAAGGAACCTGGTTGGGGGAAAGCTGAATTACAGATATACTATTCTGTTCATCTTGGTTCCAGAAGCAAACCCAGATTTCAATTGCAGAAGTAATGCTGTACTAAGCCATTGAATATTTGATCTTGGTTTGCTCACAAACCACAGTATGGTATTAAGATGTTGACTGTGGCTATTTGGCACTGAACCCAAATCAAACCAAGTCACATTGAGGCATAGTATAATGTGTGAATTAGCTAGTATCTTTGTGTGTGGTGCTCTCTTGTGCCTTGTGTAAGAAGATGGGGAGAAATCTTTGTAGCTCCTTGGCAGGGAATTCTAATTTCACATACTGTATGTGACTCTGAGTAGTGTATCTTTGCAAAACAGTAAAAATCATTAGAAGCCATAAACTGTTTATAATATGCCATGCGATTGATTCATTATGAAACTGTTGACTTCAGAAATTGCCTCAGCCTTTGGACAAACTGATCAGGAGTCATCATGGAGCCATGTGTTGCTGACATATTTGCCATAGGAACAGACTGTGCTGTATCATTTATTAAGAAAAATATCAAAATCAAATGATTTAGGGCTGCAATTAGGGCACCCAACACTTGCTTTTTCCCTTTTGTATTTCTTTGCATACAAATGTGTAGATGGAGACCTGCGTATAATCAGGCCAAAATCAAAATAGATGCATTTATATTTTGAAAGCCACCAAAATGTTTTTGACTAACGGGTAGACATCTTTGAAAGTCAGTCTTGCACACTTCTATAGTTCCATGAGAGGAAGGACCAGGGGCGGCCAATGGGATGAAGGATGTAAGGATTTGTGCTTCAGTAATCTCTGGAAGCCATACATTTATACCTCTGCTATAACAAATTGTGTTTTTATCCACACTAATAAAAAAAACGTAAAGACATTTTGAAGCGAATAACAGATATTCTTCCATTATCTAAATAATATTGGGATCCCTAATTGTAGACAGCCTGTCCCTTGCATCTTTTTTTGTTGTGCCTATTTTGTTTCAGAAAGTAGAATGAAGAGAACTTGATCACCTTTTATCAAAAAAATGTTGGGGTTTCAAAGTGTGACAGTGTTCTGTGATACTTATGGTCTCACCTAAGCACAAATATTGAAAAGTTCTCCATCCCTTAGAAGTGGATTTATTTATTTATTTATTTGCTTTTTAAGGATCTTTTCATGAATGTTCAAACAGACAGTATAGCCCCAAAATGCATAAGGTAGAATAATTAAGAATAGTGTTGAAACACAACTATAATTCTCATGAAATGTTAGTTTTTAATTTTGTGCTTACTTATAAATAAAAACAAAAAGCACAGCATTAAATACAACCATGCAAATAAATCAATAGAAAAATTGGAGAAACCTAACCTGCCCAATAGATAAAAGCATGCTAATGACAACAGCTGGTATTAAATATATTTTCCAGGATAAAGAATTTCATAGTTTGACTAAAGCTACTTAAAAACAGCCTCTCTCCCATTCCCACAAAATGTATTTGAAATAACACTGTCTGCAGAATTTGGTTTCAGAGCATTTCTTACCCCAAAGTCTCTCCAGAGGTCAAAAGCTACATTCAGTGTCACTTGAGCATAAATATCTTTGCCCTGTCTCCTGTCCCAGGTGTGTCCTGCAAGGCTCGCTGGTTTATTTTATTTCATTAATCAATAGGATTCCCATTGCATCCGAAACCCTAAACTTTGAAACCTGAGTTTGCAGAACATGTGAAGCTAAAATCAAACCAACTACATCAGAATTTAATGTGAATCACACCTGTGTAGCAAACAAATTAGAGTGTTGGAAGAAGACCTCAAAGGTCATCTTGTCCAATCAGCACTCCTGATAGGTAGCCATCTATTCATAAACAGGGCTTTGGATCAAGAAATTCTTTTTCATGTTTACCCTGATGCTTTTCCTTATCATTTGAGCAGATTAAAGTTCAGACCTTTTAGGTGAAAGAAAACATTTTTCTACTTATTATTCATGTGACACATACTTCGGAATATATTCTCCTGGCTAAGCATAATTTCTCCCTTTTTTTTTCTTTAGTTGGAGAGCCCTTGTTGTGTTAGACTTCAAGCCCTCATTTTCCTCTGAAGCTCACTAAATGATGATCTCACTTACGCTATTTGGAGATAATGTTGGATGGATGGATAGATGGATGAATAGGATATTCTTAAACTTTGGTATCCCAAATTGGACACAGTACTTTAGGGTCAATTGGCCAAATCCTCTAAATAAATGCTCTACTTGTGATGGTGCAATATAGATTTGCTCAAGTGTTTTTTGACCATTGTATTTTCCCACATGCATTGATGTTAGTCCAGGGGCTATTACTTCCAGTCTTGTGTATCTAGATGTTTTATCTTAAAGCAGAAATTTAATCTTAGTTGAACTTCATGCTGATATTTTCTTGGATTTGTTCTCCATCCTGCCAAATCAACATGGATGAATTGGCTTTTTAAAATAAAATTATTTAGGAACTTATAATTTAATTTGATCCTACTTGCAACATGAACATAGTGCTGAGCAACCAGGTTTTTCAAGAGCAAATCAGAAAAACTACCATAATTTAAACTAATAAAATCCCAATAAATACAAAGCAGGTGAGAATTCTGCTGACGCCACTGACTCTCAATAAACATCAGGGTGTTTTTTTTAATTAACTTCCTTGATCTAGCCATATGTGATGCAGGTTATTTAAAATCAGTTTTCTACATATGAAATCCCTAATCAGGAGGCTTAAATTAACATTTTTAATTAGAAAAATAGGCAAAAAATGTATAAATACTTTTTGAAAATGTTCAATTCATTCTTTTTGAACATATGCCTTAACTGACAAATCCAAATTTTAACAATAATTTATGAGCTCTATTATTCTGACATTGCAGAAAAAAGTACAGTACAGTAGCCTGCTGTATTTTTTAAACTGTATTCATCCAAAGTCTTTATACAGTATTTTCCAACTCTGCAGAACTGATAGACTATATCTTCCAGAATTCCCAGAAGCTAATGCAGGCAGTCCTAAACTTACGATCACAGTCGAGCCCAAAATTTATGTTGCTAAGGGAGAAATTTGTTAAGTGAGTTTTGCCCTATTTTATGACTTTTCTTGCCACATTTGTTAAGTGAATTACTGAAGTTGTTAAATTAGTAATACCATTAAGTGAATCTGGCTTCTCCATTGACTTTGCTTGTCAAAATGTTGCACGTGACTCTAGGACCCTGCAACTGTCATAAATGTGAACTTATTGCCAAGCATTCAAATTTTGATCACATGACCATGGGGGATGCTGCAATGGTCATAGGTGTGAAAAATGGTCATGTCATTTTTTTTTAGTCCCGTTGTAACTTCACTAAACAAACTGTTGTAATTTGAGGATTACCTGTAGAAATATTGAGAATCCTAATTCAATAATTTTATTATGTGACATTGTATAGAACTCGTTGATTTTCATTGGGCGTATAAATTACTACCAATAGTACTGGTTTGGAGGCTATTACCACTTCCATCATCAAAATTCTTCCATTGGGATCTGCAAAGATTAATTTCAGATAACACTGATAAACTCTTGAAATTAGTGGCCCATACTAATTGATGCTGATCTGGGATAACATCTATAGTATTTTAAGGAAACAAACCAAAATATTAAAAGAAATGACTACCATCACTACCACAATTTGATATATCCCAACATGAATCTGGCATGTTGGAAATGTAAGAAGAAAGAAGGCACTTACTATCATATGTGGTGGTATTGTTTAGAAGCCCAGAAATACTAGTTAAGGAACAAATAGATTTGGAACCAAAATTATTTCTATTAGGGATGATTAAAAAGAAATACGGGAAAGATACAAAATATATAATACTACATGTTTTAACTGTCACTAGAACTGGCTATGCTCAATGTTGGAAACAATTTTATACCAACAGATCAACTGGTTATTCAAAAAATAATGGCGTGTGCCGAGATGGATGAAATTAACCCTGATGTTACAAGAGAAAGAGGAGTCTGAATATTATAGAATTTGGGAAAAATTGTATGATTGAATTGAATTAAGAAAGGGGTGATGAAAAGAGTCAACAATAAGCATTTTTTAGATTAGGGGTTTATATTTGCATGAACTGTATATATTTATAAATAAGCACAAAATAGAAGTATATGAGGTAGATGTCACACACTGTTAATGTCATAATATTTATGTTTGGTTTGGTTTTTAAAGATATAAAAGACTAATAAAGTTTTGGAGAAAAAAAGAAATATTGAGAGTAGTAGACACATGAAGACATCAGATTGTGAAAATGGAACCAAATGGAATTTAGCTAAAGTGGAACTGCTGGATTAATCTAAGAGCTGCAGTTAGTGATATTTGACTTATTTTAATGAACTTCTACAGAAACAGATTACAATTGAGAACTTAATATTGTACCTTGTGCAGAAAGGAAATGTTATCATCTGATCTTTACAGGTGGGAGAAATCTGGGCATGCAGAAATAAAGAGAGGAAGACCACCATCCTGTGCTCCTTATTCCAGTCCTTTAAAAGCCAATGGGACTGCTGGGAAGTAAACATTCAGTAGAATTACAGATTCTAAAAGCTGGAAGCTTAGTCCTCTGTGTTCAACAACTATTTAATTGCTGGTATTTTCACTTCATTATGTGAGATACAGAAATTTCACTCAATTATTTGTCAAATGCTTCCCTCTTACTGAGCACTATGTAGAGTAGAATAAAGAAAGGCCTGCCCACGAATTTATGTTCTAAGAATAAGGAAAAGGGAGAGGCAGGGATTAAGGAGAGAGGAAATTGGTAAAACAAAACCTGATAAAAGAATTTCTTTCTTTTTCTCTCTCTCTCTTCTCTTCTTTCATTCTTCTCTCTCCCTCCTTCCCTCCCTCCCTCCCCCCCCTTCTCTTTTTCTTTCTACATTAGAATCCAGGAATGAAGAAGTAATTTGGGAGGAATTATAAATAGCAGAAATAATTTTAGATTTAAGAACAGCAGTTTGGTCTCACAATGCAAACGTTTTGATTGCAATCTCCCCATACCCCTGTCAGTAGACCTAGACCTCTAGGATGGCCTACCTCAACCTGATGCAGTCCATATTGTTGATATCATTTGGAGCCAGTGCTGTTGAAGGTAGTTGTCATTTATTATACCTAGGCATCACCAGTTAAAAGAAAAATGTTAAAGGATATCTCTAAAATCCTATCTTCACTAAGAAGATCCCTATATCTTGGTTATAGTAGGGATGTACTTGATTAATGTATAGCTGCTGCATTAAATCAAGAAAAAACCGTACTGTGACAGAGAGAGCTATGCCTGATACCTAGATTTTTAAGATGGAGGATTATTTATTTGATGAAGCGTTCAATATGAAGTCTAAAGATACAAGGCTATGCTTCATTGTGGTCAAAACTGATACAACTGGATCTCCCAGTATATTTTGTTTGATTTCGAACAGCTAGAGAAAGGAATAAAACACGAAGTTGAATAAGAAATATAGCTCAGCATAGCCTTATGCATTTTCACTTTACAAGATTACCTCAGATGACCCAAATCATATTGGACTACAAACAAATCTCTGAAAAAGTATGTGGTAAGGAATGGGTGCCTAGAAATGGACTATTTCCACTGAAACAGTGTGTCCTACCTGATTAACTCCACCCATTAGATAATGGACAAGAGCAAATTCTTTTGAGATATTAAGAAATAAAGGTCAAGAGTGAGGAAAATAGGACTGTCTGGGGGAAACAACTTTAGGCTTTCTGACACACAGGTTTCCCCATCTCATGACTTCCTATGCAGAGCAAAACTTCAAAAAATTGTATAATTAGACCTGTTCCCTCTCCACAAAGTAGAGAACATGGAATGCCAATGGAAGTGCATCATGTTATCAACAACGCACTATCTCTTATTCAAATTCCTTATTGAACCTAAATAGATACTCAATAGAAGTATTGAGTATCTGAAGACAAAATCGTCATACCATTCTTATCTTGTTTTTTAGTACAGCAGCTCCCTGAAAATATATAGAAGTTTCTCTGGATGTTTAGGACATTTATTATTTTTATAATATTGACTTCATGAATAGTCTCTTACCAAAAAAAGAAATATAAAGTTGGACATGTCTCTTCCCCAAAGACTATTCCCCAAATTAGTCAAATGCCAGATTATGATTTCAGAGAAGAAATTTTAACAGTATTCATATCATGATATAAAACTGAATTATGGAGACTCAGAAATTAATGATTTTTCTGAGCTGTGCAATGAAGTCATTGTTGGATTAGAAAGATCCAAGTTCAAGTCTCCTTTTATCATTAAAGGTTGTTAGGTGACCCTGGACTAACTCTTTAAATCTTTGTTCAGCCTATCTCTCAAGATTGCTGTGCAGAATTTGGAGAAGGGAATGTTTTATCCACCACCACTAGCTTCTGGAGAAAAGGCAATATATAAACTGTAAGAATCACAAATAATTTTATTTAAGGAAGCTTGCATATTTATAAGTATGGAAAATTTTGCTTGTTGGTTTGCTTATTTTTTTGAGAAATTTATATTCCACCTTTCTTCAGTAGAGTTTATATGTGCTGTCCCAATCAGTCTATGGGAATTGGATAGTTACTTAGGAATTATGAGCTGTCCCCTTAAGGAAGTCATCATGGTAAATGTAGTTAAAGGTATTCTGGGAAATGTAGTCCAGGTCATATGGCCACATTTGTAATCCCGTTTGGTCACTAATTTGACCCTTGAGAGGTTGGGGGAATTTTCCTCACTTTTGCCTGAACTCACTAACTCATGGCAGCTGCTTTCTATCGCTATGAGGTGGGTTAGGAGATAACCATCTTTTACTTTTCTGTATCCTGTACAGAGGTGGATTTATAAACTGTACAAGTGCAGATAGATAACTCAACAAGATGTCCATAAGAAAGTATATTTATTGGTTCACCAGGTATCCTCATAACTCACATTTGTGACAAAGTTCTTCTTTAATGACCAATCCTTTGTATATCTGCCTTGTAGTAAAAGATGGTTATCTCCTAACACATCTCGTAGCGATAGAAAGCAGCTGCCATGAGTTAGTGAGTTCAGGCAAAAGTGAGGAAAACTCCCCCAACCTCTCAAGGGACAAATTAGTGACCAATCGGGATTACAGATGTGGCCACGTGACCTGGACTACATTTCCCAGGATACCTTTAACTACATTTACCATGATGCCTTCCCTTAAGGGGACAGCTCATAATTCCTAAGTAATTATCCAATTCCTATAAACTGACTGGGGCAGCACATTATAGGAAGACTTTGAAATCCAGGTTGAAGCCTGGAGCTGGTTCATGATTTCATGATCATTATAACAACCATGGGCCTATCTCAGTTCCTTGTCAACCCATGACATCTTGGATTCCTATTCTTATAACAGTTATAAGAAAAGTTATAAAAAAAGAGTCAATAGTTCTGTGATCTCTTCGTCATAAACAAATTACTTCCTTCTAGTATTTAGATTGCTGGTGACAGATACATTCTAGAGGTATAAATACATCATTAGAGTAGCCTGCTCTAAAGAAATAGCCTATAGAAAAAAATCTGTGGGATTCCTGGTTGGCAGAACTGGTGATCATATCAAATATTACACTGTGGAAGGATGAGATGGACAGAACCGTTGAAAGAATTATACCTAAATACCCTTCTCAGCATTGTGGAAACAGAAATGCACCTTTGGCTGTAATACATTGGGAATCCAGATAGTGCAAGTTTAAAATCAAATGTAACTAATTCTTTTAGGATGCTGCAGGGCAACAGAATAGTACCGTACTTGATAGTGATAGCCTTTACATCTCGGGTTATCTTGGGATGAATTTGCTAAGCACTTTGAGAACGCAGCTTCAGAGTAGTACTTTATTTTACAACTGCAACAGATGTGGTAGTTCTCATTAGTCGTGGTTTAAAAGATTAATTTAAGTTTCCGAAACCTGCAGATACAGATGAGATGGTTGCATCTGTTCAACTTACCCCTTGTACCTTTGATCCATATTGATGTTAGCTATTAGCATCTAGCACAGGGGTCCCCAAACTTGGCAACTTTAAGACTTGTGGACTTTAAGCATAGCTGGCTGGAGAATTCTGGGAGTCCACAAGTCTTAAAGTTGCCAAGTTTGGAGACCTCTGATCTGGCAAAAGGGGTCTGGGTGGGTGGGTTCAAAGCATAGTAAACGTCTAATTGTATCGAGGGCAGATATTCCTGTATTGGGGGGAAAAAACAATCAGTGGTGCAGACCTTCCTAAAGAGGGCATCGTCTTTGGAGCCATGGACTATCCGACTGATTGCATTCCTATTGCTGCAGTGATACATTTGCTATTTCAGCTGTGGGCCTTTTGACTTCCTTGTTTTTCTTGTTGGCCTTATCTTTAACCATCCTCTAGGACAGGATGTCAGACTCGATTTCATTGAGGGCCACATCAGTGTTGTGTTTGACCTTGGCGGGTTGGGGGCTGGGACTGAGCATGGCCAGGATGGATGTGGCCATCTCGGTGTCCATTTTTTCCTATGATGGCCACCTGCAGCCCTCTGAAAATGGAGCTCGGGTGTGTGTGTGCATGGCCCCCTGAGCTCTGTTTTCACTGGCAGAGACACCGTGGGCCGGTTGTTCGCTATTTCCAGAGCAGCCCCGCAGGTCAGATCTAAGCCACCCCACGGACCGAATCCGGATTGCAGGCCTTGAGTTTGACGCCCCTGCTCTAGGACAACAACTCATTTCTGTTAGCAGCCCATGCTGGCTGGAGATGACAAGTGTTGTAGACCTTGGGGAAGTTTAGGTGGAAGCTGAATACCTACTTTGCAGAGATTTCACTAAGCCTGATAGTATTCGGAAGCTGTACAAGATGCTTCATTGTATTTCCCTTTTTTTCTTCTTTGTTAGCAGTTTCTTCCTCGGTGTTCATCGTAGCCATTTTGGTGCTGCTGCTCCTTTTGTACCACCGGGACCCTCTCTGCTGCCAATTTCTGTGCTCTTGCCGACTCTTCCAGAGCCCTAGTCAGTATGTGAGTATCTCGCCAGTTGCCTGCTTCTTCGGGTTTCATCAGGTCCCCTTGCCCACCAGGCCTCGCTGTTCCCCTGCCCATTTTTGATCCTGGGTAAAGAGCTTGCCTCTTTGTGTTCTGCAAGGACTGGAGGCCACATGCTGCTTCCCTGCACGGTCTTTGGCAGGCCTCCCTTTGCAGTTGTCATCTCGCCCTTGGAATAAAGGGAGTCTAGTTTTCCTTTCTGCTGGCTGAATAGCAACTCAAGGTCTATTTACAGTTCTCTCCTGCCAAGTTATAGTGTTGCACACCCAGGAGCGCCTGTTCACTTCCCACTCTGTCTACAAACAAAGCCTTTTCACCTGAGCCTCTCCCCAGTTGGCTGCTTTTGAGAGTGGGTGGTACTATCCGGGAGCGGGTATTGAAGTATGAGAACAGATGGGAAGGTAACACTGAGAGTGAGTCGTGTCAGGGGGTAATGAGGGTGCCATGAGAACTGGGCCCCTCCTTACCTTTCTGGCCTTTACAGCCCCGGGCCTCCTCTTTTCCTTATAGGGATGGAGAAAACAGCAGGGAGCGCTCCTGTAAGGAACTCGTAAATGCAGACAACCCCATTCTCCATTGCCAGTATCCCGGCAACCAGCATTATACCTTTTCACAGTTCATGACTGGGAACAGCCAGAAAGAGAACGTTCTCCTTTTCTCTCTTTTGTGGAAGCACATTGTGGATTTTTAAAATGGATTTAAATAAAATGCTTGTTTGAAAGCACTGAAGAAGTGGAACCAAAAGGAACCAAAATCCAGAATGGTTGGATTCGTTATAACTTCCTCCTATTCTCTCATCCTATCCTCACCTCCCACCACCCCCGTCAGAAATTCAAAACTCTCAGAGGGTATATAGCCTGAAGTCTTTACAGAGTTGCAATACTGTATGTATGTATTTCCACATCCAGAGGTATCTTGCTCAGTTAATAAGATTGACCTTTAAAATAGACCTTTCCTGCTCTGGGCCACCAAAGGCCATGCATCCTACCACTCTTGGCAAAATATCTGGGAGTTTTTTATAATCCACATTGAAAGTCCAAAGAGGCTGCGTTTCGAAGAAGATGTTGCCAAGATAGCTGCGATGCAAGTAGACTCTGCTTTACTCTCTTTGTTGCCTCTACTATATTCCCCCATTTGTTGCAGCAACAGTCCCTTATAGGTTTCCAGTTTAAATAGAGCTGTCTGTGATTTAACATAAGTCACCTTCTTCTCCCATAGCTGTAGTAAGTGTAGAGCAAGTGTTTTTAGCTACCCCCCTCTGTGTTCAGAAGAATGGAATCGTTATGTACTAAATCTAAATCATATGGAATTATGGAAGTTCGAAATACAGTGTCTTATACTTCTGTGTAGAAACGGCTTGAGAATAGCTTGGAAGCAGCTGACATCTGTCTCCTCTATGATTCAGCCAAGTGTTTTGCGATAAGGGTTTCTTGGGACAGCTTTTTCTCAGGAAGTTCTTTATTACCAAATGTCCCCAGGGTACGTAAAAAGGCTGCCTTCATGCCACATTTGTTTTTCTTAAGCCACCCCTGTTCAGTAAGGAAAGAAAGCTTCCAGGGTGAAAGTGTGAGAATTAGCTTGGTCATCCTAGCTGATATTATATGTGAAGACATGTCAAGGTCTCACGGTGGTTCTTGTTGATTTTTCTTAGAAGTGCATTGGCCTAACAACTATGTTTGTCTCTGTTTGGAGCTTTCAGAGCTTATGAGATTTGCTTTAAAAGCTGAGGTCGAGTCAAACTATCTTGGCTTAAAGAGCATGTCATGTGAGTCAATAGATGTCTCCAAGGATTTAGTTCTCATGGTGGTTCTTGCTTACTTTTCTCAGAAGAAGTGCATCAGCCTAATTGCTATGTTTGTCCTATGTTTAGAACTTTCAAAATTCACTCAGTTTGTTTCAAAAGCTGAGATCAAGTCAAACTGTCTTGGCTTGTGTGCCCTGTGACTAGATAAATGTCCCCAAGGACTCCATTCTCTTCATCTCTTGAAAAACAATTGCCTAGAAAGAAACCACCCCTAGCTTCCAACCCCTATGGATATCCGTTCTTGGATCAGAAATCAAATGGCTGGACAGTTTCAGAGGAAACATACTGATACTTAATCATATGATTAAACCTAGCCAGTATTTTAAATAATGCATAAAACTATTACTGGTTTAGCCATTGTTTGCTGAGTTAACTATGGTTGACTGGTTTTGATCTGTTTCTAAAAACAAACAAACCACATTGAAACAGACCAGCATAAAAAACATATCCTGGTAACATTTTCTTTAACCTCTTGCCCTCTGTGTGCATTGTAATGTCCCAGAATTTTCAGCTACCAGTTGGGCAGGAATTCTTAAAGGCTGTAGTATTTGGAGAGGAACAGACATGAGATGGATCCTTTAAGCTACTGCTTGATTTTAAATTATCTGGCCAACTATACTTTTTAGTAGGTACACAGATCCCTTTTTTTTTTCCATGCTTGCATGACCATTTACGAATATTTCTGAAAAGTTTGGTTAGCTGATGAAGGTAAGACTGCCTTGAAAATGTTGGTCTATGGCTAGGGTGTCAAACTCGCGGACTGGCCACACCCATGCCCAGTTTAGCAAAAGGGGGAAGTCGCAATACATCACATGATGATGATAACATGACACCGTGAGTTTGACACCCCTAGTCTATGGTGATCCTAAAGCAGTCATGCTGAGCTCAGGTCCAGTGAATCTATGCCACGTGTCAATTAAACTTGCAAAACCTAAAACAGTGCTTAAGATAGGGACTCCAGCTCCCTGGTTATAGATCTTAAAGTGTCTGAGGTTAAGAATCTCTACCCTAAAGCAATATCTAGTTCTTGCTTCTGGCTTCAGAAATTCTGGAGCTTCATCATTGGAAGTTTTCAAGAAGAGACTGGATTGCCACCTGTCAGAAATGATGTAGGGTCTCCTGCTTGTGTGTGGGGTTGGACTAGATGAAAAACAAGGTCCCTTCCAACTCTGTTATTCTGTTATTATTCTGTTTCTTTTTCAAATCCCAGATTCAGATTTCAGACCAAACATGAAAATTTTCCTGGTGGTGGTGGTATCCTTCGTTTTTGTTTTGCTTGGTTTTTGGGGGGGATGGTGGATTTTGGTTTATTTGGCTGGCCTTAGCAATGGGATTAATGAGCAAACTAATATCCCGTTATGAAAGTTCCACTTGACAAGGCTTGTCTTCAAATAGGAGGTCTCTGCACTCAATTTTGTATTTTAGGGGAAAGGGGAAGAGGCAAAATGGAGGCTTTGACTTCTATTAGTCATTCAGATTCATGCTTTATATCTCTTTAAAAACGTGACTGGTCAGACGCTGCCTACTATGTCTAATGACAGTTTCCTGTCCCTCCTTCAGAGAGGGCTGCCCCATTGTTAATAAAAAGGGACTTTCAACTGCAATCAAGTGAAAAGTCTCCTCCCCAAAGGAGGAGCACTTGAGTTAGTTGCACAGATGACCCTGGAAAGAACACAAGAGGAGCTTGAAAACAATTGTATCCTCTGGACTTGCTCCTCAGTAATCAGAACTGAGTGGCATAATTACCTAGCAATCATCATGAATTCTGTGTTCAGGTCATTTGTGAGTCCATTATTAAAACCAACTTCCTGGAAACGCAAATTCCTATTTACTTCTATGCATGCTCCTCACCCCCACTGAACCACCTTTCCTAGCATATTTCTTTCTGGCTCTCAGTTTTAATAGAAAATAATGCAGATCCCAGAAGTCTGAATCAGATCCTTTTTCAGCTTCAGAAAGTGTATGTATGTATGTATGTATGTATGCATGCATGTATGTATGTATGTATGTTAGTTATTCAGCTTTGTTTCGGTATTTTCCCACATCATTATAGTTGTGCTTTTAAAGTTGTAGCAACGTTTCGGCAGAATCTCATCTGCCATCATCAGGCTTCTGTATTGTGTTTGTCTGTGAGTCAGACTTTCACAGCCGTTTCTGTTTTAAATTTGGTACTAGCCTACTGCTGTGCCAGAATGTTTTTTTCTTCATCCTGATTGGTTGGGAGTCTTGGTCTGTGTTTATTGGTCTTGGAGTTTGCTGTGTTCTGCTTGATTGGTGTTTCTAATACCTTTTGTCTATCTTGTAGCATTTTTTTGTCTTGTAAAAAAGCTGGAATACACTTCCTCACTAGTCCAACACATGAAAGCCACACGTCATAGCATCGACTTCAATGGCACCAAAACCCTAGCCACTATAGAAAACCCTAGCCACAGAATCATCAGAGAAGCCATAGAGATTGAAAAAAGACCAGAAAGCATGAATAGAAGAGATGATTCCACCAGACTGTCAATCATTTGGAAGCCTGCACTCACAAAAAAAAATCTCCACACCACTAGCCAGGCAAACACCTGGGCACAAACAGATCCCCCTGATACCTCCAGCTGAAACACACCCCAACCAGGCACCCAGATGAAACCTAGCTTCCTAAAAATTATGATAGCCGTCCATTTACTTGGAGGCAAGCTGCACTAAAAGCCTCCAATACAGGAAACACAATGTTGCCAGCCAATCAAGATATATAAAAAAAAGCTACAAAACAGACAGAAGATATTAGAAACACCAATCAAGCAGAACACAGCAAACTCCCAGACCAATAAACACAGACCAAGACTCCCAACCAATCAGGATGAAGAAAAAACCATTCTGGCATACCAAATTTAAAACAGAAACGGCTGTGAAAGTCTGACTCACAGACGAACACAATACAGAAGCCTGATGATGATGGCAGATGAGATTCTGCCGAAACGTTGCTACAACTTTAAAAGCACAACTATAATGATGTGGGAAAATACCCAAACAAAGCTGAATACCATACATATACATATATGTGTATATAGATAGATGGATAGAGGGATGGAGGGAAGGGAGAGAGGGAGGGAGGGAGAGAGAACCTTTCAAATTCTGCTTCATGTGGTTTAAATATTTACTTCTTATATTCATTTTGCCTCTTTTTACATGAGCTTTCACATTTTCCAAATGTAAATACATTTCTGTTTACATTTCTCCTAATTTTTCTATTAGACTTTGCCTAATAATTACCCCCCTACCCCACCCAGTATTTTCCTAATAGAATATGTTTTTGTATCTAGCATCCTTTTTTTTCTTACCGCAGCATTGGTTGCGGTATAATTGTATTTTAGTTTATGCAAATTTGGCAAAGTAACATTAAACAGAACTAAATAAAAAAAAAATTCTCCCACGTACTTATTTAAGATTATATATATAAAAACAACAACCCCAGAATAAAAGCAGTAGCTTTAGTGTGTTACCCAATCAAAGCCCTGCTTTTGTTCTCTCCTTGTTCTAGGAAGTAGGATTACTGTAATGTCATATTGCCAGGTGGAAATATCCAGACAGGTGTAGCTTTATTCAAAACCACGAAAAATGCACCCCTCTTTGAGTGAGTGAGTGAGTGAAGAGAAGTTGCTGTCTGAAAAAGGAAATGTTGGTTTTCACAGGCATAACATTTCAGCTGGTCTCAAGAACAACGGCACTTTTCCCCGTTCTTAAGGAGGCTCCCATGAAAGCAGCAAGCATTCTGATGAAGGATGAAGGAATGGGGCTTCCTGTGAACATGCCTCCCTATATGTGGGAGGAGAAATACTTCCTGGACATCTCCCATCCCAGTTGTGATTGAGACCAATGTTTGACCCATGGTGCTGCGTTTAGACTGGCTTTCTCCCAATACATAAAATGATTTATAGCTGTTCACAGACATCTCTACCAATCCAATCAGTCTTGGGGCATTGCTCTACCCAAGCATAATGCCTACTTCTCACACTTCAGCCAGCAGGAAATAATACCCGCTGTGAAATTCATTGTCTCCATATGATCCTTCTCTCTTATTTCATTTTGAACTCACTGCAGCCACCCAATTTCTCTCTTGGGTAATGGGTGCCAGAGCCTAATGGGTTTTACCTACTTGTGACTGCCCTTAGATAGTGTTGGAATAAGAAGGAAAATACTGGTGCAGCTTAGGCCAGCCTAAGCCTGCCTTGCTCCGTGACCCGAGTATTGGATGAAGGCAGCATTGTGGGGACAGAGCAAAATGTTTGCTGGGCCATTATCTGTGCAAGTGGGGAATTGGTCTAAAACAGCCATCTGCTCTCCAGTTCATTTCTTTTACTATAATTCCAGCAATGTAGCAATGTACAGGGAAAGTGGAGACACACAAAGGTTCACCCTCCTCTTGGGGCACTGAGGAAACACCTCCAGGTAGCTTCACTTAATTACAACAACCCTGGCCTATTACTGCTGAGATGCTCTGCATTCTCTTCTGTTGAAGAATGGAAAAGTTGTGCAAATTGTGGTCTGTCCATTGGCATCCATGCTGGCGGGTGTTGAAACCGGCAAGATACCGGATGCGGCTTCAGGATTCAAGCTTCCCTCTTTCCTATGGGCATTGATGTCGTACAAGTGGGCAAAGTGGTTGGACTTGCATTGCAACTCCCTGCATCCAGCATCTTTCCTGTTTTGAACACACACGCAACCCCCATGGTGGCAGATGGGCCTATCAGTCTCTGTCTAACCTACCTGCTACTCTTTGGCATAGTTGGAAAACACCACCTAGTAAGATTAGCCAGTCACATCACATTCTATATGTGCAAGAAATGTTTGTTTTCATCTCGTTTTATCTCTCAGGTTTGGTTGGTCAAAGAAAGAGATATTGCAAGCCCTCCCACCCTACTGAAAACCACACTTTACAGAGATGTGGGGGCATATCTGCAGAGGGCTTCCATGATCAAGAGCAGCTTTATGACTCTTGATGATGGAACTATTGATCAGCTCATTGAGTGCTGCTACTAGTGTGTGGGGAGAACAGAGAAAAGCTCAAAAAGAACACCATCAGGATACCAAGAGTTGGTTTGGGATGCTGCCAATATAGTAGCTGTTGTTTGGAAATTTCGTAATGGTGTACTTGCCTTGTATGTTTCCATTCGGGGAAAGCAAAGTTTATACCTCCCTTCCCTACACGTACTCCATACATTTTAGTGAAATATACAGAATGGGCTCCCGAGAAAGGATTCAGTAGAATTAGTATTTCTTGTGGACCACTTGCTAGTTCATGTTGAGTAATAGGTTACTTTTCCAGCCTGGAATTTCCAGAAGGAAAACACTGCTTTTATTTTTTAATACTCTCCTCCCATCCTACAGGAATGTCCTCCTTCTTACTTCAATAGCAACCAGCGCCTGGTGGGATCCCAGTCTGCAGCACAGCGAATGGAGACAGGTGCTTCTGAAAACCCTGGTGCTCAGGTGGGAGAGCCTTTTTTTAGTAGATGGATGAATTATCTGGAAAAGGAGATGAGCACATAGGGGGAAAAAGCATGATTGGGTTGAGCATAGCAGTGGAACTTGGCAATGGGGGATTAATGGAAACACAAAGAAGAGATTGTGTATGTGAATAGCCATATGAATGTGGTAAAATGAGTTGAATTATTATCTTGTTCTTCCTCCCAAAAAACAACTGAATTCTTTTTCCTTTACTTTTACAACTATCTTGTGAAATAGACTGCAATGAGGGCTTAATTTTTTAAAAGATTTTTTAAAAACGCCTTTATTATTTGAATAAGTAACTCAAGACGGCAAATATACCCAAGTACTCCTTCCTTCCTCCTCTTCCTATTTTCCCCATAACCAAAACCCTGTTAGGTGAATTGGACTGAGAGAGTATGAGTGGCCCAAAGTCACCCAACCCGATTTCATGCCCAAGATGGGTTTAGATCTTAGTCTCCTGGTTTCTAGCCTGGAGCCTTAACCACCAAACTGGTCTTAGCAGGAATTTGGATACGTTTGTGAAGTTGCAGATTATCTGAATGACGCATTTAATGTAATCATCAGATAGGCATTGTTCAGTATGGATCTGCAGAGATGCTACCTGCCATTATAGTATAATAAATCTTCCACTAGGGACCAAGAGAAGACCCTTAATAGAGTTAACACAGCTTTTAATATAAAGATGATAGAAGCTGGCCCCATCAGTACTACTGGGTGGTTGAGACAACTTAAAGACGGGGCCATTTCAGCTATCTTATAGTAAAGTACAGACTGTTTAATTGTGTAGCAAGTTGCTGGATTGTCCCCTTTTTAATATAGAATGCTGCAAAGCATGTGAATGACTTTGTATAGAAAAAGTTGGAAGGCTTATGTCAGCTTTTTCTAAATCATCCTGCTACCAGACAGGTTGGTTGGGCAACAGATCCAATTACAGTACCTGCATTCGTCATAGCCACAGGTTACAATTGCTGGGAATTATGGTATGATATGAGTAAGCCTGGACTTATGATCACAATTGAGCCCAAAATTTATGTTGCTAAGCAAGACAGTTGTTAAGTGAGTTTTGTCCCATATTACGACCTTTCTTGCCACAGTTGTTAAATCAACCACTGCAGTTATTAAGTTAGTAACACAGTTGTGAGGTGAATCTGGCTTTCCTATTGACTTTGCTTCCCCAAAAATGATCACATGACCTCAGGACATTGCAACTGTCATAAATATATGCCAGTTGCCAAATGTCTGATTTTTTGATCACGCGAT
This sequence comes from Hydrophis major, assembly GCA_033807585.1. Lineage (NCBI taxonomy): Eukaryota > Metazoa > Chordata > Lepidosauria > Squamata > Elapidae > Hydrophis > Hydrophis major. Next base: position 180,513,775 of record CM066329.1, read on the forward strand.
GTGAAAGATTGTCATTCTTCTCAGTGCTATTGTAACTTTGAAGGGTCACTAAATGAATAGTTGCAAGCTGAGTATTATCCCCCCACCCCCTCTCTGGAGGTACTAGATTAGGAAAAATTTAGTTTCAATGCAGTTAACTTTGGTAAATATATGGTGAAAATTGAAAGGATTCCTTTCACACTTAAAATTAAAGATGATTTTGTGTTATTAGTACAATTATTAATATTTGTATTACAGTACTATTATATTATTTTTAATTGTTGGTTATATGTGATCCACAGTCATGGGCATCTATATAAATTTGCTAAATAAAAAATATTTTAATATGACCATATTAATATGACAGCCATTCTCCACATTCATCTGAACTAGTTGGCAATTTCTTCTCTGGCGAACAATGAGATGCAATTTTTCTAAAGAGCGGCATGTCATCTTTATAGATACGATGGCAATCAGGGCCAGAATTTCTATTGTTCACTGATACAATTGTAAAGTGAGACCCATCACTTAACAATGGCAATCCCTCCAATGCCGGTTGTGATCATTAACTGAATCCCATGGTCATTAGATGAGGCAGCTTCCTGCCAGCTTTTCACAACTAAGTCAGTGGATGTGATGACCCGGAGTGTAATACAAATGAACCAAAATCCAAAACATAAATAAATGTCCTTTAATGCCTCCAACTTGGCCCCGCTGTTCAATAATTCTCTCTTGAAGATAAAATTTACTCAAAAATAGTCTTTAAAAGAAAGCAATACAGTCTGAACTTAATGAGCAGATAGAGGTGAAATAAAAAAATCAAAGCAAACTACAATGAAGGAAATTCCACAACGGATCAGGATAAATAATTACCAACTTCAAGGAGATAACAAGGCACAGTCTGTTGGAAGGACACCAACCAAGATAAATTCAGCCCAAAATAAAACATACTTTGCTTCTGGCAACGCTGTGTTGTAACCATATCTCTTATATACTATTCTCTGCAGCTGCAACTAATGAGGGGGATCTTGGCCCCTTCCTCTCTCATAAGCCAAGTTGCTTCCTTCTCCATTCCTCCCTGCGTGTCCTAGGATGAAGAGGGGATGGGCTTGATTCTTCCTCTGATTGCCCAGCCGGCCTCTGCCCTTCCCCAGCCTCCTCCACAACCTCTGGAGCCACACCTCCACTCCCTGTGTTCCTCTTCTCCTTTAGAATCCGACTTTACCAAGGGCATGACAGTGGAGAAGCCAGCAGGAAGTTGCAAGTTCCAACCCAGCAGGCAGATACATGGGTTTTTGCTGAGTGGGGGAGGCATGAGGGAGACACATGGTCATCGGCAGGGAGGATGCAAGGAAGATGCAACAAGGCTCAGTCAGGGTACACAAAGGATGTGAGGGAGGCATGGTAAGGACCTGTGAAGGTGTGCAGAGGTACACAAGGGTGAGAGGGAGGTGAAGCTCAAGGAGAATGCATGGAGGTGTGCAAGGAAGATACACTGAGGGTTGGAGACAGAATGCAAGGATGTGGGGCAGTGAGGCTACAAGGGAAGCATGGCAAAGGTTGGAGTGTATGTGCAGGAGTACAGCAGGAGGCTCAAGAAGGGTGCAGGGAGATGCATGAGTGGCTGGCACCCAGAAACTTGGGGGAAGATATGTGGGTGGGTAAGACACGTACACCAGCAATCTACAATCTTCTTTGCATGCTTTCCCATTGATTTACTGGTAAAGCCAGCACAGAAGGTTGCAAATGGGGTGATTGTGGGGTGTTGAAACTAATAGTAAGCTTGAATCAGTTGACAATTATTCAGATCACGATCATGGGGACCATAAGGGTGCTGGGATGGTCAGAACTCCGAGAACTGGTTGTAGCCACCATTTGCTCAGTGCAATCCTAATTGCAAATGGTTTGCCGGACAAAATGGTCGTAAGTCAAGGACTATCTGTCATTTCCTGAATGCCACCCTGTTTCCCCACCCCCTCACCCCCTCTTCCCCCACATGAAATCTTCCATGCACATGTATTCTTTCCCTGCAGTCAGATGAAACACAGATCAGGAATAATGTTATTGGATGCGCATGGGAAAGATTAGCTTTAAATCTTTTTCTTGCTCCCCCCCCCCCCCGAAGCTGATCATTATTTGCCACCGTAATTTTTTTTAAAATTCGGAGTTTTTTAATCCTTACAGAAAGATGGCAACGTATAGCTGGTAGTCAAGTAGTACTCAACTTACAACCGTTTGTTTAGTGATGGTTTGAAGTTACAGCAGTGCTGAAAAAAGTGACCTAAGACCAGGGGTAGGATTCTCCCTGGTTGGTCCGGTTCTGTAGAACTGGTTGTTATGATTCTGCCCAGTTAAGAGTACAGGCAAATCGCGCCATTGTCTGGTCCCTTCTCTCCCCGCCCACTCACTCCTTACCTGGCATTCACACCATCAAACTTGCCTGGGTTCGGTAAGTTGCTATTTTTCCTTTTCCCCCCCTGAACATCAGCTATTCTGCTGTGCCAGCAGGAAAATTGTTGGAATTCTTGCTTTCTAGCTAATCTAAAAGCAGAGCTGAACCTTCCTTAGGACTGAAGCTTCTATTTTTCAGTGGAGACTCAGGTAGCAGATTGCAGAATCATAGATCTCTAAGTGAATCTGTGATTCTGTGAGCAACTCAATCTACCTGCCTGCTTTGCCTGATTTTGGGTAAAAGTTGCTCTTTTTTATTAAAAAAATCAATATTTATATAAATATTTATAATATTTACATACAAGAGACACCCAGCCAGTCACATGACCACCAAGCCATGCCTAGTCAGCAAGCCACGCCTACCTAATCACATGACACCAAGCCACATCCACAAATTAGGCCATGGCCATAGAACCAGTTGTCAAAAAATTTGAATCCCACCCCTGCCTAAGACCATTTTTTATATTCAGTTCAGAACCTCCACCAGTTACGTGATTAAAATTTGGACCCTTGCCAACTGGCTCCTATTTATGAGGGCTGCAACATCCTAGGGTCATGCGATCCCCTTCGGCAATCAGTGAAGAAGCCAGATTCGCCTTACAACCATGTTACTAAGTTAACAACTGCAGCGATTCACTTAATAACGGTGGTGAGAAAGGTCTTAAAGTTGGGCAAAGTTCATTTAACCACTCTCTCACCTAGCAGCAGAAATTTTGAGCTCGATTGTGGTCACAAGTCTGTATGGAAAGAAAAATGCTTCTGTCTCATAAATTAGTACCAATCTTCTTGCTGCATAGTGTTGGAGTACTCTGAATACTTGCTTAGTTTAATGGATTAGGCTGGTTTATAGACCCTGAAAAGAAGAGAACAACAGAGTTACATTAGCCCCAGTTGTGACCTTGTATCTGTTTGATAAGAAGCAGTATAAACCTAATGTGGATGCACCCTAAACGTAGGCAAAAATGTCTTGTAAACCTACAAAACTTTTGAAAGATGACCTTTGTTCCATTTGCTTGTCTAGGGAGATGAATTGTTCTGTGTTGGAAGCCCCAGTAGCTATCAGCTTCCACAGTGGGAGCAGCCTCACCTGCCAAGCTATGAGAGTGTACGAAAAAAGGATCGGCAACGGGAAATCCACCAGATGATTGCTGATAGATTTGGATTATGGGCAGAAGTCTCTCCAGAGGTAAGCAATTGGGAGAAATGGTCTCTCGGGATGAAAAATATCTCTCTTATATCTGGTTCCATAAAATTATTCTCCTGATGAAATGTTTATAGAATTTGTTCTAAGCCCTTTTTATTGAGATAACTTGGGACTCTGCTCCATTTTTTTCCTTTTTTTTTTTTTTTAAATCTTAGAAGAAGGAACAGAGTGTTCCAGGAATCTCCAGTGCTTGCCACTTGTTTATATTCTTTCTGGTTAATGATTCATCTTGTATCTTTTGAAAAATAACCTTTCTGTCTTCTGCAAGGAGCTACAGGGGACAAGGAGGCAATCGTGCATGAGAGATCTGTCCATTTAAAACCATAAGTGGGTGGTTTGGTTCGTGGTGAATGTAGCCCTGGGGGTTTCAATAGAGGCATATGGTTTTGTCTGCAGCTTCTCTCACACCCTTGGGCAGGGCAACAGGCCATGAAGATTCTAGCATTGTTGGTTGTTCTCCTCATCTTGATATAATATTCCTTGGAAACTCTCTGGATATCTGAAATAATTGGTGCCTTTTTTTCAACTTGGCTTCTCCCTGCCTTGTTAAGATTTCAAGCTAAAAGATATGTAATTCAAAGTAAACCAAGTGGGTCCACCTTAAATTTGTAATCCCACTTTTACTTGTGATCATTTTACCTCAAGGACGTGGAACCCGAAATACATTTTCTACAAGCAAAACTGTCCCTGAACATGTGGCTCCTCTCAGCTTGCAGCCACTCACTCACTAAAGTACAGAAAGGGAATGTGTGACTCTTCAGAGCTTGCTAGATGATTAACTCCTGTCAGGTCGAGTTGACATGGCTAGCAATAGCAGTTGATGCAACCTATAATCCATCATCTGGACAGCTGCATCGTCTTCATTCATCCATGCAAAAGGGAGTGATTTATCAATTTTTCAAAATCCATTCTGTTCCCTTATTTTGATATTCCAGATCCCCAACCTATCCTAAATCAAGAGAAACTGATAAATGTGTAATTGCATTGGGTTTTCCTTGACACAGAATGCCATTTGCTTTTATTGTAGTTCTTTCTCAATTATTTAAAAGTGAGTCCAGTTGACACCTGTTGAGACTTCCAACCTTGAGATTTGTATGCAGGATACAGCTTGGCCATATCATAGGCCAGGGATGTCAAACTTGAGTAATCCAGCCTGCGGGGTGCTTAAATCTGGCCTGTGAGGCCAGCTTGGAAATAGCAAAGGACTGCAGTGCCTCTGCTAGCAAAAATGGGGCGCGGAGGGGCACGTACAACCCCCTCACTCCATTTTCGGCCTGGACAGCCCCTTGTAGCACTTTGCTGGCCAAAACGGGGCAAAGTTTTGGCTGGCAGGGTGCTGCAGAAAGCGTCTGTCCCATCTCCTCCCTCCCTCCCTCCCCTGGCTGGCCCAGGGAGGAGAACTACAATGCTGAACCAGCCCTTGAAGAAATCCAGTTTGACACCCCTGTCATAAGCAGACAGGTGAGACTCCTTCAGCCCCCATTCAAAACAGCTGTTTGGAGTTTGGAGCAAGAACTTACCTATGCAAGAAATTGAAAGAGTGGTGGAGTGGTTCTAGTGTTTGTCAGGTTAGGGTTACCTTTAGCCATGGAAGTTCGCTTCGTGATTTTTGACTACTCTTTCTCTCTCTCTCTCTCTCTCTCTCACACACACACACACACATATAGCCACCCAATCTCACAAGGTGATTGTGAAGAAAGTAGAAAAAGAGAATCCTCTGTATGTCTTCTTACGTCTCTGAAGGAAAAGTGAGATGTAGATAAAACAAATATTACTATTGATAAGGGATCATTTTAAAAAGAGCCGCGGTGGCGCAGTGGTTAGAATGCAGTACTGCTGGCTAATTCTGCTGACTGCTGGCTGCCAGCAGTTCAAGTCTCATCAGGCTCAAGGTTGACTCAGCCTTCCATCCTTCCAAGGTCGATAAAATGAGGACTCAGATTGTTGGGGGCAAAAGGCTGACTCTGTAAACCCTTTCAAGAGGGGCTGTAAAGCACTGTGAAGTGGTATATAAGTCTATAAGTTCTTATTTCTATTACTATAATACAGATCCTGGAAGAAGAAAGTAGTATTTCTAGTGTGTTTTTGAGGGAAGGTAAGAAAAGCTAGAGATGGACTGTATTGCTGGGGTCTCAACTTGTCAGTAGGTCACCTGTGACATGTATTCTGGCTGCTCTTTACCCAGTACTCCAACCCATTCATGACATCAGAGTCTTTACTATGCCTTATAATAGTAGTGTGAGAAATTAAAATAGGAAAAAAAAAAACGAATCTTGCTTCTTCTAGCAACTGGTGGTGTGCAAAATGTTTTGAATCTAAAATGTTACAAAATGCTGTCTAGTAAATGTACTGGTACAAAACATGATATTTGGAGTTCAGAATGATTGTCCTGAGCATTTTGGAAATGTTCTGGTATTACTCAGCTTAGGTATAATTAAATTAAAGCAGGTATTTAAACACAGTTTAAACACAACATTTACAAGCAAATAGAAGACTATAGACAAGCTTCTTCTAGGGGATTATATTGCAAGCTAGATGTTTATTGTATTGCCCTGCTTTGCAGTTTACTTCATTGGCTTCAGCAGAGTGTATCATTTGCTCAGCTGCTCGGTAATTTAATTGCAACAGCTAAAGAAAAATTCTATCACAATTTTCTTTGAAACATTTGGCGTGTTTACAAACACCCACTTCACACATAAGAAATATGCACTTCCAGTGCTTGAAATATATAGGACCAACCAGTTCCTCCTCCACATCTTTCCTTCCTGTTACTGGTAAGAGTGACTTATTACAATTACATCGTATCGTTATTTTTATAGAAAAATTTCTAACGTAATAAAAAAAGTAAAATAAAATAAACCAGTAAATAGTGAAAAGTAAATAGTAAAAAGATAAAATTGAAAAAGAAAGAGAAAAGAATGATTTATTTTAAAAGTTACAAAGAAGTAACAGGTAGTCCTCAACTTATGACCACAATTGAGGCCAAAATTTATGTTGCTAAGTGAGAAATTTGTTAAGTGGATTTTGCCCCATTTCATGACTTTTCTTGCCACGGATGTCAAGTGAATCACTGCGGTTGTTGGTTTAGTAACATGGTTGTTAAGTGAATGTGGTTTCCCCATTGACTTCGCTTGTCAGAAGGTTGCAAAAGGGGATCCTGGGACTCTGCAACTGTCATAAATATGATCCAGTTGTCAAGCATCCAAATGAAAGTCACATGACCCTGAGGGTGCTGCAATGGTCATAAATGTGAAAAATGGTCATACGTCACTTTTTTCAGTGCCATTGTCACTTCCCAATGGTCATTAAATGAACTGTTGTAAGTTGAGGACTACCTGTAAAGAAGCCAATAGGGTGACTATAGGCCTCTGTTCTAAAGAGAACTGACCAAAGAAATGGAAATGAAAGCTACATCAGAAGGAAGAACGCAGAATGTCATTGCGGTGGTTTGCTGTGATGACCCAGGGTGGGATACAAAAGCTACCAAGTCACAAAAACAGGTGAAGTCCCTTTAATTTCTTCAACTTGGCTTCCAAGGTCCAATTATCATTGACTGGAGAAAAAACTCCCCCACAAACAGTTGCGAAAAGGAAGAACTTCCATTCAAAATACATATAAATTATAAATAAAAACAACAACACAAACCACACTGAAGCAATTAATGAGACAAGGCAGGATAAGGGCTTGAAGACGTCCACAGATATCAAAATACACACACTGGGAAGGACGCCAGAACTCAGATAAGAACTGACAAATTAGAAATATTTTCACGCTTTGCTTCCAGCACTGGCCCATGCAAAGTTTGTCCTTTTAAATAGTTCTCACAGCTGCAACCCATCAAGGGAATCAAGGCCCTTTCCTCCCCCGTAGACCACGCCATGTTTCTCCCTTATCCGTTCCTCCCTGTGTGCCCTAGGATGAAGTGGGATGGGTCTGGGTCTTCCTCTGAATGCCCAGCCGGCCTGTGCCATTCCCCGGTTTACTACACAACCTCCGGAGCCACACTTACTCCCTGTCAGCTGTTCCTCCTCTCCCTCGGAGTCAGATTTTAACAGAGGCATGACATTTGCACTGTTCTTGTATAACATTGCAAAGGCTGAGTTCACCCATTGCTTCACACCATAAACCATGGATTATTAGACATAATGAGTGGGTCTGCACAAAACATGTTGAAAAAGGTCTGGCTTATTTTAAGAGAATTGGTTAGCTTGTAGTAACCAACAATCAGGAGAACTCTTTTCAGACTAACCTGTCTTATTCAAATTTTGTGAACTACAGCCCACTTTTTCAGAGTCTCTACATTAATGCAGGATTTAAATTGGAGTGCAATTTGGGTGGGGAGACAGGCAGGGGTGGGATCTGACTGGCATAACAACCAGTTCGGGGAACGTATGCATTTACATCAAATGCATACTGCAAGTGCGTGCATGCTACCAGCTCCAGCAAGCATTTACCTTCTCCAGCTGATGAGAGGCACTCAACTGTGCCGCGCAAAACAGCTGAGGAGGAAAACTCAGCCGCTAAAGGACAGCCTAGAGCCTGGACAGGCGGGTAGGCCAAACAGCAGACCAAAACCTCATCCCAGCAAACTAGTTTGGTGTCAGCTGCTCTTTGGAGCTACCAGTTTTATAGAACTGGACCGAACCGTTAGGAACCCACCCCTGAAAACAGGGTGGTTAAAAGCAGGTACAGATTATAAGTGAGACAAATTACAGAAAACCCAAAGATGCTTTTTCAAGAGGCAACTAGGACTTCCTTGTTTTTCTTTGAAGACCAGAAAACTATGACCTGGATGGCTGAGAATTTCCACAGACAAATTACAGAAAACTGCCTTTAAAAAAAAAAAAAAATTCATTGGGCGGGTTGAGGCTTTCTGAGATGACCTGAAACCTTTTGGGGCATGTCAGTTCAGCAGCTGCTCAGTCAATTGTGCTGGCAAAGAGAGCTACTCTGAGATCTGTACTGGAGTATCCTGGGAAGTTGAAATAGGCTAATATTGTTTTGTTCTTGTACTGAGGTCCTGGCATCAAACCTGCACCCATTAATTCTTTTGGCTTAGCACAATATGTGCGGGCCCAAGTCAATAAACCTGGGTTTACAAACAAGTCTTTTTCATAGAATCCATTCAATAATTGTAAGAAGTTTTCTTCATATCTGCCTCAGTCTCCACCTTAGTCACCAGGGTGGGATTCTACCACTTCGCACCTATTCGCTAGAACCGGTTGTTAACATTCTAAGCAGGTGGGAGAACCGGTTGTTCTGGCCTAATCCTGTAAGAAAAGCAGGAAGGAAATATTCTGGTGTTGCTTACACAAACTGCCTCTCTGTTAACCCTTATTACATTCTTGGCAGGACTAGACTTCCTGTCTCAGAAACGTCTGTGGAGCGACCATTCAAAGTTACAATGGCACTGAAAAAAATGACTTATGACCATTTTTCACACTTACGACTGTTGCAGCATCCCCACAGTCATAAGAGGCCAGGCGAGGAGATGCGTGCCTCGATATGAGTGATATTGAGTTGGCCACACCCAGCCAATAACATAACCGCCAAGTCATGCCCACCCAGTCACATGACCACCAAGCCATGCCCACAGAACCGGTTAAAAAATGTGAATCCCACCCGTTTGTCACCCATCTAAGGTTTGGTTGTAGTGGCTTGTGAATATGTTGCCCCTCTACTAATTCTTTCATGGAGTGTGAGGCTCAGTTGGCAGGAAATATACCGTGTTCCTGATCTTCTCTTCACAGTTACCGCCCCCTTATGAACAGGCCTTGAGGTATCCTGCCGCCTTGTCAAGAACCGGAGCCGGCTCAGAACTGTCAACCAGGCAGAGCCTGCCAGATATGCTGCAAGCTTCTCCCACTTACCAGACTCAGAGGAACACTTCGGTGTAGGCTGGGAATGAGTCCTCCACTCTCCATGGCACAGACTGGGCAATGCTTTCGTTTCTGCAGGGCAATCAGCTAAACCTTGATGCTGAGGAAGTGGAATGAAATTCTCCGGCATTGTTGCAAAGCAAGCCATGTTCTAACTCATCCCCACACCGGTACAACAATTACAGCTTTGGGACAGTTGTCTTGAATTAATCCTTAAAAGACAAACATTTGCTCACCCTGATGGAATAAATTGCCCTAGGGAAGTTCTGATCAGCTTCTCTTCCTCTTTTTTTTAATATGTCGGACCCCCAAATAAACTTCCAACAAGAACAGCCTACAGCAGTGTTGCTCAACTTTGGTTGGCTATGTTGTATGGACTTCAAATCCCAGAATTCCCCAGCCAGCCAAATATTGCCACTCTTTGGCCCAGAGACCATTTCCAAGGTATCTCCAGATGATCTTCTTGCTGCAAGAGTAAATCAAGCACACACCATTGGAATTTCAGTTTGATCCCCAGGAACTAAACATTAAAGCCATTGATTGAATCTTCCCTGATTGTTGTTTTAAAGAGATAAAGATTTCTGGTTCAAAGACCACCCTCTGAGACCATAGAGCAGCTCTTCCACTTTTTAAAAAGTACCTCTGTTAGAGCTGCCAAACTTTCAAGATATTTACCCGAACATTTTATTTTCTTTTAGCCATCATAGAACTATATCCACAGGACACCATCCGGGGCTTCAAGTGACACAAATGAATGTATTTTACCCTCTGGCTATTTTCACCAATCTACACCAGCGGATGAACTCTTTGGATAAATTCTGGTGGGATTTTTTTTTTTCCCTTTTGAAGACAGGGTGGGAGTCATTTTTGCAGATCCAGATAAGTTCAGAATTAAGTAAAAGATAAGTCTGACACTTTTGTCTCATGTTTCCCCAACTGAAATACAAATAGCCTGTTTTTTAGCCAAGCCATAACTGATATCAAAAAGAGTTAGCTGTCAAAATGTAAAATTCTTTCTTCCCTGAAAGAAGACTTAGCTGTATACCTGTATACCAGAACTGTTTATTCTGCTTGTCAGCTGGAGCTCAGACAATCTTGATAAACTTAAAATTTAATTTGCTATTTGGATTGGGAGGGGGGCGGACAAGTTTTTGTTTGTGTTTGAGTATTAATCACACCAAATGTTCCTAATGCCATAACTGAAAATTAATCTAATTGGGAAATGCTTGGGATTGCTTTCCAATCTAGCATGTAAGTTACCAGAATGAAGTTACTTATTTACCCTTTCCTGTCTGTGAAATTGAAAACAACAGATGTGAGTTTAGGTATATTTATATTCAGGTTTTAATTAAAGACAGTTGATGTAACACTCAATATGGCTAACACATAGAGATAGCTGTAGTACATTTATGTTTCCTTGCTCCTATCCCACCCCACCCCTTAACAGCTAGGTTCATACAGTGCATGAAACCTGTTTTATCCATGGTTTGTTGAATAGGCCATGACCCAATTAGCAAAAAACCAAAGAAATCACACTGCAGCTTAGCATGCAGTACTTATACAGCTAATTACTGTCTTGATTTCCATAGCCTGTTGAATGATTTACTTGAACTTTAGTTAGAACTACAGCTACATGTCTACAGATAAAAAGCAGAAGGAAATGACGGTGATTAGGTAGTGCACGGTTGCTAACATCAATGGGCCTCCAGTTTGCTGGTTTCACGCATTGCATTAAGCTATAAAAGAGTTTCAACTCAGATTGCAATATGAAGTCAGGCACTATGACCTATTGAATAATCACAATTTGGCTCAGTGGGATATGTGAAGTCAGTCAGACTCATTTTTATACCAGATCTTAAGAGAGAAGCAAATCTGCTAAGACAACTCGCTTCACTGGGTTAGCTGTGGCATTCATTGACTGTGTTCCCAGAACATCCAAAGTCAAAATCTGGCTTGCTTGCTTTGGGATCAGTGGCATATATGAAAGTGTTGGCTATTCATTTGTCAATGAAACATGCCTGTAATGCACATGAAAGCTAGCACTACTGCATTTCATACTCTAACAATCTATAGTACCGGATGATTAGACAGACTTATTTTTCCAGTGAAGACACGCCATAATTTACAATATATATATATTTTTTTCAAACAAAAAAAAAAAGCAGGAAGCCAACAAAGTATGAGACTGGCTAAATAATGTATGTGGTTTAGAAAGGAACAGCCTCTCTTGCACTTTTCAGATATTTAACCTCTTAACTTCTTAGGCCGCAGGAAACTTAGCTAATGGTCAAAGAAGGCTGTCACCTGTGTACTAGAACTGTATGTGGCTACCTGAAGGCACAGGCATTTAAGTTTTCATATTTCATGGGTGAAAGCAGGCCGAAACATAGACCTTGCCATGGAATTTCATCCCATCCCATCCATAATCTTGATTGCCTATGCTATGCTGTGGCCTGCATCCCAGGTCACCTGCTTTTTCCTTCTTCAGTTGATCACAGGGACAAAGAAATGTATCCAAGGACTGGAATTGTAATGTTGTAAATTAAGGACATGATTTTTTTTTAATAGCGGCAAGACCAGTCACCATTGTAAAATAATTTCAAAGTAAGGAGTCTTAACAGCAAAATTATCTAGAGACGAAAAATTCTACACAGGTACCATAAAAGTCAAATTTATAATTAGTCTAAAGCAATCAAGTTGTCTTGCTTCCTCCTTGTGTTGCAATAAAGTTTGAATTATGTATTGTTATAAAGTTTTCCCAAATAGTCATATGCTATATACCTGGGACTGAAACCATACTTAGTTCTAAGGCATAATTATGGTTCACGTGTAATGCAGTAATCTATGATTTTCAAACCACATGGCTGGATCCACACCATTCACTAAGCCAAGTGAACACCAAAGAAATTACATTTTATCTAAAAACGCTGTGTAAATCGATAAATGCTTTGACACATTGGATAAGTAAGTTGGGATGGGACAGGAACTTCCTGCTAGATTGCATCTATGGCAGCTGTACATGTTTGGTACATAGCAGGCAATACTGCAAAAGTTCATTGTGTGCATAGTGCCATCATGTACAAATAATGACATTACATGTACATTTTGTACCCAGATTGTGATGTGAAGTTGGGAAGAAATGACTTCATGTCTGCAGGTAGACATAAAATCTGCTGAGAATACTCAAGGACACTCTTACATTGGAAACCTACTTGCAGCATCTACTTTTACCCCTAGAATAAAGAATTCGCTCGAGATAGTTCCTCTGAAATGAACAGCAGTAGTACGACTGTTGTGCTTTGGAAGAGAACTACTATCAATCTTTATTTCAGCAGCAGCACATCAGAGGTGTGTGTTAAGACGATGTCTCTGTATGATATGCTGTAGATGCTCCAAATATTGCTTCATTCCCAGCTGTAGAGGACTAACCAAAAGTCATTCAGAACTAGCTCTCAGATCATGGCTATCAGCTTAAAACTTCCCACTGCTTCGGTAGGAACAACATTGATGAAAGTTTTATATAGCACAGCTCCTTTGGGCAACTGGCAGATCACTTCTCGGCTTTCCTTACTACGGGCAGGCGGTACGTAGACTTCTTTTGTATACCTCACAACTCCATCTTCAAGAGCATACAGCCATTTGTTGCATCCCATCCCCACCTGGGTCAATAAGACAGAATCATAATTAAAGAAGGGAAGAAGCAGCCTCTGGTTCAGAGCGCAGGCTGTGCCTATCATTGGGACTGCCAGCAGTTCTCAAACTCGGATACAGTTTGCCAATTGTGTGCTAAACTAAAGCACAAGTGCTTGTGCAAGAAAGACATCACTATCATCAGAATAGTACAGCGTAATGCAAAGATGTCAAAGTAAGACTGCAGGATTCCAGCTATTTGCAGAAATAAAAGACAACTTCTGCAAATTAAATTCAGAATCCCTGCTCTGGTAGGGTTTATACTTGTAATCCAGGATGCCTGACTTATGGGGTGTAGAAAGTAATTTGTTTCTCTACAAGCCAATTGCATTTGCTCCTTGTGTTCCCAGTTTTTGTTGACAACTGATAGTGTGCTTTGGAGGCTAATAACATCACAGTTGAACCCATTCAGCCTGAATCTGGTTCTCCGACAGGCTGAATAAGATGAATGTCAGCTTGTGAACCCAAAAATGTTGAGTGACAGCTGATTTTTTCACACCCAAAAGCAGCTGAAAATAATTTTGGTCTTAAAGATGGTATCTCCAGCAAGCCTAGTGTTACATGATATCATTCTTCCCAGCTACTTCTGGGTAAGCAAGCATTTATCTTTAGAAGGCACAGATTACAAAGATATATGCAAGTTGTGCTGTTGATCAATGTAAAGAAATGCTTAATTATTTTTCTTTTCCACAACTTGATTTTTCCCCCTCAGATGGTCAAAGTCATCCGATGCATCATAATGCATTTTCCTATGTTCTTTCTTGACCTCAAGGTATTCTATAGGGGGGAAGGCGGTGTCCCAGCTAGGAGGATGGATTCCCAGACTATCTGACATTCTTGTATTTCATTTTGCAACTATACTGGATCTGACTTTTTATTAAATATAAAGAGGCGGTTCAAAGCCTGAAACTCTAATCAGGGTAACAGAGAGGCTCCAGTTTCTGGTTATTATTTTTATAGCAAGAGAAACCAAAAAAAAAAAGGATTTTATTCTGGTTTCAGCTGAGAGAGAAAGAATCTTGGAAACGATAAATATGAGGCCAAGAGGTTTGTCAGACCATAATGAAAAATTCCAAGATAATTTAGAGTAAGACAAGGAAACAGATGCTTTGATAAAAATGGAATGAGGTCTTAATTAAGTGTTATTTGAAATAACAAAGAACATCTTACGTGAGCACCCGGATGCCACCGGATCACACGCTGGGTGGCCAATATGTTGCCTGCGTGAACAAATTGTCCTGCAAATGAGTTAAAGAAAGTAATTCAACCTCAGAAACAAGACAGCTTGAATGCATTTTAGCTGAATACAAATGGAGCACAACGCAACTTTCTTTAACATTCCTTCTCACGAAATAGGATCCATTGCAGAATATAAGAGGGCAAAGATCTGAGACTCGAGCCTCGAGTCATACCCCTAATTTTATTGACTGAGGCTTTCTAGTAATAAGATCATTCCACACATATCCAAAGTATTTTCTTGAAAGATTATCAGAATAGCCTCAATTCACACATTAATGCACCAAATTACACTTCATTTAGTGTGGATTGCCATTTTGAGATTACCAAGAGGAAAAGAAGGGCAACTGTTCTATTTCAGTAATCCTGAATATCCACATTCAAGTACAGGTTGTCCTTGACTTACTGTCTTAGCAACCAAAATTCTGACCACAATTTGGGCCTGAATTTCTCTTGCTAAGTAAGACAGTCATCAAGTGATTGGTGCCTCCATTTTACAACCTTGTTGCCATGACCATTAAGCAAATCCCTGCAGTTATTAAGTGAATCATTTGATTATTTAGCTAATCCAGCTTCCCCCACTGATTTAGCTTGTCGGAAGCCAGCTGGGAAGGTCACAAATGGCATCACAAAACCTTGACATGCTGCAACCATCATAAATACATGCCAGTTGCCAAACACCCAAATTTGTCCATGGAGACATTTAGGAGGCCATATGAGAACTGGTGGTAAATCAATTTTTTTCAGGGCCATTGTAACTTCAAACAATTGCTAAACAAATAGTTTTAAGTCCAGAACTATTTATAACCCAATGTAATATGGTTTATAATAATACTTTGTCTGTTGTCACAGTTTGATTTACAAGGACTCATGGGGACATCTTTGCTTTCCTCAAAGAGCAGGGATCTTCAAACTTGACAGCTTTAAGACTTGTGGACTTCAGCTCCTCCAGTCATGTTAGCTCA
This sequence comes from Hydrophis major, assembly GCA_033807585.1. Classification (NCBI taxonomy): domain Eukaryota; kingdom Metazoa; phylum Chordata; class Lepidosauria; order Squamata; family Elapidae; genus Hydrophis; species Hydrophis major. Next base: position 180,529,179 of record CM066329.1, read on the forward strand.
GGAATTTTGGGAGTTGAAGTCCACAAATCTTAAACTTGCCAAGTTTGAAGATCCTTGTCATAGAGGAATTATGGAGAAGACTAAATTAGGAGGGCTGCTAAACTAAGTGGGAAAATAGGAAATGGGAAAAGAGGTATAGCACTGAAGTGTTTTGTATTTGTGTGAGAAGGATGAAGAAATCTGGGCTCTGGCTGTGCAATTTAGTGATTACCTTGAACAGGATGACACAAGGAAAGTCCTCTCTGCATCATTACAGGGCCAAAATGTCAATGTCCTGACATTGACTCATTCACCTTGGACTAAACAATGTAACTTGATGGTTTGGGGACTCGTATTTGTTTGGGTTTCAAAATTCTCAGGGATTGGTCTGATTAGTGTTTGGGGATGTAGACTATCAGGGAATGTCAGGGAATGTGGACTTTGGCAAACATCTTGGAGGAAGGTAATTGACAAACCTCTTCAGTCAAGAGAATGATATAGATGTGCCTTATATAGTCACCAAGAGTTAAGATCAACCAACATCACTTCTGATTTGGTTCATTCCAAATGGAGCAAATCAGCAGCCAAATTTGTATCCACTGAAGTTAAACTCTTCCGGCTTAAAAAAGAAACACCTAGTAAAACCAGTTATCCAGCTTTGTTATTGCAAAAACTATTTTTCAACATCTTGTGTACCTCCTTAAGGATTTAAACTAATGTTACACTTTGAACAAAGGAGGAACCATACATTGGCTTGCTTCAAGTAGCCCCCGGGGTGGTCTTAAATTGTCCGCATCATGTATCTCCTCGCAATCCCATCTGCACTCTGACCTTGCAGGTTTTGTTAATGCTAGGGTCAAGTCAGGCTTCCTATTCTTCAACCATTTTTTATCCCATCACAAGAGAACTGGATTTCCGAAGCATATAAGGATATGGTGAACTGCATCAAGCCAATAGTCCATTTAGTCCAACCTTTAATGGCCCTCAAACAGATACCTCTACCAAAGTTTATAAATTTAGCAAGGAGGGCAAGCATCCTTTTCCATTGTTCCCCCAAAGCAGCTGATATATCAGGAGTGCTGTTGAAAATTCTGGAGAAACCAAGCAGCCATCAAGATCAGTGACTATTGATAACTCTAGCCCAGAGATCCCCAAACTTGGCCGCTTTAAGACTTGTGGACTTCAACGCTATGCTGGCTGGAGAATTCTGGGAGTTGAAGTCCACAAGTCTTAAAGTGGCCAAGTTTGGGGACCCTTGCTCTAGCCCCATTTTTACATCTCCAACCATAACCATCTGATTGCAACATATTCAATTTAAGTGGAATTAACATACTTTTTTGGTTAAAAAGGAAGGAGTTCCTCAAGTCAAAATTGATTTCTAGCAACTCCAGGTACATTTTGTCAAAAAAAAAAATATTACATGAGTAATACAGAATTTGCCAATAGCATCTTCTGGGATATTTTTCTGGCTCCATGGTCCAATCTACGGCTGACATTTTCTGACAAGGATGGTCCTCCCAGTGAAGAGATTAGCACCTCTGATCCTGCTTAGATTATTCTGAGAGCAGGCAAGGCCAACAAGATATTGCATCTGTTCTGACTATTAATTAAAAAAAAAAACCACCTTACTTTTGTTAGTCTTGAATCTTTGAATTTAGAATGTAGTGGATGATCTTGCAAAACCCTGTATTTTTGTGATCTTTCGATTATCATCATGAAGGTGTTATATAAGACAATGTTTCTCAGCCTTAGTGATTTTAAGGTATGTGGATTTCAACTCCATGAATTTCCCAGCCAGCATGATGTTCACATTATTTTAAATTTGTCAAGGTTAACAAGCATTGTCCTCAGATAAAAATTAAGGTATCAATCAGCACTGTCATCACCACTACATCATCAAATTGAGAGGAGGGGGGGATATAGGGACTATTGATTCCCCACACTCCAGCAATCTCCTTATTTCCAAGGCTAGAGTTTTAACTCTTTTTAGCATACAGGTAAGTCCTCAACTTACAACAGTTCATTTAGTGATTGTTCGAAGTTACAATAGCACTGGAAAAGTGACTTGCGACCATTTTTCACACTTATGGCCATTGCAGCATAGGCACTTGACAAATGGCTCATATTTAAGATGGTTGCAGGTCCCGGGGTCATGTGATTCCCTTTTGCAACCTTCTGACAAACCAAGTCAATGGAGAAGCCAGATTCACTTAACAACCATGTTACTAACTGTTAACAACTGCAGTGATTCACTTAACAAACATGTTAAAAGTCGTAAAATATAGCAAAGCTCACCTAACTAATTTCTCATTTAGCAATATAAATTTTGGGCTCAATTGTGGTTGTAAGTTGAGGATGACCTGTATTTCCTTAAAGCTTCATGTGTGTATAGCTCTACAAAAGCAACCCACACCAAAAAGGTTTGCAATTATTTTTAACCTCATATCTGGGCTCTGCTTCAACATCTTATTGTTAAAGTAATGTTCCCCCCCCCCCCATACACACATCTGGACATCAGTCTTCAACATCTAACTATTAGAACAATGTTTCTCAACCTCAGTCACTTTTAAGTTGTGTGGACTTCCAAGTCCTGAAAATCCCCAGGCAATCCACACCGTTTAAGAGGCTGAGGTTGAGAAGCACTGCTTTAGAGAGAACAAGGGGATTGGAGCCAAGCTTTGCTAATTTTTCCCCCCTTTCCTTTCCTCCCACACTGTTCCTTCTCTCAATAAACACATGTTCAAATTTCTACGACCATGCATATGCTACAACAAGGGAACCATGCAGTAACATAAAGAGAAACAAATATAACATTGCACACTGGACTTCACAAAAGGCACTCTGACTATGATCAGAGAATGATAGAATCATAGGACTGGAGGGTAAATTTTTGTCTCCTAAGGGCTTTTTGGTTTAAAAGTTATTTTTGCTATCAGGGTGCTTTTGGAGGGATACTTCTGAAAAATATGTAGTCTACTGAATATCCTCATCTTCCCTCTGGTTTCCCAATAGTTTATCACTGGCTACAATTTTGACACAATTTACAAGTCAAGTTTATTCAGCAGCGAGCAGCATTTCAATTTATTTAGGCTCTCCTTATTGTATCCCCTATCCCAAAGTTATATTATAAAGAAAAATGTACAGAATATAAGCACTAATTTTAAATAGTGGCCCTACATTCTGCAATAAATAGGCAGAATTCTACAGTAAACTACTGCAGTCCTACCACCTACTGGCTGTCTCATAGTTGACAGGCATAACATAGGAATATCCAGACAGCCAAATAATATTCATCAATGGCAAAAGGCAACTTTACCTGGAACAGTTTACATCCAACAATACCTACGCCGCTTTCTACCCGGAAAAGCTCACTGGAAGCACTTTTTCATCAAAACAAGATGGCGGCGCCCAGCAAACCGGTGGCCCGGTAGAAATTGTTCCACGGACCGATACCGGTCCGGGGACCGATGGTTGGGGACCCCTGGTATAAAGGACAGGCAAAGGTAAAGAAACCTTTGTAGGAAGCAAAGTTGTTCATTCTGTTTGGATTAATCCTTGAAGCACTGTGTGGATTTTATTGGTTTTTTTATAGTTCATTTAGCACTTTTGTTGTTGACAGCAATTCAAAGGAGAGAAGAGTTGGTGCTTATCTCGAGGGACTGTTTGGGACTCATTACAGGCTGGGAATGAACATAATTTCCAGTGTTGAAATAAAACAGTTGTTTTAACTAAGCATGTGCTTAATTACAGTCTCAGGAAGCCTTGGTCAGAACAGGTACTTAATGTCAACGCATTGACAAAATTTCCATCTGTCAATCGCAGAAAGCCACATTGCTTAGACCTGCACGTATATTGTAAAACAGGTAGTCCTTGACTTACAATAGTTCATTCAATGACCAAAGTTATAGCAGCACTCAAAAAGTGACTTATGACTTTTTTTCACACTTACGACCATTCTACCATCCCCCTTGGTCATATATCAAAATTGACTGACTCACATTTATGACAGTTGCAGTGTCCTGGGACCATGTGATCACTTTTTGTGACTTTCTGACAAGCAAAGTCAATTGGGAAGCCAGATTCACTTAACAATGTTACTAACTTAACATCTGCAATGATTCACTTAACTGTGGCAAGAAAGATCATAAAATGGGGCAAAACTCACTTCACAAATGTTTTACTTAACAACATAAATTTTGGGCTCAATTGTGGTCGTAAGTCGAGGACTACCTGTCTATCGATGCATTAGAACAGCCTAAGTTCTCGAGAAGGATGCAATACATATGAAGGCCAACACCAGCTAAAGAACTGGCAGCTGTGACCTCACATTTTTGTGAACATATAAAAATAACAATTAAATTCACATGTTGCCCAACTCCCATTCTATAGACTATACAAACTGATAAAAATATTCAAAAACAAAGAAAAAACTGAAAAAATGACCAAAGTGGATGGAACAAAGGGAAGAAGGATTCTTCAATCACCAAAGCCATGGCTTCAGGGCCCTTCAAACTGTATAGTCCATAGCAAAGAGCAAGAAAATTAATTGTTTAATTAGTTGTTTTTGTTGATGGACTGTTTATAACAATAATAAGCAGGAAACTGCAGTAAAGTGATGAAGAAACTTACCATCAAATTTTTTGAAGCCGTACCTTTTCCCAGTTCTGTTCCCTCCACGATTTCTGGTGCTGCCTCCACTTTTTTTGGATGCAAATCTCACCACAGTTGCACTGAAAGTGGGAACAGGCAAAACTGTTGCAGGAAGGGGAAAAAAGCAAGAGAATCCAATGATTAATGCGATAATAATAAAAAGCATGCGCTGTGAGCCAGCAGTTCCCAATCCAAAATGCAAATCAATTCAGCCATAAACCATGTTCAAGACAATCTGAAATAACTACAAGCTTAAGTTTAGTTTTAACAGCTTTTGTAAAACAAAACAAAAAAACATCATGAGAGTTCAATCTTCCAGATTTCAGGTTGGGGAGACTGTTCCAGGAGGCTAGCACCATAACTAAAAAGCACCAAATGCCAACAAAACCTTTGTGAACTTTTCTGCGTAGTAACCCTCAGTATCCTATCTAGGACATGGATGCTGGACAGGTAAATTTTACAGTATTTGAAGCAAGCAATCATGCAAATAGCAAAGTATCAAACCACAGAGGTTGCAATCAAACACTCAGAATTAATTTATTAATCAATTATTCAATCAAATTGTTCATAAAGATGACTCCATGACTCTGGGACACTGCAACTGTCATAAATATGAGCTAGTTCTGATCACGTGATCTCGGGGATGCTGCAACAGTGACAAATGTGAAAAATGATCACTTTTTTCAGTGCTGTTGTAGCTTTGAATGGTCACTAAATGAAGGATTGTAAATCGAGGACTATCTGTACCACAACTAAAACAAAACTAGATTCTGAAAACTGATGAGGCCTACCTATAGCACCATTCAAACAAAACAGCACCTTGTGACACCAGCAAGGGAGATAACCAAACCCTCCAAAGAAGATAACATGAGGAGACCCTATGGAGATTCTCAATCATGCAGGAGGTTTTGGTTGTCTCAAAGGTGCTTTTTCCAGAGGCAACTAAACTTTCTGGTTTTTCTTTGAAGATGTTTCGCTTCTCATCCAAGAAGCTTCTTCAACTTTGACTTCCCCATCATCCAGTCAGAGCTGAACAAGCTTCTTGGGTCAGAAGCGAAACATCTTCAAAGAAAAACCAGAAAGTTCAGTTGCCTCTTAGGGAGGGGAAAAGCATTGGGTTTTAGAAGAATCCTTCACAACATCTCAGCAGAGCGAGCCTGATAGGGCTCAGCAGAGCGAGCCTGATAGGGCTCTTTCCAGGCTCCCTCTTAAGCGCGGATGGGGACGGGGATGCACCAATTTCTGCAAAGGATCGGCGGCTTGTTCGATTGCAAACTATGTGCATGAATCCCTAAGGATCATATTCCTCTGACCCATTTGCAGAAGGGAGGATTGGCTGCGCCAAGCACAAAACCTTTCCCCCCCTCTGAATTCTTGCTTTTAATTTCAACACTGGAACGCCGCATCCCGAATCTTCCCAGTTCCACCAGTTGCCGCCGCCTGCTCCCATTTCCCCGAGAGCTCACCACCAACCCTGTTAAGGCTTCCGCCCTCCCAACCTTTCCGACTCACGTTGCCTGCCGGCCGCGGAGCCTAAAGCAACCAGCAGCGCCGCCATTTGACCTTCCCTCGCCGCCCTACGAAGCGCCACGGCCTGCGCTGCGACACTTCCGGGTCCGGGATTGGCGGCGGCGTTGAGCGCGAGATTTGAACGAATGTTTGAATGAATGAGCCTGGCGCCTGGCTTCGGAGGTGCAGCGGCTGGTTGCAGAGATTGAAAGCGATGGGGTGAGAGCCCCTACCCGAGTTCATGTGATGAAGGCTGGGGTCATATTTTAAGGCGGTTTGCGTAAACGGAAAAGAGGTTCCTTCTTTCGTTCCTTCCTTCCTTCCTTCCTTCCTTCCTTCCTTCCTTCCTTCCTAACTAACTAACTAACGAACTAACTGATGCCTACCGTCCCTGTCCTATTGTTCCCATTTATTCGTACCTATTTTCTGTATTCTTACTCATGTTTATACTTATACCTATTATCTTGTAAGCGATTGACAAATCAAATAACTTATTTACTTACTATTGCCCCCCTCCCCCCGTTATAGCAGAAGAGATTGGCTTCATCTTCCACCAATTAGGGCATAAAGCCAGCGAGCCGAACTCCGAAGCTGGTTCAGGCTTGCTTTTAATATATAGTATAGTAGTTCTTTTTGTTCGCTTAAAGAAAAAGAATCTGCTGTTTATGTTATAAGATTTTAGACGAATCTTTCCATAATAGTTTCAAGATTTTAAAAAAGGTATGATTTGCTTGGAATGTGGGGTATTTCATAAATATTTTTTCAGTTGAGCAGGTATGTTACCTTTGGCAATATTGTAAACTTTCTCTGATAACTTTTTTTTTTTTGTTATGTCCGCACATTTCCTTAATCTTTGCTCTCACCTCATCAGCCATTTCATCAGCTTAAGTCATTTCGCTGTTTCGGTTTTAAAATAGTGTTACCACCAAGAGCAAATTGAAATAGTTTAATCTTGTGTGTATGCGTACTGAGCAGATCCACTTCCCTTCACAGGGCTGTAGTTGGATATATGGCTCATGCTGCAATGCATTCTATACTGTACCTGTCCACTCAGAAATGAACCTTATTCAGTTCAATGGAGTTTATTCACAATCCAGTGTTTACAGGGTTGCAGCCTTAAGTTTTACCTTCCAAAGGACAGCAGGCATATACTGTACTTTTACTAAAGACCAGTGTTTCTCAACCTTAGCAACTTTAAGATGAGGGGACTTAAACTCCCAGAATTCCCAGCCTTACATCTTAAATCAAGTATTATAAGGGGGGGGAGTCTCTTTTATTAAAAAAATTAAAACCTTTTACAATCAGAAACGGAGCATATGCAACAGCTCATTAAAAAATGGAAATTATTCAAAGAGGTAGGGATTCCCACACTTCATTCTTCCAAAACAACTTCTATATCTTCTTGGGGGTGGGGGGAAGAGAGATTGATCGGCCATTTTCATGTAGGATTGCTTTTAATTACAAATAGGGAAGATAATACTAGTAAAGCAATACAAAATCAATCTTTCATCTTAGGTATAGGTTCAGTGCAGTTGAATAATGGTTCTGGTTCTCCTATTTGAGTTGTTCTATATCCATCTTTATCAGTAGAAGTGTCATTCTATCCTGTTTGGGAATAAAATAGATTATGGAATTAAAGTTGAAGGCAACACAATTCATTTCATAATGGATATTCTTTTTCCCTAGGAGAAATACACATAATTGGTGACAGAATCCTGCTTGTTTCACATCAAAGAAATGTGAACTTTTCTCTTGTAAGTAATTTTGGAGTGTATCTTAACGCAAATACCTAGAATATATGGAGATCAATATTGTGTGTTTAAAATGCAATTACTGTATGTTGATTTTGTCTGATGGGAGTATAGGAAAAAGAAAAGATAGATGCTGATGATATTTGAGATCTTGCATTCCAACTCATTAAAAACTAAGCAGACAAATGATTGGGGGAGAAGTGAGCAGAAGAATTGTTGTGGCCCCTTGTTTTTTTGGAATTCCCAAAAAATGGAATTTTGGAGTTCCCCTGAAAACTTGACTCCCTTACTTCTAAGTAAATCTTCCTTTTCTCCCAATTCTGTTGCAGGCTTTAATCTTTCATTGTATAATCCCTGAGAAGAGATTAGTAAATAATATGAATTAATGCTAAAATATAGTCCCTTTGAAAGTGTAGAGGGAAGACGTCAGTGATACATTATTAAATCCTTGGCAGGTCAATGGTGGGGAAGGTCCATTACACAGACTTTTGTCATTGCCTTTATTACAGATGTTCTTTGCGGATTCTGGGGTGAACACAAGGAATAATGGTGTTTCCCCCTTCCTCACATGCACACTTTAGCAACCAGGGCTGGATAACTAATTGCTGAGTTCCTGGAAGAATGTCATCTTTTCACTTGGGTAGTCAGACCATCTGCAACTCCTGGCAACTAGCAGGGGAGCCCACAAAAGGCGTTGAATTAATAAGTGTTAGAAAGTGTCTTCTTCCTGTTCCTCAGATCAGACCTCTTCGATAGCATCCTCCAAATGCATTTTTTTACAGCATCCAGAATTTCCAAGCCACATGATTAGTTATCTTCTGAGATGAACAGTCTTCAAGCCCCCAAATTCTTAAAATATGGGCATTGTTTCTAGCTGGTTGGAATTTTAGGGACTATAAACACACACATAAACACACACATGGAGAAGAATCACTTGGGGAAAACTATACTGAAGATTGTTCCTTTGACATTGCATTAGCTAAGCCCAATATGGAAACTTACACTCCCTATCCTGACTTCAGAAGTGTAGGCAGAGTGATTTGTTCCTCATCCAGGAATGCACTGGGCAAGAGAATAGAAGGAACAAATGCTGAGGTCTGGTGACTTGATTTTGATTTACTTTGGCTGTTTTTTCTTCTAGCATTAGACTCTGATCAATTATCCCTGAGGGAATGTGAGTTTTGAAAAGGGAGAACTTTCTGTTGTTGAAATTCAACTGTTTGCTTCTTTTCCTCAGATGCCACTCCAATCCAGTGCAGTCTCTTTGGTGCATGAAGCTAAACATCATGTTCTCAGAACTGGATGAGAGTGACTGTGAGGAACTACCAGTTTTCTTTTCTGTAAACAAACCTCCTCCTGATCCACAAAACTGCTTCCGGCCTTCTCCTGAGAACGAAGTAGTTGTGCTCTTCAGCTCAGATTCAGAGGATTCATTCCTTTGCTCACCTGCCAGGAAAAAGCCCTATGGTCCATGCAATTCAGTCAAGATGGCTGCTTCTACAGATGTGAGACTGCAGCTCAGTAGCGAGAGTGAGGAGGAGGAGGAGGAGGAGGAAATACTTATCCCCTTGGCCGAAAGGCTCCAAAGAAAGTTGCTGGTAGCCGGACCCGCGACAACTGCTCGTTCGTTTACTAGGATCCAAACAAAGAGTGGCCCAGAATCCACTGAGCTAAATAGGCCCTGTGTCAGTGATGAAGAAGTGGTGCCTACTTGCTGGCAGGAGCCACTACTTGCTGACTCTGATCTCCAAGAAAACGTGGCACCCAGCACTTGGGAACTGTCAGAGAGCGATCAGGAGGTATCTTCATGGGATGCTAAGCCACAATCCTTGCCCCAGCGTCCAGTTTGCATCCCTGATAATAAGATGCAGGATGGTACCCACCAAATAAGCCTGAAGTCCTTTCCTCTTCGGACAAGTACGAGACAGAACCATCAGGATTTAGACAAAGCTTTCCAGACTGCCCTGCAGAAGAGCAAAGAGCAAAGAACTCAGAAGCAGCTGCAGGAGCAAGAGAAACAGAGGAAAGCAGCTTTGGCCCAACTTCGCAAAGCCCAAAGACCAGAGCAATGTCTGAAACACATTCAAATAGTGTTAGACCCAGGTATGGTTCTTCCCCTCCCCAATTCTTGGCTTTTTTAATCTGTTCTTCTCCCTAGGGATCCATCTTGAATTGTAGCCGCCAATAGGTCTCTTACAGATTAATGGTGCAGATGAGATCCTTGCCGCTTTGCAGTCAACAGAGAGTAACTATGTGATCGAGAGCCAAACTGTGCCCTGCAGCATCACCTGGAGAAGGAAAACTGGCCTAACGCAGGTATGACAGTATGTGTCTTCCCCCACAAACCTTTGTTTGGTAGTTTTAATTAAAGTAATTGACTTTCCCAGTTAATTTTTTTTCTTCTGAAGGAATCCTGGGCATGACCTAATTGTTGTTTCTTTTTACTAACGGTAACTGTCTTTATATTTTTGTCTTTCTTATTTTAAATTTATGCTTTGGCTTGAAGGCTGAAGAAGACAGCTGGATGGAAGAACCCAATGTCCTAGTGCCAGTGCTGCTCCCAGATTTCATTGCAATGATTCATAATGGCAAGCAGGTAAGATCGGTCTAGCAATGTCCAACTAAAAGTGCAAATAAATAAACAAATAAATCCCCTGTTCTAAAATACAATGCACAACATGTGTTTTTAAATAATTATTCAGTTTTCACACAGTGAAATAAAAGCAGGGAGACTCGGAAGTGGTGAATGTTCTCGTACATTATAAAAAGTTGATGGCTGCAAAACTGATCAGCTCTCCTTATGGATGTATCAGTTCAATGCTTTTACTTGACAAATTCAGGGAGCAGCATGGAGAAAATCAGTTTTCACTATAATGGAACGATTTAAAACAAAAAGAATGTGGCTTTGCAACATTGACCTCTACAATGGCTTATTGTAAATTTTTATCAGTACATTCCATTGCAACCCTTGAATTTCAAGATGAAAATGTTTTTTTTTTTCCTAACTAAGACCATAACCCTCTGCAGGAAGTAATCTGAGGAAGGGCAGGAATTAATCCAAGATTTATTGGTAGATAGCAGAAGGGCAAGAAGTAATCTTGAGATTTATTATGCTATTATTTATGGACATGTATGCATGCATGTCTCCTTTCTGACATGTATAAATATGAATCTCCTTGTCTCCTCTTCTGGAGCAGATTCCCTCCAGGACATACCATCTAATAAATATTGTTATGCACCTTCATTATTTTCTTTGGGCATTGCATTTTGATTCAATAGGAGTGGGCTCTCAGTGGCCACTAAGGCCTAGTGGCTGAATATCTCCTGAATATCTCCTCCTTTTGAGGTCTCCTGCTGGAAAGCCATAGAGGGAACAAACTGCAATTGGGTCAAGTACATTGGATCAACACTGTGCAATTGCAGAATGCTGAATAAGATGATCCTTTGGAGTAGCCCACCAAGGCATTTCTTGTTTTAGCTGGAGAAATCATCTGAGCTGTATCTAAGTGGCTGGAAGGGCTACGTGTGTTTGCTTCAGTCCAAAAAGCTCAAGGCTCTCCTTTCTGTCCTTTTGCATTTTTGCAGGCTAGGATGGAAGGTCCTACTGAAACACTGCAGAGTTTTGTGGTGGAAATCACAGAGAAAATTCCTGGGAAAACGCTGTCATTGGCAGTAACAGAACTAGAAAAACACTTCAGGTTAAAATTTACGTTTCATTGCTGAAATATATGTATATAGACATAGGTTGATCCTTTAAATCCGATACTTTCTTGATATACCAGGCCATTCCAAGATAATAACTACTTAAAACACCAAAGAAATTCCTACCCAGTGTCTGAAATCTCATAATTTGATCTTCAAGGCCCTGGGAAACACCTGAGGGTGAAGGTTGTTCAAATCTCAGGGGAACCTCATTTCAGAAGGCACAGTCCTGGAGTCTCACTAGATGGCATTATTTAACTAAAGTAATCTGGAGTGTAATCTGCAGATTGAATTGGCATCTAGGTAGATATTATGATTAACCTCAGATAAAAAGATGCAGCTTCAACAACGGCTGACATTAAAATATTGGCAATACACTTCTACTGGGAAGCAGTTCTAGAGCAGAGTACCAGAACCCAAAAGGCCAGGGTTCAGGTATCTACTAACACTTCCCCAGACATTGCACATCCACGTGCAGAGCTACAGTTTCAAAACCTGAGATGCTGTCCCCATCTCCTCGACATGAACCCAAGGTTCAGACATCAATGAATTGGTTGTGTCCTCAGTTCTCAGAAACCCAAGTCACAAAAGAAGCTGCAGCAACCAGAGCGAAGTAGCAGCAAGGCACAGGAGGAAGGCAAGCCAAGGAAACGGAAAGAAAAGGCAATTCCAGTTTCTCAGTTGTCTAGACTGGATGTGGAAGAAGTAAGTAAACCTGGTGCAGATGCTATCTCAGCCGTGTCTCAGATTCTTCCTTGGGATCACTTCTTCTGGAAATGGTGTTTTTCTGCTGCCAAACCAGGCTTCAATCTCCAAAGGAGGCTAATACTGAACCCTGAAATGTCTCTCAAATTGCAATGGCATACAAAATATTAAATTAAATAAGGTAGATACAGAAATTGAGGGAGGAGAATGAGGATGGAGTCAGCAAGGAAGAGGGGATGAGTGAAGGATGGTGATGGAGTGAAAGCCAAGCGTGGGGGATAAAAAGGAGAGAGATGCTAGAGATCATGACATTCAGACCTTAGAGAAGCAACCCTGGCCAAATAGCAATTTAACATGTTTCAAAGTTTGCTTTTGTTTAGCATTAAAATGACACGCTTAAATGATAAAAGAACACCACTTATACAGAGATTTCTAGATTCTAGCAAATGTTTAATTCCACAGCCATTCATCCTAATCACAGAATTGTTCATTCTGATCTGGTGCTCTCCCTAGTGGCTATGCTAGCTTGGAATTTGGGGAGTTGTGGTCCGAACACCACTGAAAGGCACTGGATTGGAAAAGGCTGCCTTATAAAACTATACTCAAAAGGACAGCAGAATATGCAGGCCAAAAAAAGATAACTACGTTCTGAGCTACTGTGGGCAGAGGGAAATGTTTTTGTATCAGAAGAGATGGAAGTGTTTACCATCCTGAAGGAAATAGCACCACCCATTTTGAAATAGCAATTTATGTTTAGTGTCCCTCTCTTTTTTTAAAGATAAATCTCAGCTTTCATCTTTTGCTTTTTCAGGCCCTGGTTGAGCTGCAGCTTCACACTGGTGTCCAGGTTCAAGTGCTTGCAAGCTGGAAGGAGTTTGGAGAATTTGCTAGTATGTTCACCAAGGCTGTGGCTGAAGCCCCATTCAAGTGAGTGAGTTAACAAAGAATATATGTATAGTATCTATGGCTATCTTGTGCACCAGTTGCACACATTCCTGAACAGGAGGATTTGCCCATGGTCATTTGTGCTTTAATCATTCCTGATTGGAGCATCTGTGCAGGGTCCTGCTCTAGAAGAGCACCTGGAAGCTTCAATTGGTCCAGAATGCAATGGTGCATGGAGTGATCAATACAGCTTATTATATCTATGCGATATAGTTACTCCATGAGCAGCCATAGCTCCCAAGTGCAATTCAAAGTCCTGGTTATCAGCATTAAATAGCTACCTTCTCATACCCCCATGATGAGGCCATGCTCCAGGTTCCCCTTTTTTAAGGTCCCCAAGTATGATCACTTTTTAAAAAGCCATTAAGAACTATATTTTCCCCAGACATTTGGGACTAGTTGAGTAGTCTCTCTTTGTTTGTTTCATTGTCATGCTTGGTTTCTATTTTATATTTTGGGTTGCTTTTTTAATGTTAGCTATTTTTTTCTGTTTATTCTCTTTGTTGTTTATTGCCTAGACTCAATTGTTTGAGTTGGCAGCCCTAAAAAAAACCCCATTAAATAAATACATTCTGTGAATTCCTGGCACATTTGCCATAATCTACATTCATTCCCATTTTATTTCTAATTTTCTACCTCAATCATCTTTATCCATTTCACAAGGAAAGTCTTGGCGTCACTGTGCACTATAGATAGACGATACCTTAAAAAGGGGGTTATTTGCATCAAAATATAGCAATTAAGATATAGGCAAAGTAATGAAGCATGTGTTTGCTAGATATTTTAGAAAAGAGACGAGTTGGCCCATACTGGAAATCTGTCTTGTGCTTAACTGGTGACGCAATCTGATTCCTTGAAAAATCATTCCGTCATAGTGCCCTATTTCAAATGTGGCATCTGTATGATGGTCCCCTCTTCTAGCTTCCAATTTCCCTACAGAGCAACAGAAACATTACAAGATATGATTTGTTTCAATATTTTGCCACGTTTCTTGCCATTTTTGTAGAAAGGAAAAAAATAAAACCAGCTTCTCCTTCTGCCTGGAGGGAGACTGGTGTAGAGGTGTGAAGGTGGATCGCACTGGAAAGGGACTGCTTCAGGTATGGAAGAGACAGATTCAGCAATTCAACCGAGTCAGTCTGGAGATGGCCAATGCCATTGTAGCCCGGTACCCTTCTCCTCTGCTTCTGATGCAGGCAAGGCTTTACATTGCTATAATAAGGCATATTCGATGTGTGCATGACAATTCATATCCAACTAGCAAAAGAAATTTAAAATCTCATCCTGAAATTTTCAGGTGGTACAAGGAAAAAAAGAGAGAGTTTCACATAGACAAGATTTTGGAAGCAAATCGATGTTTGCTTGTTTTTGATATATTCTACTGGATGACATTCCAGTACTTCAGAACCATAGAACAAAAGGTACAGTCCTCAACATACAACCACAATTGAGCCCAATCGCTGTTAAGTGAGACTGTCACTGATTTTTGCTTCATTTTACATCTTTTCTGGACACATTTAAGTGAATCACTGCAGTTGTTAAGTTAATAACACCGTTGCCGAGTGAATCTAGGTTCCCCATTTGACTTTGCTTGTCAGACAAGAGGTGATTTACATGACTTGGGCGCTGCAACTGTCATAAATACAAACCAGTCGCCAAGCCTCTAAATTTTGATTACATGATCGTGGGGATGCTGCAGCGGTTGTATGAAAAGAGGTCGTAAATCACTTTTTCAGTGCTAGTGTAACTTTGAACAGTCACTAAACGAATGGTTGTAAGTCGAGAACTACCTTTGTAATTACTCAAACGTTACATTTAACTGTGCTTAAAGAGAGCTTATTCCCTAAGCAAACAATTACAGTATCATTCTAAAAATATGACCTAACCTGTTAGCCAGCTAGACATGTATGAATCTAGAGTAGACACTGTATCAGCAGTTTCCATGGAATGGAAAAATTGCTGCTTGAGCTAGGAATTGAACTTTTCCATCTGCTGCCTAATCTGAGATATTTATCGTAGGTTTCAAAACAATTATGAATTATCGAACAGAACATGTGCAGTTACTTATGTTTCGTATTCTGCCTGCATCCAGGCTTATGATGGTCACACTTCAGAGCATGAGCGACATAACCTTCTTGCGGAAGTTCCCGTCCGTCATGGTGATGGAGTGACGATGACAACGAGGCGAGTTGGTCCAGACCTCTCCAAGCGGATTTATTTGCAGATGAGTTCTCGTAACCCCGACCTTTCCTTGGATGTTACTGGTTGAAAAAGTATGGATTTCTGTAAAACTCAGCTCAAGCAACTTTTAAAAACATAAAATTACGTCCTCCAAATTAAACTTTTCTGACGCTACTGCTTGGCTCTCAATCCGAACTCTTGATTCTTTTATCCTGTGGAAATCTTCATAAAACTCATTTACGAAGATAAACAATTTAAGAACTGAAGTTCTTTCCCTGTGCAACATGTTATAAATTTTAGGTCTCTTTTAAAAGGTAAAAATTATCTGAAACCTATGAGCTGAATGGCTTCCAATAGTCAAGTAAAATATTTCATTCCTTAACTTAGCATTATTTGCTATTCTTTTAGAAGTATATTTGAAGATAAGACGTGTACGCTCCTCAGAATATGCTAAGTATATCTTATAAAGAATTCAATAAACAGCACTTGTCAGGTAAAAGCTTTTGAACTGCAACTTTGCTAAGTGATTCTGGAGTGCCTCATCCAACAAACATTGACATATCTGTATTACGTGCTCTTTCCTCATTTTAAACCAAGTTACCAAACTACACATTCTTCCCTCACACACATTATTACTCTTGAAATGGATGTTAAACTGTATAGTGTCTCAATGCAGGAACCTGTACTCTGTAGAAATCTGTATACAAGGGAATTACAAAGAAGCCTGAAGGGTATAATTTCTAAAGTGCTAAGTGACACAGGTACCATTTCAATGCTATGGTTCTCATAGACGTTACAGAAGTTTCTCTAACCAACATTTATGCTCTTAAATTCCCACCATTTCAGTCTTATTAATACACTTCTCGAATCTTCAATGGCTTTAGTTTTATTCTAAATCAACTGCTTTAGGGCAAAGGGTAAAACAGCTGGACTTCAGGTAGCAAAAGGAACATTGTAAGAACAGCAGACAGAAGCTTTGCTAAGTTCAACCATAATACAGTTTTCACTTCCCTATTGAGGCAGCTTAGTCAAATGTTATTTGTTCAGTAATTTACAGAGATGTATCTAATCTATAGTCTGTTAACATCTAATTTTTGGGTATACCATTGATAGAACTTGCCAATTTGTTCTTTGGTCTTCAACAAAATCAGAGAATGTAGATGTCTACCAAAAGATATTATTTAGGCAGATGCAGAAATACGTATTTGTTTCTCAAAAGCAATGTTTCTCAACCTACTAACTTTTAAGATGTGTGGATCAAAGTTCCAGACAGGGCTGGAAGAATCTAGGAGTTAAAATCCACATATCTTAAAAGTTGCTAGGTTGAGAAATATTGTTCTAGAAAGACTTGCATACATCCCCATTTCTGCAGAAGTGTAAATTAAATGCTGTAATAGGTAGGTTTAAGGTTTTGAATGTGACATATATTTTGATGTATAAATCACAATGAAGCAACAGAGAAACACTGCCTAAGAGTGCATGTAACAAAAACTAAGCAGATACCAGGCAGGTTAGGCTTCTCTATACTTGGATGAGTCTTCTAGGACAGTGTGTCAAAATCTCAGCCACTTTTAAGATATATGGACTTCAACTTCCAGCTTGCTGCCTAGGAAATTGTGGGCACTGAAGACCACATATCTTAAAGTGGCTGAGAAACTAGAGCAGGGATCCCCAACCTCCAGTCCATGGACCGGCACTGGTCCGTAGCATGCCAGTAACCAGCCCACGCAAACAAGCGAAGCCCCATCTGTGGGATATAGGCAGTATGTGAAACCTTGCCCTCTGGGTCCGTGGAAAAACTCTCTCCACAGAACTGGTGCCCAAAAGGTTGGGGACTCTGCTCTAGAGAATATTAAGGCTGCAGCTATACCAAAAAGCGGAAAACACATTTTGAAAGAAGGCACTGGCAAATTATGCTCATACTGTTCATAAAGTCACCAGGAGTCAAACTGGATTTGAAGGAGTCTTTATGTAACAATAAACTTTCCTCTCAACTGTATGGATGATTTTAGCCATCTAGTATAATGGTTCCCAGAATAAGCATCTTTGTTAGAATGGTAATATACAAAGGCTGTGCATAATAAAGCTTTTTATAATGACAAGCTAGCTTCACTCGATAAGCTGTTTTTTCTACAGACCAGAAGTCTATGGTTTGCAGCCTAAAAAAGGCTCCACTCTGGAGGAAGAAAATGTTGTTTATCAAAAAGAACTGCAAAAAAGATACAGTAAAGAAGATCTGGGCCACATTTCTGCTATGTTTAAAGCCGCCATTGCTAAACAACTGAAAGTGATTCTCACCAGAGTTTATTCCATAGGAATCCTGGCTATGTTAATGAGAGAGAGGGAAAACAAGCAGGAGGCAAGAGTCCTTCAGAACCTATAGACAGCGTTATTGCTGTGAGTTTGGCTGCAATATATTTCGAAAGATTTCATGACTCGGTAATAAGGTTAATGCATCTTCATACAGCGTGTTCACAGTGACACACACTGGCTGGTGCTGTAGCTCTGTAACCCTACAAACAGCCAGCGTGCTCAGGGCACCTAACAGGAGGAGTAGAAACATCTTCAGCAAAATTCTAGACCAAGAGCGTTCCTTTTTCAGTGGATGTGACGGATGGGAAACGGAGGGTTCTGTTAAAAAAAAAAAAAGTAATGGGAACAAGAATGTGGTATTAAACTGACCGCCAAATAAAAATAATAAATTCCATAATGAGCAGCAAAATTAATTTTGCCTCAGATCTAGCTCCATAAATTTAAAGTACATCCGGTGTGAAACTGTCTCTGCTATTTAATACAAACCATAGCAAGTAAATTAATTGGACTCTTCATGTTTAACTGATAACTATCAAGGCAAACATATGAGGGTTGTTAAACTCATCCCAAATAGTTCAGGGAACCTTCATGTCCAGCCAAGATCTTTCTGTACTTTAAGACTTCTGCTGCCCAGAGAATGAGTGCTTTGATATCAGATTAATTGGCATTTTTTCCCTAATGGCTAGCATATTAGTCTTGCTGATGTAAAAAAAATAAAAGGCTACTGTTATGGCTAAATTATATAACCACAATCTACTTCTCAATTCTGAGAGCTGGCATCAGAAAGAGATGGGGCAAATAAAACATCTCAGTAGACATGTGGATTGCTGACTGTTTCTTTTTTTGCCATTTTTTTTACTTATTCCCCCCATGGGTTTCCAGCTGTCTGTAGACTATTAAAGGCATATCTGTGCTGTGTCCTTGTAAGTCTTTCTGTGGCAGCATATTAAACTCAGTTGTGATAATTTCTTCCCTATTTCAGATAACTTTCCTTACACGAGCACATTATTTTCTTACTTTGATTTTCACCCGTTTCTCTTCTTCGTTGTGTTGTCATTTTCTGCTTTGCAATTCTAAGGGCATCGTATTCTCTTCTCCGACGTTCTTTCTCTTCTGCCTTCTCCCGCTTACGTAGTTCCCTCTCTTGAGCCTCTCTCGCTTGCCGCTCTGCTTCACGCTTCTTCTCCAGCTCTGCACACGAGCATAAACCCAAAATATTTGCTTTAAAAGACTGTGCCTTCACACTGCTCTATCCAGAAACAGGTGCTGTGGATTTACCCCAAATGAGAAACTTACATTTACTAAACAGGCTCCCCTGTATTTGCATCCAACACAACCAAGGTTGCCTGCAAGGCGAGCCTATCAATATCTATGCTGTAACATTGGAAGTATGAGAACACAAGAGCAGCAGTGATGGCTCCTCCTCACCAGTCATAACCAGCCAAATAAACTCTTCAATACTTAGCCGTTTTGTGATATATAAATACGGGTAGGCCTCAACTTATAACCACAACTGAGGCCAAGTGGGAAATTCATTAAGCGAGTTTTGTCCCGTTTTACAACGTTTCTTGCCACATTTGTTAAGTTGAATCACTGTGGTTCTTAAATTAGTAACGCGGTTGTTAAGTGAACCTGGCTTCCCCATTGACTTTGCTTGTCAGGTCGTAAAAGGAGATCACATGACTGTGGGACACTGCAACTGTCATAAACATGAATCAATTGCCAAGCATCCAAATATAAATCACGTGATTATGGGGGTGCTGCAACAGTTATAAGTGTGAAAGACAGTCATAAGCCGCTTTTTTTCAGTGCCGTTATAACTTTGAACTGCCACTAACTGAACTGTTGTAAGTCAAGGACTACCTGTACGGCATACTATCAATAATAAACACTGAAAACAAATAGGCTGAAATGGCTGTGTCAATCTTCTTGTGCAAAAATGTTATCACTGAATGAAGCTGTATTTATCTTTCCACAAGGAACTAAAGCGTCATTCGGCTAGCTGCTCCTTGCGTAATTGCTCCTCTGACCTGAGGATCTGCTGCCCACAGCATGACATCTACAGCTTTCAAAACCCCACACAATTCATACCACTGAAACTCAGCTGCAAAATGGCTGGATTTTGGGGTATAATTTTGATCTGGTATAAAAGACAAAAATGGTAGAGTTTGCCAAGGAGAAGCCTTCTGCGCCCATTATTAACCTTTTGCAAAAGCAGCAGCCGTTAGATAGAAGACAGACATTTGACAGTTCGGGATGGTAACTGGAAAGTTAATAAATACATTGGGGGCAACCACGAATAGAACCCCTCAAACCTCCTCTGGAATAGAAAGGACATATAAGGCAATAACATGAGCCATTTGAAATAGTCCTTTATCTGTATTGATGGTGAGGCACAGAGTTGGTACTATTTATTGTCAAGGAATTCCATTTCTGTACATTAAATACATGGAAGTTCCCTATTTAGGAATGACTTAATAATAATGGGGGAGGCAGGATTATTGTACCCAACACAATCAAGAGGAGATTCAGGTGCATTCTCCCCACAAAAGCTAAGAAGTAAAAGGTTGCCAATTTGACAGAAAAGCCTATTAAAAATAGCATTAATAACCCAAAGTAGTTCTTTCTTTCTTTCCTTTTTTTTAAAAAAGCCATGTACCAAATTTTGCTTTGGAACAGAAAGCGGGTGCTTTAATCTCAGCTTGAATTGTTTAAAAATTGTTTGAGTGTTAATCTCTCTTGTGACTAATCATTACCTACTAAAGGAGTGGGAGGAAGTGAGGGATTGTGTAAGAAAATTAATTTTATTCAAGATCTTGATAACAGATTTCATTCTTAAGCATGAGAATGACCTGGATGGTGCCAGTGAAAGTCATTCCAGTGCCCTCTCTGCCCTGACTAGGCGAAATAGTCAATATCTTACTGAAGAGCTGTTGGCCAGAGGGAGAGAGAGAGAGAGAAAGGAAGGGAGAGAGGGATGGAAGCTGGCACAAAAATAAAAATATGCTGCCAATAACCTTCTGATTACACATGATGAAAAATCTCCTGTTTGGGGCAGACCAAGATTCTTCCCACTCATAAAATGTTTAGATCAAAAGGGATTTACAATTGAAAGATATTAATATTTTGACACAGTCAAATATTTTTCAGCCAAACTGAGATACAATTTTTCCCTCAGTTTGGAGGAAAAAAAGTACTGTATCTTACAGACAGCAAATGACCTTTCTATTCTACAAAATAAACTATATCCACAACCTTAACTTTGTGTGTGTGTACATGTGTCTGTCTGTATCAGCTTGAAAAAAAAAAAAGTTCTGTACCTGTCAGCAACTGAATCTAATAAGTTTTATGTACACTGAGAGCATTTGCACCAAGACAAATTCCTTGTTTGTCCAATCACACTTGGCCAATAAAGAATTCTATTCTAATATTTGATATGTAGTAGCAGCCACCCTGGATTTGAGCGAATACCTACTGCCTATCATGTGTACTCCTTTTTCTACCAATTAGTCCAACTAAAAAGGCAGAATAACCTTGAGGATAACATAACCTGACCTCCCAATCTATGTTCTCCTCACTGATTACGTAATAAGGGCCTAAATTAAAGCTGCAATACTGAAGGAACTGGAAAGCAATACAAAAAGAAGAAATGTATATCACATTCTTTAGACATTTGCTTCAGTTACATCATTTCATTTATATAGTGCTAAGGAACTGATCTCTGATACTGGTTTTGAGATGAATCATCACAGGGTGAACTACAACGCTCCACACGTGAACACTTGATAAAATTGTTAAGTATGGGATGAGAAGGAAACTATTCTCTCAAACCAGGCATTGGTCCTGGACAATCTCCATTCTATATAGTGGTAGAAAATCTCCACTTCTCAAATGCAATCAATGCATAAGTTGAATAAGTTGTTTAAATTGCATATATTAATTAGTTTGTAGAGGAAGAAAATATGGTGCAGTGGGAAAAATGCCTGTGTTACTTTCCTAACCTTTGGAAAGGCATCCCATCTCTCCCATCTGGCACCGAAAGCCCCCACCCCATGCCAAACCCCACACACACATCCAGATTTAACAAGCAAGTCGAGTTAATTTGTTAAGGAAAGTGAGGAAGATAGATCTAGTTTAGAGTATAGATATAAGTGTATTTTAGAAAATAAGAATGTTGCATAAGTCATAATTAATTGGAAATAACGATCTATAACACAGAAAACAAATATATACCCAAGAACTTGGTGTTAACTCAATTTTGTGAGAAAATGCTTGCTTCGCTTGTAATAAACCACATTTGAGTTAAAAATCAATCCTGTGTAAATGAGCTGTATCATTCCCCAAAGAAACTCCACATCACAAAATGAAACAGAATTGTTAAATTTACCTTGTTCTTTCTGTAACTTTTGTTGCCTCTCACGATCTAATTGAGACTGGAGGACTCTCATATGCTGCAGTACCTTTGAGATACACATATATTAGATTTTATACATATATTAGGAGGTATACATATATTACGTTTACAAAACTAGGAGGAAAAAGATAGCATCCTTTTCTTTACACACATAAAAAATGATCTTATGAGAGGAAGTTAATTTGACCAGTCCCAAAAGTATTTCTTAGACCAAGAAGACTTGAGAGGCCAAATGCCATTTAATCCAACTCCCCATTTCTCCACCCATAGGTATAATCTTTTAGTGGACACTCCCACATAAAACTACATATGCAGTGCAGAGTACAATGTACCACTAATAAAGAACAAACACATGGAGTAAGGCCCACAGAGCAAATAATTTCCAATTAATGAAGCAAGTGAACAAAGTCACGTATTACAAAAGGAAGCGGAGAAGAACAAAGCCCTCAACCTTAATAAGAATTCAATTCCAACTGAAATGTGAAAAAAATCATTTGATCCATGAGCATTTAATATTAAATTATTCTCTTGTACACAGACTTTCAGCAATCATTTACACAAAGATCTTGATGTTTATTCTTGAATGCCAAGGAAAATTTTAAAAAAGTGATACGATTAAGTCTTAGGCACTTCCTGCCAATGAACATGTACTGTATCTTCCATGTCTGAAGCATTACTTAAGCATCAGAATCAAAGCCACAACACATTACATGGATTATTCTAATATAAAACCAAGAACATCTAGAATATTAATTCAAGTATATGCTATGGCAAATATCTTTGCTTCAAAACAGATTAATTTGGTCACCTTAAAAATCAATATATATTAGGTCTACCTTGGATACAATGGCCTTGGACTGAGAGGAACAGGAGTAAGCCTCAACCCGTTTGACTAGCATCTGTCATTAACTGTCCTTGTTTAATTCTTTAACTGGTATCCCTCTGCCCAGGCTGCCAACCCCAGCAACCCTGTAAGGGGTACTGGCTACTGTGTGTGCAATTGTCAGGCCCTGGATTAAGGCTGGAATGAGAGCAGGAACCATTGAGGTGAATTTGAATGAGAGGAGGTCCATAACATTTCATAAACGTTTGCTAGCATCATTGCCTGTACTTTTTGCAATGCCACAAGGGGTTATTTCCAAAAGTCCAGCATCCCTCTTAATGTTCTCTGCAGATGGAAAGACTGCTCTGGAGACAGACATAGAAAAGAGCAAATTCCTACTATCACTGCCATCACCTGCAATATCTGTGCAGAAAGAACGAGGGGACCTGTTGTTCCCTGCTAAGCCACAATTTCTAAGGTCATCACTGTCCTCTCCCTTGAGGGCATCCTGGTGAACAGGTGTCCAGATAGTTGTAAACATGGATGAACTGAATTCTCAGGTGTCCTATCCACATCATCACCTGGATGCCAAAACAAACTGAAGGGGAAAGGACCCTGAATTGTAGAATTGCTCCTTCCTATATGCAAATATGAGGAATATCCATGGAGCCTGCTTAATGGGAGCATGCAAATAGACTTCTACTTATCTTATAGTGGCTGGCTAATTGTCTGGATAATCTCAGCTTAAGCTTTCCATCCTAAAAATCTGCCATCTAATCAATCAATTCAGCAGCTTGAGGCTTGGAATTGCTCTTAAAAGACCTTCTTTGGTACCTCAATAAAATTGAAAATATACTAGAATTTGTTTCCCAGTTTGACAAACTGGCTTCTCACAGATGGTATATAGCAGGGGTCCCCAATTCCCGAGCCATGGACTGGTACCAGCCCCAAGCTGATGGAAAAATTGTCTTCCATGAAACTACCGTGTTTCTCCAACAATACGGCCTCCACCAATAGGAAGCCCCACCATGTTTTATTGGCATAAAATCAAATTAAGCCCCTCCCCCTAAATTAAGCCCCATATTAAACATGTGAAATGGAGGGAAAGCGGGGGGGGGGTTGCTGTTAGGAAATACTTTTGTTGCCTGTCCGGATATGGTGCTGCCTGCGTTGGTGGGCACTTCATATTGGGAGACCTTCCACTGTTGCTTTCCCTTCTCCCTTGCTGCCCCTTCTCCCTCGCTGCCGCAGCGTTTAGAGCAACTCTGCGGCATTTGGCGCAGCCAGGCGCAGCCAGTCAGGGCTCCTCCCTGCAACCGGAGCCCCGAGGAGACACTTGGCTTCAGGCACAAGATTTGGGAACGAGGGGCAGGAGGAGGCACGCACACAACCGTGGCTCACTTTCCCAGCTCTGCCCAGGCCTTACGGCTCTGGCGCAGCCCTGGCAGGATGAGCGGAGGGTCCGGCGGGGTGGCAGAGCTGGGAAAGTGAGCCACGAGTGTGTGCGTGCCTCTTCCTGCCCCTTGTTCCCAAAACTTGCCGGGCGAGCCACGGCTTCCTCACCTCTCAGCAAGGAGGAGGAACTGGCTGCAGCCCTCTCCTCCGCAGCGCAGACGTTGACCTCGCAGGGAGAGAGAGGGAGAGATCCTCTTGGGCGAGCGCCTTCCCCCGCAGCCCTCCGCATGAAAGGAGGACCCACTGGTAGGGGAAACCGAGCCACGGAAGTGGGAAGGATGGGCTGGTGGGCACTAACCTAGCTCATTCTCCCCGCATCAGGCTAAGGGTGGTGGCTGTTTCTGCTGCGAGCGGCTCGGACCCGCTGCTGCTTCTCCACAGCCGCCCGCCTGGCCTTTCTTTGAGGTGGAAAAGCTCACTGGGCTGAAGGGACCGGCGCGTCAGAGGCGCCCAATGTAGGGAGGTCGGGGAGGAACAGAAGAGGACCCGGGAAATTAGCCTCCCCACGTGGGGTTGTGCTGCCCTCTCAAGCAGGGGAGGCTTTGTAAAATAATTCGCTTTACCTTCGAAAGCAAAGGGAAGATGGGACACCTGAAGCCAAGTGTCTCCTCAGGGCTCCGGTTGCAAGGAGGAGCCCTGACTGGCCCCACGTGGCTGCGCCAAACACTGCGGCAGCAAGGGAGAAGGGCAGCAAGGGAGAAGGGAAAGCAACAGTGGCCCAGACCCAAAGGTCTCCCGAATATCCAAGCTGTCGCCGCCTGCCCGCCCACCCGAGGATGCAAGTGGGGGGGAATTAAGTCACCCCCGAAAAGACGTCCTAGCCGTTTTTTCAGGGGTCAAAAAAAAATAAGGCTCGGCCTTATTATGTGAGAAACACGGTAGTCCCTGGTGCAGAAAACGTTGGTATACAACATCTCATCCTTCGTTGTTTTCCCCCAATCTTTGAAACCAGGGAAATCAAGAATTGTCTCTGGATTTCAGTGCAGTTGGGTAGTTTTCAGAAGCAAGTATTCTCTCAAGTGTGGCAAAAGGATGGCAGATACTAATCCACCCACCTAAGGGTGGTGGAGTTAATTCAAGGAACACTTCTTATGGAATTTATCTGCCTCAACCTCTCTCTTGAGTATGGTTGCCATCTTGTTAGGTCATGCGTAGAATGTACCAGAAGTGTTTATTACAATAACCCTGGGGGGAAAGAAGGCAGGGTTCTTTTCCTATGCCTGCTGTTCACCCTTCCAGATACCGATGACAAGGAACCTTCTTATTCTTTTTCTCAACCAGGAGAGGCTCAATTGATTCCCCAAAGGATACTTATTCTACCATAGTGGTCAGTCTACCCATGATTGAGTTATAAGTTGTGTCACATTGCTATCTCTAGCCATACACTGTAGACTGCCTAGAATTGTGCATGCTATTAGTTACATTGTTCTATGTATTTTGGTTGCACCTTCTCTCAGGTGCTTCTTTTCAATACCTTGAAAATTTGAAGGAAACTCACCCAGTGAAGGTCATAAAACTTGCCACTCTAAAGATTTTTAATATTTGAAATAAAAAAAAACCTAATTCCAAATGTGATTAAGAAATGTGGTTCAGTCAAGTTTTATATCCATATAGGCTACATTACAACCATGAGCTGCAATCTCTTGACTCTCAGACACTCAACCCACAAGCTGATTCCAAAAACCAGCTCCTATGGTCTACTCTTGAGGAGCATTTGGATGATCTCTCTCTCTTTTCTGCCGGCCAGCCAGGGTTCAACTTCTGGCTACTAGTCTCCACTCTAATGTTGTCCCTGTCCTTCAGGGACATCTAGCTCACCACATCCTCACTGGAAGTGCTCTTGATATGAAAAAAAAAAGGCACTAGAAAAAAACCACATATAGTAATTTTTTAAAAAAGATTTTACAGTTCATTTTTTATTTTTGAATTAGGACATTTTGGTACCTTAGAGTAGAATAGATTAAAAAAACTGTGAGAAAATGACCCAGAATATTAAGAAACTGTCTCAAAGGTGAAAGAAGAATATTGCATCAAAATAAAAAGTGAATTAGCTTACTCGGACAGCTGCCAGTTTACACTGTTTTTCATCCAAGCAATCTCCAGCTACCTTTGCTAGTGTCGGATCCAAAGGATTATCTTTCAGATCAAGCCATTTCAGGTTCTAAAAAAAAATGCATGGAAAACTAGACCCAGATCATGATTTTCAGTTTTACTCTTTGAAAGTATTCTGAGCTAAGGTGGTGCAGTGATTAGAATGCAGTGCTGCAGGCTACTTCTGCTGACTGCCGGCTGACTGCAGTTTGGCAGTTCAAATCTCACCAGGCTCAAGACTGACTCATCCTTCCAAGGTGGGTAAAATGAGGACCCAGATTATTGGGGGTGAAAGGCTGATTCTGTAAACCACTTAGAGAGGGCTGTAAAAGCCCTGTAAAGCGGTATATAAGTCTAAGTACTATTGCTAATCTAATTAGTGCTGCCGTCAGTGTTTTGAAGAAAGAACAGAAAGAACAAATAAATGCACCCTTATTTCTGGACAATGATAGAATAATTTCCACTATATCCTAGGCTGAACCCAATCCAAGAGTTATAAAAGAACAGAATTACCTTGAGCTGGGCAAAACTAACAGGCAAAATAGCCAATCGATTGTTCAGCAGATCCAAGTGTTGCAGGTTGATCAAGCGCCCAAAGTCTGATGGTAGATTCTGAAGGCGATTTTTGCTTAAATCCAATTTTACCAGATGGGTCAAGCTGCAGAACTCTGACTGAAACCCAAACATATATAAAACACGAAATTATGCAATTTCTAGGAATAAGCCTAATTAAATTATTTCTGAGCAATGATGCAGAGGACTGACCTGTTAGAAAACTGAGAAGTGATGTCTAAGGCTGACGGTTCAAAGACTTTAAAGGACAGTTTCTCTACTTATAAGCTATTTATAAAATGGAAATGCAAGCTTTAGCGTTCTCTGCTAGATCACAATATAGTGTGGTGGTGCAGGAGGAAGGGGTTTTTTCCCAGCAGGCAAAGAGGCACTGAAGCTTGAAAAGTGATAGGTAGGAAGAAGTTTAAGATAGCCCCTCCCTAGCACTTCACAGAGTGCATCTATGGCTATGCAGATAGTTGCTTTAGTTTGGGAATACTCTGTCTGTAGGTGAACAATAAAAAAGAAACTACTCAGAAGTCACTCCTTGTGTTCTTCTTGGGACCTCACATGGAAATACACAATGTACAAAGCATGCTCTAAGAAAAAATAATAATATAAAAAGACTATTATTTTAAGATCATAGGATCTCAGTTAGAAATCTACACAAAGAACAAGTTTCGTGCTCCCTCACACTAATATCTGTTGGCATATTATAAAGCTGTATATCATTTCTCTTCATTGTGAAATGAAAGCATGTACATTAAAAAGATTAATTGTGCGTCCTTCCAACTTCCTTGATATGTGGGTTTGCACCATATTTTTAAGGGACATAAGCATGTTTGATTTGTTTAGTGTATTGCATGTATCCAGCTACTGTGATCTATAACCACAATTTATGGCTTAGAAGCTCAATCTATAAATTGTCCAGCACTGTCCTTTTCAGTGACTCTGGCATCCAATAATCCATGGCCTTATCTCAGAAAATAACAGCTAAAGCTCCTTTGTTTTACCACAGAAGATTATGTGTACCATCAATAAGGAAAAGTCCCTCCAAGATATAAGGTTGAAACTTACCGGTAAAGTAGCAAGATTATTACAGGACAAATCCAAAACTGTCGCCTTTGGAAATCCTGCCTGAAAAAGAACCAAAGAATTAGTAAATGTATAGTGCAATTTTTCATTGTGACAATAAATCGCTATAACCTTAGTATTACACTGCGACACTAAAAACCTTCAGAATTCAATATTTTCTATAATATGGGCAAGCTTTACATTTTCAATAGACAGCAACACCCCAAAAAATATTTATTTACCATACAGGCGGTTCTCACTTAAGCACCATTCAACAATACTACGATCTGTTCTCGAAGTTACAACAGCCATATTACCACCACCCGTGGTCATGTGATCACATTTTGGGCACTTGGCAAGCAGCTTGTATTATAACCACTTGCAGCATCCCACATCACATAACCATTTGCAACATTTTTGCCATTTTCCGGTGTTACAGAAAATGCCCATTCAGGAGAATGGCTTTACTTCACAATCACATATTTGCTTAATGACTGTGGTGACTTGCTTTACGACCATAATAAAAACAGATGCAAAATTGTGCCAGGTCACACATGGTGACTGCTTAATGGTTAGAATGACCGAGCATCAAAATTCTAGGCTCAATTATGAGTAAGGACTACCTATATTATAGTTATGGCCTGATAGCATATCTTTATTTAGAATTCAATTCCCATGAGATTTGTCAATGAGTTAGAACCAGGATCTTTGGCCCTTTTTTAAATAAAACCCAGCTATGAGGCAATGGAAATCAGATGTTGCTCACCTAACTGGAAATGCTTGTACATACTTTCATTCCTACATGTTCCACCTGATCACAAATATTTTCACTCACTGTGCTTTCATATGTCCTTTTCCATCATCCCACCTCCAGCCTGTTTAGAGACTGCTGTTTCCCATGGAAGGAAACAGGAATTTCAAGACAAACTACTGAGAAGGGGATAGGAAGCTTAATTCACCCTGCCTACTCCTATGAACTTGAGCAGAGCTTTAGTGATCACAAAATTTTACAAGATGGAAAAGCCACAGTGTTTATGGATTTGTTTGCATTATCTGGAGTTCCATAACCAGCTCAGAGGTATGAAGCTTTGAGAAAGTTAAACTTTTCTGAAGTTTGGCAATCGAGAAGTTTCTACAAAATAAAAGGCAACAGTACCTGAACAAGAAGAAACTTTCCCACAATCCACATATAAAAAAGATGCACATGATGGAATCAGGTCAAGAGATTTCAATCTCTTGACCTGTTTCCATCATGTGCATCTTTTGTACGTGTGCAGTTTCAGACAACAGCCAGTAAGCACGTCATAATGCTGGGCTGCTGACTACAGAAAGCAAAACAGCAATAGGCTTTTGAATGTTTCCTTGAAGAAAACATATGTGGATTGTGGAAAAATTTCTCCTTATTCAGGTATTTGTGCTTTCATTTGTGATCTCCTGCTGTTAAGTAGGCTAATATCAAGGATAAATGTAGAGCCTACTTTAATTAAATCTATGTCAGCAGTGCAATAGCTCAGTACTTAAGATGTTGATGCTTGTCGGATGGAAAGCCAATAGCCTATGTTCATGAGCCGAGCAACAGGATGAGCTCCCATTGTAATTGGAAAACATATAAATGTGAATAGATAGATATCATTTTGGTGGGAAAGTAACATTCTGTGATGTCATGCAGGCCACATGACCATAGAAACATCTTCAGATAGTGTTGGCTCAATGACCCTTGAAATGGGAGATGAGCACTGCCCCCTAGTCAGCAATGACTAGCAGAGTAAAATCCATAGGGACTCCTTCACTGTTTCATAATTATGTCATAATTATGATATACCTGTTATTCTACAGGCCGTAAAAAACAGATACCTACCAGCTCCTTAACTGGAACTTCATACAGATCACATAAACTTAAATCCAATTCATTGCCATCTAGTTTGTCCTTCAAATTAATTCCTTTTCCTCCAGATTTTGCCATAATTTCCAATGAAGCAAAATCGTCCAGCCAATCTGATAAATATACTTATGTTCCTAAGGAAATAGAGTCAGGTTTCACATTATTAGTGCTGTAGACAAATACTGGTATTATTAGCTAGTTACTTTACTGAAATATTGTTGTATCTTTAATGTATGTTAATAAAGCACTATCTGTGCTGGTTATATAAAAAGCAAACAGTATAGAATATAGCAATCATTGGCAATTATAGCTGCTTTGTCTTGGCTCAGAAGCTAAGCTGAGTAAGTCATTCTTAAAACCTGAAAGCTACTAGGGAAAGTCAGAGCTGGGGATAGGGGCAAATTAAAAAGTTGAAAAGCACTCTAGAAGCAGGCTGTGGCAAATAACTTTTCCACTGTTGTTAAAAAAAGACTTGTATGGACCAGAAAGTCACCAGAGGCAAAGTTCTTATTCCAAAAAGGCAGTATGTACTGTATCGACTGATAAAGCTATCTATATTCCAGAAAGAGATTTTGATTCTATTTAGAAATTAATTCTAATTTCTAGGGGGAAATTTTTTTTACTTATGTGGGAAGCTGGTAGGTGACTCTCCAGAATCTGAGAAAGCTCTGTCACTTACAACGATCCAACTAATTTCATTCTCTAAAAAGAGACGGGTGGAAATATTCCTTAAGCCTGAAATTCTAGCTCCAAGCTGTTCAGGGTATTAAAGTCAGCAAGCAAGTCTGAAATGGGGCAAGAAATATACAGTGAAAAGATAGGCATCTAGTGCCCTTTTCTCGAAAACAAGTGATCACTTGAGCAGGAAAAAGAAGTTAAGCTTAAATAAAGGCCATCTTTCACTGCATCCCAGAGACAACCCTGGGATGAAAGCAAAGCCAGCTCTTAATTTCATGGAATTAAGTTCCCCAGAAATATTTGATATATCATCCCTTACAATTTTTCAGAGTTGGTGTTGGAAAAAGGAAAAGAACTGTAAAATTAACGTTTATTACTTGCAGAATCCTTTTATTTTTTTTTAAGAGCAGAAGCCCACTGCTTTTCATCAGCTGATATAAAAGGCCTGTTTTTTTCCTTAATGATAATTTCCAGTGGGAATCTCTGAAGCTGCTGAATCTCTGTCAAGCCAGGACAAGGAAGGAAACAGTGTGAAATGACACGAAGTGAGTCGGATATTTTTGAAATTAACAGAATAACGGAGTTAGAAGGGACCTCCGAGATCTTCTAGTCGAACCCCCTGGACAAGCCGTTCCTCTGCTTATTGGTTGTTAGGAAGTTTCTCCTTTATTCCAAGGTTCCGTTTTCACAGACTTTGTGGCGTGCAACCACACCAGTTTAGTTGAGATTCCCGAGACTGAGTAACTATACACTGAGCAACGGACCAAGCCTACAGGCAAGACCCGCGTAACGTTAGCGTTAAGCTGAAACGGGGTTGACTACTCGAGCAGAGCCCCTCTCCAAGACGTGTCAGCCACGGAGTCAAGAGGACGAAAAGAAGCACCGAGAGCGCGACTCCCCCGCCGCCAAGCCCAGCCCGGCTGTACTTTGGACTTCTCCGGCGGTTGTTCGCAGCTCAACCCTCGTCCCTCTCTCCGGTGCCAGAACAGGAGTCCCTCCTCTGCAGAGACTCGAAAAAGGCCCCGCAGGAGCAGCAGTTACACCCACTTCCTCCCGCGCTAGCTAGTGCAACCCCCCCCTCCCCTTGCCACGCCGCGCCAGCCGACGAGGGCGGCAACGGCAGCAGGAAAGCCGAGGCAGCCGGTGGGCGTGGGAGAGGGAGCTCGAGAGGCAGAGACGCCCCGCACCCGCCGCAACCTGTCCCTCTGGAACGCCAAAGACCAAAGTGGGGGAAGGGGAACCCTCTCCGCCCAAGTAGACCCGCGCGCGAAGACATCCGACTCACGCGCCACTGCCGCGCCCGCCCGGGCCAGCCGCTTCCGGACCTCTTTTCTGTTTCTCTTCAGGTTCCCCCTCCCACGTTTGAAAACAACCAGCGAGAGAAGCCACGTAGCAGCGAGAGTGCCTAGCGGAAATCAGGAAATGGCCTCGCAGCGCCCTCCGGAGGCCATAAATGCCCTGGCGCTCAGTTTAACCCTATTAATCCCGGGGCTGGAGGAGGAAGGGGCGGGGGAGTTACGCTCGAAATTAGACGGGAAGGTGCTATTAAGATCATCGTCGTCATCATCTCAGCGAAATATGTCTGCAAGCGGCAGTTTCCTTAAAAAAATTTTAAAAAAAAAAAGCGGAATAGAAAGTTTAGCAGTCATAAAGTGAAATCCACAGTTAGTTTAAGCTTCTCAGGGATACAGAAGGCATTAAACGGGAACCTCCCTCTTGGTGACAATAGTACAAAGTAATAGGTAGAATTTTTGATAGCAGTGTAGAAGTGTTCTGCCACTTCTTTCTACCGATCTTTTTTCAATTCCCCAGAGTCTAGCTGACACCCTCACGCAGTCCCAATTGGGTGGACCTTCGTCTAGCCCAGCTCTTAACATGCTCTGTGTCTCTTTGTTTTTGGGTATTGTTGGTTTTTGCCAGAAAAAAAGCAGCAGCAGCAGGGTGAACATTAAAAACATAGATCTTCCTAAATTTACAGTGTATCGGTTGGTTTACCACTCCCTTTTGTGCATCCATTTCATAGTCATCAGAATAATTATATTACATAATAACTCACATTATCAATCATCAATAAAATATCCCAATATCATTATTGAACAATCATTTGACTATAATTTTACTAATTCATACTGAAGCGAGATAACTATAATTAAGTTAAATTATTTAATGACAAATCATGAAATCATACCAAATCTATCTTAATAAAATATTCTTAAAAATTATCAAAACCAAGAAAAATTATATATTCATTATTTCCTAAACTAAATTTATGAAGAATGTTATAATTTTTTATTTTTATTTTTTATTTTTTTTATGTCATGTTTTATGTCTTACATGTTTTTTGTCTGTTGTTAAAATCAATAAAACTTTTACCAAAAAAAAAAAAAACATAGATCTTCCTCCTCATCCTCTTCTTCCCCCTCCTCTTCTTCTTCCTTCTCTTCCTCCTCCTCCTGGTGTTCGACAAGAGTGTCTCTTTTAAACCAGGAACATATTTGCTCTGATCCTTTATTTTCTGAAGTAATGGAGTGCTGAGATACAGCCATTCTTATGCAAACATAGTTTATGGAGTTTCATAAACTTTCATAGATTAGATTATATTAAATTCAGGAACAAAGGGTGAAAGGATATGCTAG
The DNA here is from genome assembly GCA_033807585.1 of Hydrophis major. NCBI lineage: Eukaryota > Metazoa > Chordata > Lepidosauria > Squamata > Elapidae > Hydrophis > Hydrophis major. The sequence continues at coordinate 180,562,519 of CM066329.1, forward strand.
ACTAATATACTGCTGGAGTTTTCTTTAATGTGATCCTTATACTAGCAGCTATTTAGAAGTGTACAAGTGTTGCATTTGAGGCATCTAAAATATTAGTGATTTGAGCTCTGGTATTGGAGAAAATTCCTCAAAAATACTATAGATAGCTTTAAACAAAGGATCATTGAACAAGTCAGCTCAGAATTCTCACTCAAAGGACAAATAACCAGGCACAAATTATCCTACTTTAGTCACATTATATAGATAATCCTTGACTTACAACAGTTTGCTTAGTGACTGAAGTTACATCATACTGAAAATGGTGGTTTATGACCATTTTTCACACTTATGACTGTTGCAGCATTTCCATGTCACGGAATCAAAATTCAGAAGCTTAGCAATTGACCTGTGTTTAGTTGCAGTGTCCTGTATCATGTGATCTCCTTTTGCAACCTTCCAACAAGCAAGGCCAATGGGGAAGCCAGTTTGAATTAGCAACCTTAGCAACTGCAGTGATTCACTTAACAACGGTGGCAAGAAAGGTAGTAAAATGTAGCAAAACTTACTTAACAAATATCTCACTTAGCAACAGAAAGTTGGGGCTCAATTGTGGTTGTAAGTCAATCACCTTATGAGAAAATTCTAATGCTGGGCAAGGTGGAAAGCAAAAGATGAGGACAATCAGCAATTCAGTGGATGGACCTAGCTTTTGGGTACAAGTAGTCCTCAACTTACAACCATTTGAAATTACAAAGGCATTGAAAAAAGTGATTAATGACTAGTGTTCACACTTATGACCTCTGCAGCATCCTCATGGACACATGGTCAAAGTTCAGGCGCTTGGCAAGTGGTCAGTATTTATGACAGTCACACTGTCCCATGGTCATGTGATTACCTTTCTGAAATCAGAGTCAATGAAGAAGCAGATTCATTTTACAGCCATGTTACTAATTTAACAATTGTAGTGATTCACTTAACAACTGTGGCCAGAATGGTTGTACAATGGGGCAAAATAGACAGCTGTCTTGTTTAGCAATGGAAATTTTGGGCTCAACTTTGATCATAAATCAAGGACTATCTATAATGAGTGCACCGTTGGAAGATCTGAAGGCTCAAGTTGGTCGCTAAGAATCAACCCAATTTGACACATAGTATATAACATGTTAGTATAGATTTTCTTCAGTGTCGTTTTTGTCTTTCTAAAATTATCAGTAGACCATTTGTGGGAGTTAGTTCAAATAACTCTGGTCTGAACATATGAAATCAATCTCCTTGTATATTGGTTTTCTGACTCATTGTATTCTTGGATCTATGCCATAAAATCTATGTTTCAGACCTTTAAAATTATGCAATGTTAAAGTCTGGTACTTATTGTAAGAGAAACATAAGTTCATTGCCTTCTAAAGAACAAACATTATGACATTTCTCTGGATTTCTTTTTACAGCCTGACAGTATAAAAGTTCTCTAAGGGTAAAAGCTACCAAAACCATTGCTTTTTTTTTTTTTACAGTATTTGACCTTTTCTGCCCAAATTGCATAATCAGACCTAAGCAGAAGAAAGAAGTAGTAAAAATAATTCTATGAAAAATGCCAATAATAGAATAAAGAACAATAAAGCTGATTTGTCCTGGAATCGATACTTCAGTGTATCCTGAGCATGACTGTGAGGTCAATTTTAGCCCTAAATCCATCCTGTTCATATTTCATTAGACACTTAGCTAAAAAACCATTTTAGATCAAATAAAAACAGCAACTGCATTCAAGAGAGCTGTTCTGCAAGAACTAGTCAGGGCAATCTCATCACCTCTCAAATCAAATGCTTTCCTCCTATTAGAGTACCAAAGCTTCACAGATATATTTGACATGACAGGATAAGGAACAGATATATGCTTTCTGAAATATAAATTCAAGAAACTGATTATACTAGTAATCCTCATTTAGCATTCACTTATTCAGCAACTGTTGAAAGCACTGAATAATAAGAGTTATTTACAACACCTCCTTGTAGTCTTGTCTAGGGCAGCATCTCACGGTCACAATGATTGCCATTTGCCATCTTCACTACTAGCCTCTGACAAGAAAAATCAACTAAGATGTCAGCAGGAAGTAGCAAATGGCAATCAATGGATAATGGGAGGCTACAATCATAGAGATTTCACCTAATGATGTCAACTGGGACTGCTAGAACTGCCATCTCAGCACATTCACATCATGTTGTGCTTTACAACTGCATTGTTTAGCAACCTAGTTAATCTATAGTCAAATGTTTCAGGTAAGATTAAATGGAAATGTTGAAATTCCCTCAATTCTAGTGTGTTCCTTTGACATAGTTGGCAGAGAATCATAAGGGGCTCAGAATTTTTCACTACATTGTCTAATTGTTAATGTGTAATCCACTGAAGCATTCGATCGAGACAGGTATTGATTGACCCACATTCTCTATTGTCATTCCTAATTATGCATTTGTAAATATGAAATGTACCTGATGGCACAAGTATAATCTGTTCACAAAATAAGATTCACTTTGGGTTGGTTTGAAGAGGTCTTTTCAGGTTGGTTGCTGTTGAATACTGGGATCTTCCAACCAAAACTAAACAAGAACTCTCTTATATGTTTCATTGTTTCCTTGAGGCTATTATTTTTACTTGATGGTCAGACTAGATCTTGCCAATGTGCATATCTAGACACTAATTCTAAATTACAATTCTGTACAATGTACAAACAAAATGGGAGTTGGTATCACCAACGAATACAACAAATAGGAAAACAAAATGTGTGATGTGCAACCAAAAAGTAATCTCTGGATCCAAACACAGACTTTTTTGAAGTAATACAAGTAGTCCTGGACTTACAATCATAATTGAGCTTGGAAATTATTGTTGTAGGTCATGACAGTCATAAAGCGGGTTGCAGCAGTAATGAAGTGACTATCACAATCATAAAGCAAACGCCATGTAAAAATGTCATGTAAAAATGCCATGGTTATAAAGTGAACCCATTGTTTGCTATGGGCATTGTAAATCATGATCACATGACTGTGGGCAGGTTGCTGAGTGCCCAAAACCATGATCATGTGACTGTGGGGAGGAGCAGTCTGTCAGAACTTTACAACAGGGTTATAAGTACCTTTTGAGAAGGTCTGTCGAACATTGAAGAGTCACTAAGTGGACCGGTCATAAGTCAGGGACTACCCATATTCTACCACCCCTTCCTTTGCAAGGAATGGTTTTAAAAATATTTCCCAAATTAAGACTAAGTCTTGCTGTTCTTTATCTCCCCAGCTACCCCCAATCCGTGCACTAGTCCTTCTCTCCCATTTGGTCCCTTCTGAACCACAATTTCAGCTGTTCTTTTCTTTAGCCCATATTGTGAGGATGAGGTGTGATCATTTGTATAACTAGGACCATTTATGTATGTGCTCTTTGTTCAACAAAGTCTGAAGGTGTCTGAGGCTCTTAATTTCTCTCCTAAAGATTAAATTACAGGTAGTCCTTGAGTTGCAACCATTTGTCTAGTGACCATTCAAAGTTGCAATGGCACTGAAAAACATGGCTTAAAACCAGTCCTCTCACTTACAATCAACACAACATCCCCACAGTCACATGATCAATATTTGGGCAATTGACAGCTGGCATGTATAATGTATTTATGATGATGGGGGCATTCCAGCATCCTGTAATCACAATTTCCTAGCCAGCTTCTGGTAAGCAAAGTCAATAGGGGAAACCAGGTTTGCTTAATGACTGCATGATTCACATAATAACTGCAATGATTTGCTTAACAACCACGGTAAAAAAATGTTTGTAAAATTGGGTGCAACTCACTTAACAACTATCTTATTTAACAACAGAAATAGTAGTCAATTGTGGTCATCAGTCAAGGACTACTTGTGCATCTGATTGTTAGCTCAGCTTTATTATTTCATTGAAATATAAGGAAATGGGGTATTTTATCAAAAAAACACAACTAAAAGAATCCTACATGTATTATTTATCTGTGACAATTATTCAGTAATTTTTAGTATTTTAATAAAATGTATATTTGGGAATAAAGGTGAATGAAGCTATAAATTTTCTCCCAAGCAAATTCTACTCAGAAAACTTTATATTGCTCCAACATATCATCTTGGAAAAAATGGCCTTGACTAAGTATGGAATTTACAAAGAACTCTTTGTTAATAGAAAAAGGATTGACGTTCTTTTGCTTGATAATTTTATTACCACAATCTTCATTCAGTGCTTCTTTTTCAATTTATGACTGTAAATATTGGGGTGAGGGGTGTTTGAGTTGATTTTTATTTCATAATATTTATTGGTTTAAAAATACTGGATTATTTTCCCATAAGAAATAAGTATTTTGTTGATACGATATAGGTTATGTAGCTTAGAGCAAAACTGTGTGAATTTCAAACAAATACTCATAGATCAGTTAGAATGGTCATTCACTCAGATGGCTTTACAAATGTTTCACTTAACAACAGAAATTTTGGGCTCAATTGTGATCATAAGTCAAGGACTACCTGTACCTGGCTGAAAATTGTAAAAAAGGTAATCACAACTACCTGGTGGCTGGGATTTCTGGAAGTTTTAAATTCATGCTGACCAGAAATTCCAAGAGTGGAAGAAATCCCAACACAATTTGAGGTCACCAAGTCGAAGGAAACTGAATTAGTCAGTTTATATGGATTCTATCAATGGGTAGTTATACTGAGCTTTTAGGCTATTGGGTTTTTTCCCCAGCCTGGGAAGTGTGCGCTTCATTTCTCATATTTCTCAGCAATGTTTATGACAGCTGGAGAATCCTGGGAATAGAAGTCGACAAATGCTAGTATACATCCCTCAGTGTCTAAAGAAAGCTCTCTTTTTGAATTCAGGAAAAATCATATTCAGTCATCTAACTGAAGCATCACATTTCTTTGATTTTGGCTTCTGGAAAGGAACAGTAACTCAAGGGATACTATTTTGTAATTAGGGGAGTTGTGCCCTTCAAAACAAATTAGAAGGCACCACTTCTTTTTCTTGGTTGCTAGGAAATGCACACCTATAGTAAAGATACACATCCTATCAATGTGAAAGGTTAATTGTGAGTGATACTGTTGCCCGTAACAACAAAATTTTTGTAAAAGTTCACAAAGTATCTTGAGGACATAACTTGTAAGAAATTATGCATATGTTCATCATGAAGCAGAACATAGACTCTCAGAGGTATAGAACTGTGTTAGAGCATGTATTCATATTATTGCTACACTATTCATATTCCTACAGATAAGGAATAATGATTGAAACTGAAAAAGGAGAGATTCAACCTGGAAATAAGGATAAATTTTCTAACAGTGAGAACAATCAACCAATGGGACAGCTTGCCTTCAGAAGTTGTGGAAGCCTCATCACTGGAGGCTTTCAAGAAGAGACTGGACTGCCATCTGTCAGAAATGGTGTAGGGTCTCCTGCTTGGGCAGGGGTGGGGGGTGGACTAGATGACCTACACAGTTCCTTCCAATTCTGTTAATCTGTTAATTTTGTTCACACTCCTAAGGAAGTGGTTGTTCTTCCATATAATAAATACATATGTGAAAGTTATCCCTCCCTAACTGTATCTAACTGTATGTGCTCTATTTGTAGCATCTTCTCTTCTCGGTGAGGTAATTCGGGAAGAGCGCCTTCTGCCCCCTACAGGTCACTTGGAGGTACACATAAATGTACCCCACAAACGACCCTTTTAGATATGGACGAGTCAGCTTCCTAGGGACCCTACTACTGTATTAAGCAAGCGGCCATTCCGTCCGTTAGAAAGAATGTCTTAGACAGCCTCTTTGGACCCTCCAGATGGAGCGATGGAGGACACGGTCCCAACTATTTCTCCAGCCGATTTCGAGATTCGAAGTGGGGGAAGTGCCTTCTTTCTTGCAAGGATTTTTTTAAAAAGTTGCCTCCCTTGGGTTTGGTGCAGGAGGTTCTTCTCCACAGTGGAGTTTCTCTTCCTTCTTCAGTCTTTCCAGAACCTGAGGGAACAAGCGGGCTCTGAGCGCGGGAGAATCCTCCGCCTTAAGAAACAACCTGCCCCGGGTTCTTAAAGCGAGCATTTCCACCGTCCCAGCAGAACCCAGGTTGCCCGGCCAACCCCACCTCACTACCTCGTCCGGGAGACGGAGTGGCTGGTCCCAAAGAAGGAAATCGCCGCCCACTTTCACTTTTCTCGCTAACGCGACAGAGCCGAGCTAGAACTTGGCCTAAGCAAGCGCCCCAGTTTGGGGAGTGAAAGCGCAACGCAGCGCCGCCCCTTCGCCCGTCTCGCCTCGGGCTATCTCCGCGCTCCAGCTGCAGCTCCAGCCTCTTTCCCTTCCGCGAGGGTCTGAAGTCAGGGCAGGGATCTGGCTGCTGCTGCTGCTGCTGCTGCTCCTGTTGCTGTGCATCTGTAGTGGGAAGGGGGACCGCATGGCTACCGCCACCGCCTCGCTGAGAAGAGTCGCTCGGGAGCTTTTGACCACCCTCGGGGTGAGTCGAAGCAGCCACCGGGGCGTGCAGCGACTCAGGTACAGGGCGAGGGGAAGAGGGGTCGCCAGGCCGTGAGCTCTTTGGAAGTCCGAAGTTGAGGGGCAAAGAGAGGGGGCGGGGGCAAGTAGAAAAAGGGGGTGAAAAAGATGGAGGGGAGAGAGAGATTTGAGGAAAATATTACTGGAATATTTTGAGCGGTATAATTGGGCAAGAGGGGCACCTGGGTAGATGTAAGAAAATAGAGTGCCAGACAAGTAGCCTAACGGGATAGAATGGCCAGAAAAGTGGAGTGAAACAGCTCTAGGAGCAGGAAGCAAACAGGGGTGTCGAGGGAATGTCTATTCAGGAAAAAGGAAGAAATGTCCTGACCTATTTGGATAGCATGGGCAATCTCTGGCAGCTGCCAAGAAGCTACTTAATTCAGTGCCAGGTTAGGAAATGCATTGTGTACAGAAAGAATAGCAAATAAAATGCAGGAGTTTGAACTCAGTGTATCACCCTTGATCCAGGATTACAGAGAAATCCCTGTGCCCCTTTTATACAGTTGGTGGTAGATACTCTTCTAGTTGTCTTCAGGTGCTGGTGATTTCAGTGACACATCCAGGCAGTTCTCTTGGCAGCAATACAAAAGTAGCTTATCATCTGTTCTGGGATTTTTTCCCCCCCAGTGTCCCAATCTAGTATGCAATTTTGGATGCCCTGTTGGTCTTCCTTTCAAGGACTGAAATTCTACTTAAAACTTTTTGACCAGCCAACTTTAGCTAAGTGCTGCCACCTAACTTGGCTGACTCATATTTAACCAAAGTGGTGTTTATAATTGAGTCCCTGAGATATATAACTTCCCTGTTCATTTTTGCCTATGGTGTAACAAAAAGTTTCCCTCCCTTTTATCCACATCTTACAACTGATAGTGGTTAGCTAGAATTGTCTAAAATTGGATTCCTAATATATTATGGATTATAATATGGAAAGGCTAACGGTTCTAAATTTACCGTGAAAAGAGGACAAAAAAAGTATCCATTTGGAGAAATAAGATGGAAAGTAAACAGAAAAGTCTATGTAAGAATATATGTTGCAGTCTTCCCATGATTGCAAATCTCTTCTTTCTCTTTCTCCCTCTTTCTTTCTCTCACTCTCTCCCCCAGATCCCCCCCTCCATTTTTTTAATACTTTTACCTATTTTATTTCTATGGTCAGAGTATTTCTATGGATGTTGCTTTAAAATTCCCATGTGTATTGGCAAACAGCCAATTTTTTATAGCTGCAGGCAGGCAATTTGAAACAGTACATTCTTCATGCCCTTGAATTCTGCCTTCTTGTACATGCTGAATGTTTTAGGAACAGGTTGCTGCTGATTTCTCAAAGTGCTATTTGAAATTACACTATCATGAAGTAACAAAATCGTGTTGTTGTAGAATGCAAGATAATCGCTTATGTTGAGCTTGTGCTTTTAAGATTTTTAAGATACTGCTGGTAAAAAGCCCCTTGACTTCTGGCCCAAACAGCCAAAGGCATTTTATGAAGTCAGTGCAGGATGGTTATGTAACAGTTGTCAAGGTGTAGTCAAGATCATCCGAGATAGCTAAAGTATTATTTGTATCAGAGATTCCTAAACTTTCTCAGCTCATGGTCCTGAGTAATTTTTTCACTGCAACCTTAAGTTTGCAGTTCACGTGGTATCTGACTGATGCCAGCTCTCACTGCTATCACCAGACATCCCTGTAAATTTGCTGCAGTGCTCTGGAGTGTCACAATGCATACCTCTTTGGGAACCATAGCTTTATAATCTAATTAAAATAATCCACTTTCTCTTCATCACAATTTGAACCACCACAAAAGTACAGTAGCCAAATTATAGGAGATACACAAATATGATTCAGAAACAGAAAACTGTCAAGGAAAAAATATGCAACTTTAATATTGGCCTCTGTGACGAAAATGGTGCATAGGTATCACACTAATTCTAATGAAATACCTAAAGGATAGAACATAAACAAAATATTACCCTTAGATTACTCTAAGAAACCTTCCAGGAAGGGATTTTGTAAAATTTATTGGCCACTCCTTTTGCCACACAATAACTCTTAAAGAGTTATTGTTGGCAAGATGGGTGACCAATAAATTTTACAAATAAACAGGTAAAGCTGAAGAGGGTGAGAATTACTAAATTCCCCCAATTTTTCACTAGATGTATACTTTGGTTATTTAAGTAGTATTCAGCCTTTTTAAATCTTAAACCACTAATCACTCTTTCAAAGGGTGTGAGTTTCATCAAGGCAGAAATGGAGCAGCTTCCTTTTTCCAAGAAGGATATTATACTGTACCTACCAAATTATGCTTCTGTGTTACATTTATTTTTGTGCCAGGTTTTAAGGACATAAAATCCTCCATCGTGTTGAGTCTTAAGTGGAGCTGAAGCTATTTTTTTCACTGCATGAGAACTGTTTTCAGTATAATGGCAAACCAAAAATGTAAACCAATAATCAGGGAGAGAACAAGATAAGCCAGGCACAATTTTATGTTACTTTCCTTGGGCTTTTGAGCCCAGGCCAGTCCAGGTTTCTGCGAAACACTTTGCTAAGATATTCAATTCCTTTGCTGTGCCATAATTGACTAGAAAAAGCAGCAGGGCTTTTCCTCACTGGATTCTTTCCCAATTCAGCAGGGGTGTCCATCTTAACTTCTTGTTCAATCATGTTTTGCGGGATTACGAAACACTATTCGTTGTCCCATCTAGGGAGCCTCCCACAGTTTGGTTATAGATGAATGGCTATATAAATGTTTTAAATAAATAAGTAGCTAACAAGCATCCCACTCAAACAGGCACAAATGTTTTTCTCCTTAAATTTCTTCTGTTTTCTGATATTCAAAATTGAAGGGGGAGGGAGTAGGGGGGGATGTATAGACACTCCAGAAGATTGTGCAACATAACTATTGCAGATACACCATGCCGATAATCCAAGGAAATGTATATATGTATTTATGTATCTATTTTTTAAATTTCCATTTATTTTTATTTTATTTGTTATGTACATTTCAAAAATTTACATGGTGTGGAAAAAAAGTAATTTTAAAGAGTCCATAATTTTTTGATACAATATATTGCCAAAATTCTAATCTCTTATAGCAACAATAAAATCCCACCATTCCTTGTCAAATAATGATGGATTATTTTGCTGTGTCCTACAACAAATTTTAAGCAAAGCTACAGACACTCAATCATACCATGTCATCTGTCCACAGGAGTTATGGTGTACATATTTCCATTGTTTACTGATGTCTACTTTCTCTGTTAGAAGTAGGCACTTAGTTTGTTTACTTTGCAATTTCTCTGTTTATCATATATGAAATTAGATTGGGGAATGTTCAATTTTCTATTTAACTATGTAGAAAATATTAAATATCTTTTTCTAAAAATATATGCAAAAATTAACATTAAATTTTGAAAGAAAGATAGGTATTTATCACTTGTTTTGTAATATTGAATTAATTACTAGAATTACTTATTGGAATGTGGCATTTCTTCTACATTTGGCCATGAATTTAGAACAGAATTCTTGTGGAAACTTAGACAAAAAGACTTAAAGAAAGAGGAGCTTATATCTGATTGAATTCGTAAAACAATTACAAAACAAAAAATTATGAAACTATACTGTACTGAACATTAAGTACTGTAATAAATTCCAGATTCTGGCATATTTTATTACCCACTCTTAATATCTCTATTCTCTAATTTTGGTATTTAGTGAATATGCAATGTGTGTTGTTGTTTTTTTTTAAACAAATTTTATTAATTTTACATAGAACAAAAACAAAACTAAAAGATCTTTTCTGAAGGTTGTCTGATCCCGGGTTGAAACTCTTCATACAGACACAAATTCAAACATCATATTCACTTTATATATCCTTCCATATCTGATTATCATTTTCTTTTTTATATTATATATATAAACCATTTTTATCAATTTTATATAAACAGTGCACAAGGCATAACAGCTTATAAGTTCTTTTCTAAGAAAAAATAATAAAAGAAGAAAACCAATAGAACATAACAATCCCAAATTATAGTATCAATACTTTGTCTATTTAACTTCATATCTTATCCCAACTTCTTTTCATCCAAATTATTTCTTATTAATTAAATTTTTTTTTTGCCTTTTTTCAATATACAACATCCAAAAAAGAAAAAAAAAACATAACAAAACCTTTATATATCCTTTCATATCTTATTACCATTTTCAGTAATATTCTTTGTCTGTTCTATTTCCAACTATTCATTCATCTTTTTTCTTTTATTATACTTCTCCTATACACCAATTGGAGTAACGTCTATACCTCATTACCCTAACTTAAAAGTACTTCATATAACAATTTTTCTTGGGATTCTGTTTAAAAGATTCTAAAATTACACAATGAATTTTATACTCTAAATACATATATAAAAAACACAATCTTATGTACCCTCCAGAATCCCTCTTTTATCCTAAATTAAATTCACCCATTGTCTCTGAATAAACTTTTTTTCTTTAGATCTTGCTTCCCCCCATTGAGGCTTCTCCTCCCCCCCTTTCTCTCTTGCTTATTCTTCTCCTTGCCCTTTTTACCCCTTTGTCTTTCCTCCTCCCTTTTCTTACTCCCTTTCCTTTGCTTTCTAACCTTGCCTCCACCTTTCCGCTCATTTTTCTCTTCTTTGGTTGTTTTTATAATTCTTAAAATCCCCTTTTTCTTATCCTTTTTCTCCTCCTCCCCGGAAAGAACCCATTGTTCATCAAAGATGGCTTCTTCTTCCTCTTCTTCTTTGTCCCAGTCCTTCTGCTGCGTAGTCAACTTTTCATAAGTACATAACGCCATTTCTAAGAATTGAAACAAAGTGCCCAAAGTATCTTCTTTTTTATATTTTTGATATTCAGTCTTTAGTTCATCCACAAGCGATGCCATTATGAAAAAAGAAACTTTTCCCAAAACAACCACAAATATTTTTAATCAAGAATAATTCAAAAAAAAAAAATTCCAAAAATTAATACTTTTCTTCCTTCTTCTCTTTCTCTTTCTGGGGTTAATGTTTAATCAAAGAGGTCCAATTACCACATACCTTTCTTTGGGATTCTAGGCAATCTCCTCCTTTTTCAGCTTCTGCTCCAATTTTTTTTTCCTCTCCCTTCCCACTTGCAATATCAATTTTAAATAATCAGAAATCCATACCTCCAACAAGGGTTTTCCAATTTCTAAAGTTTTTCAATGTCCAAAAACCCTTTTGTCCCTTAGCTTCAACTCTCAAAACAATTCACTTTCAATGTCCAATATGTCCAAACATATCTGCTGTTTCCATGGGGTGGGAGAGTGAAGAAAAAAAAAAGTTCCCTTTAACAGCTTCTCCGCCGCTTTCGATCTTCTTAGGGATACAATGTATCCTCCAGCAATTCAAACAGCTCAGTTCCAACCAATTTTAAAGATGTTACTTGACCCGGCTCAGACAGCACTTTCACTTTTCTTACTTCCTCCAGCGCAATCTTACCCGGTTGCTGGCTTCTTCGTGGCGGCCATTGCTGACCGCCGCTCCACCGCCTTGGGAAAAAGGGGTTTTTCCGGAGGAGGAGGGGGTCTGCGACACCCCCCACCCCCTGTCCGACTCCCCTCTCTCTTCAGCTGTCCCTACAGGGCAGCCATATCCCCCTGACCCATCTGGATTGGGGGTACCTCGGCGGCTAGCACAGCAGGAATCGCGAGCTGTTGTGAATTCCTGCTGCCCCGAAGCCACGCGAAACCGGAAACCTCGCAATGTGTGTTTTTTTTAGTACTGTTCTTTGACCCTTTTCTTTGACCCTTTTCACACTTTGTGTAGTATCCCACACACACAAAATGTGAGACTAAGATAATAGTTGTGTCACATGACACAGAGAAGAAATGTTGTTTATGATATTCCACATAGCAGATTGCTATATCACAATAGTGTATTGAACTATGTACTTTTAGGCAATGCAGGCATGCCATAATTAAAGGCTTTCACTTACATAACTTGTAAAAACCTTACCTTCCTTTGCTGTCGATGCTGACAGCAGCATCCATTCCTTTTAGCTACTTTACCAATTCCCCTTTAGCCTATTCAAATTGATCACATTTCCTGAGAACAATTGCTGTCACCTACTGTACAGAGTTTTATTATGCAATTGCCATGTTTCATGGATGGAGTTTTCCATATTTGCTTTCCCACAGTAGTTTCCTATTTTTCTTCTTATCATGAACATCTATTAGAATGGATTCTTCACTGGTAACTTCTAAGCAAGCGTATATTAATCTTGGAAGATGAGTATACTTCAGTTTCCAGAATTCCTCAGCTAGCCTTTCTGACTGAGGTATTCTGGGAGTTGAAGTCATTGTTGAAGTATTCCCATTAGGAGAATGAGTGCACTCAGGGAAAGGTAGTGAGAGTGATGTTGAATAGATACGCTGAACAGTAAAATGTAGGTTTTACTTCCAGTAAACGGGTAAACAAAGTCCAACAACCAGTCCAAATCATACATGGTTAAAGCAGTTAGTATCAGTCCAGGGATAATCCAAAAACTAAGTCAAGTATCATGAACAAAGTTCAGTAAACGGAGTTTGCTAACAGTTGCAAGACTCACAATAATCCAAGCAGAATGACAATCAGGCAATATGGCAAAACAGGAAATGCAAGGAGAAAAAGAAACCAGATTTCTGGCTCCATCTTATGGCCATTGGAGGAACCTCAGCCAATCACAATTACAGCATTCTCTTAAAGATACAGTATTAAATTATTATCCTGGTTTATATATTGCCAACCCAACTGTTAGGTGACTATCATTCTTAACATTCTCCCCTTTGGGTAGGACAATATATAAAACCTTACAGTTTAAGTCCATATTTATCACAGCAAGCCTTATGTTTTACAGTGCCTTGGACTTTCGTAAAATGATCTGCAATGTTATTTTCTGACATGCAGTACTCCATTGTAATCATTTTACTTTGAACACATTTTCTCACATTTAGATATCTTAGATCAGTGTGCTTTGATCTTGTCTTTACAGTGAGATTGGATACCATCTGAATTACTGATTGGGTGTCTTGGTATACAACAATAGGTTCATTTATATTAATTCCCATATCTATCAATAGTTGTTTATAACAAACTAAATCCATACATAATAGAGACCAACATGAGAATTCAGCCTCCATTGTTGATAAACTTAGATGTTTTTGTTGAATAGACCGCCATCCAATTAACACCTTTCCTAATAATACTACTGTGTCTGACGTTGATTTATGTGTAGATATGCCTGTAGCGAAACTTGCATCAGCATATGCAGTTAAACTTAGTTCATCCTTAGGCTCCAAATATAAGGCATGATGCATTGTTTGTTTAAGATATCTCAACACAGCTTAGCAACTTGCCAGTGCCTTTCAGTAGGCTCAGTGTTAAACCTGGCTAATTGGTTAACACTATATGCTATATCTGGCCTAGACCAATTACCAAGATAAGATAAGCTACCAATCAAGGTAGCTTGAATAAATATCTTTATCAAAAACAGGACTTTGCACATCACTATGGCTAAACTCCTGGCTTATTGGGGTTTTAGCCGGTTTACAAAGTTCCATTTTAAAATTATTTAGTAACTGATTAATTTTATCTGCCTGTGAGATTTTGTATCCTCCCCTAGTTTTATCTATTTTTAAACCAAGATACTGTTTAATTTCTCCTAAATGTTTTAAATTTCTTCTCTCAGTGAAATAATCTCAGTAGCTTCTTGCTCAGTCTTAGTGATTAATGCTATGTCATCAGTGAACAATAGCAACAATGAAATTACACCATCACTTTACTTTTTGAATAAACATGGATCAGCCATGCCAGCTACAAAATCTATCTTACTTAATTCCTTTACTATGCACTGGTTCCATTCATATCTTGATTGCTTTAAGCCATAAAGACTCTTTTTTAATCTCCAGCAATCAGTTTTATTATCAGTGTTTATTCCTAAAGGCTTCCTTAAATATATAGTATGTTGCAACGGTGCATGAAGATATGCTGTCTCCACATCTAAATGGTTTATTGTGTATTTATTTTTAGCTGTCCACACTAATGCTGCTCAAAATGTGGTAGCCTTCAGACTAGGTACAAAAACCTCATTGTAGTCATTGGTTGACTAATTGAACCCTTGTGCTACTAACCTGGCTTTATGGGTAACAGTCCTATCTACATCTGTCTTAATTTTATAAATCCAGTTACACCCTATGGCATGCTTACCTGGTGGTAAGCATGCATTTTTATATACCTCCAACTTTTGTAAAGATTTCAGTTCCTTATCCATTGCTTCCTGCCAAGCAGCCTGATCCTTAGCAGTTTCAGTTCATTATAGTTACTAGGAACTATATTTACTTGGCATACTATACTTGCTTGATATCTGTCTGGTGGTCGTGTTATACGGGTTGAACGTCTAGGCAACTCAGGGCTTACTGTTGGACTCTCCTGTTCCATCTGCTCCTGTTCTTCTACCTCCTCCTGTGCCTGTTCTTCTACTTTAATGGTTATTGATGGTTTAACTATGTCATAATTAGGGATTACTTGGGTGGCGATAACAACATCATTGTTGGATTCCTGTTCTAGTTTATTCCATCCAATGTGTTCAAGAAATTTAGCACTAGCGCTGCAGTAAATATTAGTTGTGCCTTGATCCCAAAAGCTAAATGATCTATGGTTCGCCTCATAACCTACAAAAAATAATTTCCTCGCTCTATATTCCCCTTTCAGTCTTACTGGTGAGGGAATATGCACCCATGCTGGAACTCCAAATGTGTATAGATAACTTAAATTTGGTTTTCTGCCATGCCAACAAGTGAATGGCAATTCACCAGTTGTTGTGTTAACCACATTGTTTAACGTATGGTTGCTACACATTATGGCTTCACCCCACAGTGTTTCAGGCAAACCTGAATCGGATAACATAGTGTGAGCCATGGCTTGTAATGTTTGCCCTCTTCATTCTATAAACGAGTTATGTTGTGGCCTGTAAGGTGCAGAATGCTTATGCTCGATACCAGCCAATTTTAACATTGTTTGCAATCTACTGTTAATAAACTCAGTCCTGTTATCTGTAACTACAGTAATTACCTTATGTTTCATTTTTCTTTCTGCAAACCTTAGCCAATTAAAGAAATGTTGGAATGTTTCTGTTTTGTTTTTCATTAAATAGCAGAAACCATAACGTGAGTAATGATCCATTCTACTCAAAACATAGCAGGCACCTCCCAAACTGGGTTTCTTAGGACCAATTATGTCAGCAAACACAACCTCTAAGGGTTCTTTGGTCTTAAACCCATTCAGTCTGTTTGCAGGAGTAACCTTGCTTTTCTCCTGGTTACATGCATTGCAGTTTAACTACTTGCTACAGGGTTTTAACTTTACTCCCTCTGACAATTTAACAGTTTGTTTCAGCATTTTGAAATTAATGTGCCCCAGACGTCTATGCAGTAAATGTATACATTCATCATGTGGCTTAACATTGTTATAAACCTACTGCGTTCGCTGCCAAGGTTCCCCCAATCCGTTTGGATTTGGGGGATATAGCTGCCCCATAGAGGCAGCTGAATACAGAGGGGATCTGGATAGGGGTTTGGGGGTATCACAACCCCCTCCCCAGCCGGCAAAACCCCCTTTTCCCAAGGCAGAGAAGCGGCGGTCAGAAATGTCCGCCACGAAGAAACCTGCAGCCGGACAAGATTGTGCAGGAGGAAGAAAGCTGGAAGAGCTGTGAAAATGTTTTTTGGACTGGGACAAAGCAAGAGAAAGTAGCCTGGAATTTTGAAAGTTGCTAAAAATACATTGTTTCCAGAGTAGAGTTACAAGCGGCGAATGGAATCCTAAAAGGGAAAGTTTTTTCTTCTTCTTTTCACTCTCCTTCCTAACGTGACAGTGGACGGAATCATAAGAGAAATCAGAAAACCTACATTGAAGGTAATTGAATGCTGAAGGGATAAGGATTTCTGAACATTATAAAAAAAAAGAATCTTTTTGGCTGTGAGTGGGAAGGGAGAGGAAAAAAAATTGGAGCAAAATTTGAAAATAAGGAGAAGATTGCCTAGAATTCTAAAGAGTTATTAAACATCAATAAGACTTCTAAAAGACATATTTTAAATGGAACTTTGTGACTAAACTTTAACCCCAAAAAGAGAAAGTGAAGAAGGAGAAAGTATTTAAAAGAAACAGCTTGTTTGGATTGTTTGGTGATTTTGGAACTTCTGAGAATTATCTCTGATTAAAAGCACTTGGGTGGTTGTTTGGAAAAACCTTTTCTCTCTATAATGGCATCACTTGTGGATGGATTGAAACTTGTATACCAAAAATATGAAAAAGAAAAGCAAGAAGGGAAGGATGCTCTTGGCACTCTCTTTCAATTTTTAGAAATGGCGGTTTGTACTTATGTAAAGCTGAATGTGCAACAGGATGACTGGGACAAAGAAGAAGCCATTTTTGATGAACAAGTGACTTTGGTCGGGGAAGGAAAGGAAAAAGAGAAAAAGGAAAAGAAGACTAAGACTTGGAAAAACAACCAAAAAAGAGAAGAATAAGGTGAAAAGGGGATACTATGTTAGGAAACAACAGAAAGGAGGAAAGCAGAATAAAAGGGAGGTGGAGAGACAAGAGGGTAAAGAGGACAAGGAGAAGAATAAGCAAGGGTGAAAGGAAGGGACGAGAAGCCTTAATGGTGGGGAGCAAGATGCAAAGAAACAAAAGTCTTTTAGAGATAATGGGTAAACTTTATTGAAAAAGGGATTCTGGAAAGGTACATAAGATTGTATTTTTACATTTGTATTTAGAAATAATCTTAGAAAATTAGAAATAATATGCAATTTAAAATGTGATAAAATATTTAGTATAATTTAATGAATTTTTTGTTAAGAAAAGGGGAATACTTTAATGAAACAATGATTTAAGATATGTGATGGGGGGGGGAAATAATTTTGGAAAGCATAAGTGTTCCCATAAAGGCATGATATTTAATTGAAATGGGTAAAATGCTTAAGATATAAATGACTGTTAATATTAATGATTAGACTATATTTTCCTAGTGAAATTTTTTGTGAAATGAGAGATTTAGTAGGAGAAGGGGGAACATTTTAATGAAATAACAATTTATAATATGTGATGTAGGAGGGAATAACTATGGAAAGTAGGTGCTTCCATAAAAGTATATGATTTAACTGAAAAGTAATGTGTTAAGTGTTTAAGATATAAATGAATATTAATATTAATGAATAGATTTGTATTGGTATTGATAATATTGTATAATTTTAGAATGTACCAGACAGAATCCCAATGTAAGCTATGTATTCTATATTAAGTATTATAAATGTAGGGGAAAGAGATAAAGGATAAAAGATACTCCAATTAGTGTACAGGAGAAGTTTTCTTCAAAGAAGAAAGATAAATGGATAGCTGGAAATAGAACAGACAAAGAATAATAAATATTATGATTCGAATTGAGATGAGATAAATAAAATTAAGAAAATTTAAAAGAGAGGAGAAGCTATATAGAAAATTGAAAATGCTAATAAGATATGGAATGGTATACAAAATGAATATGAATTTGAATTTGTGTCTGTACCAAGAGTTTTAACCCGGGACTAAGCAACTTTCAGAAAAGACGTTTTTTATGTTTTTATGTTTTGTGTTTCTGTGTATTTATGCTTGATTGAGCTAATAAAACCTTGGAGGAATGTTAGAAAAGGACAATGGAGAATAAAAGATAGAAGAGAATAAAGTAAGCCAGAAAGGAAAAATAAGTATAGTGAATAAAAACATATAAAATAGATAAATATAGAAAAGAAATATAATTGAATAAAAGTATAGGGAGAAATAATGAGGAATTTGAAAGGATATCTATGTGTTTATAAGAAGATGTGTTAATGATGTATAAAATGTTTTATTTGTTTAAAATTTACAAATAACTTTCAGAAAAAAAGGTTTTATGTTCTTATGTTTTATGTTTTGTATGTCTTTAAAAATTAATAAAATTTGTTCAAAAAAAAAACCATTGTTATAAACCGAGTTAGCCATCTGCAACTGGTCATCATGTATCACATATAAATCATTCTCTAAAGTAGCAGTAACACTTTTACCCTCATTCTCTATTATACAGTTATCTCCCCTAAAGGTTACTACATAACCAATATTAACTAAAGCCCTTACTGATAACAAATTAAATTTCAGTTTAGGTACATATAACATAGTTAAATGCTCATTTATACATGAACAATATGCAGTACTTTCACCAGATGCTTTTATCTTCCATCTGTTTTCCAATGATACATGTTGCTTGCTTGTAGACATCTTTGCAAACCTCTCTCTATTTCTAGTAACGCACTGCGATGCTCCACTATGAACTACCCACAAATGATGGTTTACAGTTGAATTGCCAGACATAGCTAAATTAACATTCTTTTTAGCCTTCTGGTGATTACCAGTATTCTGTTGTTTTCTCTTCTTAGAGAATCTAGCTATATGACCTTTATCCCCACAAGAAAAACATTTTCCAACAGTATAGGCAATTGAAGACAAATCCTCTTCTTGTGGTTGTTTCTCTCTCAGTTGGTCTCTTTCCAGCCTTCTTCTTGCCTCTTCTAACAATTGTCCAGTTATGTCAGTCAATGTCAGTTCATTTCTGGCCAGGACTTCCAGTGAAGATACGTAATCTTCATAACTTTCATCCAATGAGGAAAGAATGATGTAAACCTGATGTAGCTCTGAAAATATCAGTTCCTTTTCATGTAGCTGTTGAAAAGTTCTTTTCATGAAGTTCAAATGAGCTAACATATCTCCACCTTTCAGAAGACGTGCTCTAAACAGTTTACGTGTAAGAGGTATGTGTGCACCTACACTGTCACGAACATAAATCCTCTTCAAATTCTCCCAACACCTAGCAGCAGACTCTTCTCCACGAATATGGACTAGCTGCTGGTCACACAGTGTTAGTCCAATTATACAAAGAGACCGTTCATTGTTCCATTTGAAGTCAGCTAACTTTTTTGGCATCGTCCTCATTATTTGGATCCCAAGCATTTACATCCAGTGGATCTTGAACTGCAGCCCATAACCCTTCCCTACGCAGAAGTAGACTGCACTTCATAGACCAGGAAACATAGTTTGTTCCATCCAACCAGGTTATCAATGATAGACTTGTTGACGGGTCTTGTACCATCTTTACCAGGACAGTAACCCACAATTAAACAGTAGACAGCTCTCTGTATATGGTACTGTGTATTCATACTAACTCTCAGTTATCTGAGCCTGGTATGGCCTGGGCCCATAACCAGTGTTGAGGTATTCCCTGTGAGGAGAATGAGTGCACTCAGGGAAACGTAGTGAGAGTGATGTTGAATAACACACGACCAGCATACAGATACACTGAATAGTACAATGTAGGTTTTACTTCCAGTAAACGGGTAAACAAAGTCCAACAACCAGTCCAAATCATACATGGTTAAAGCAGTTAGTATCAGTCCAGGGATAATCCAAAAACTAAGTCAAGTATCATAAACAAAGTTCAGTAAACAGAGTTTGCTAACAGTTGCAAGATTCACAATAATCCAAACAGAACTACAATCAGGCAATATGGCAAAACAGGAAATGCAAGGAGAAAAAGAAACCAGGTTTCTGGCTCCATCTTATGGCCATTGGAGGAACCTCAGCCAATCACAATTACAGCATTCTCTTAAAGATACAGTATTAAATTACTATCCTGGTTTATATATTGCCAACCAACTGTTAGATGACCCTAACAGTCATCCTAAAGGTTGAGAAATTCTGTTTTAAGCTATCTCTCTTGAAAGGTCTTGCTTGTGAACCATGTAAGAACACATAATACGTATATTCAAGAACCTTTTCTCTCTAGTGTTGCTACCATGACTTGCTGGAACGGTGTTAAGCTCTCCTGGATGACTAACAAAACACATTTTCCCCCATTGGTGGGAGAATATTTTGAGGATCCTAATTAGCTAAGGAAAATTCAGTGGCATGTGGTTTTATATGAATCTAGAAATGGCTCATCAACCTGCACTGTTTAACCAAAAGGAAAGGGGAAATATGACAAAGTTTATACCCACAGTTCTGTGTCAACTTAAACAGGAAAAATCTTGATTGATTTTTCCTGATTGGAATAAAGCTGTTTAAATAACAAGGTAAGGATAAAGTAAGACAGACGGAATCACAGTATTCTCGTACCAGTGTTAACTGCCAGAATTTTATCTAGTTCTGTTGATCTTGTGCAATAATCTTTGTTATCTTCCCAGGGTGAATGATTTTGCTGCTTATAACTTCTACTTCTTTCTTGTTGCTTTTACAGTGCTCTACCATTTGATATTCCCCCTGCCACACCTATAACAAAAAAAAGTTATCTGAATGGGCCTTCAGACATCCCACTTATTTCCAAAACTGTGGATCAGTGCCTAGAGGAAACCACCCACCGGTATCCAGAAAGAGAAGCCTTGGTATTCTTAACTGAAGGGATCCGAAAAACTTTTTCTCAATTTAAGCATGATGTACGTAACTGTTACAGATTCTGTACTGCTGGTGTTGACAGTTATTATTCAGTAAACACTGTATGTAAATAAAATAATTAAAAAGGATAGAAGGGGTAAATAAAAGTAACACGTTGAACTGGCTGCATTTTAAAGTCAAATGGACAAATAAATAAATAAAAATAAAATAAACTAATTAGAAAAGCTATCCACACTGCTAGAGAAATGTATTTTAAAATCTCAAAGAGGTTCTGGCCTTTGAAAACTGCAGTCTGAAATGTTGTCCTAATATGTTATCCAATAATTTCTGCTCCCCCATCCAACTCCCCTCCCGCCAGTACAATCCAGCAGAATGGACACACAGCAGGTCAGGACACAACAGCATCTGTCAGGACCGAAACAGTTACCTTTTCTGTTGTGACACCTGCCCTCTGGAATAGCATCCTCCCAGAAATCTGTAGGGTTCCCACCTACAGCTTTAGTAGAAGGTGTTAAAAACATGGCTGTGCTCCCAGTCCTAGAGTTAAAGTGGGTGCTGAGCAAACATTGTAGTTTTATCGGTTTGGAGCATGTTTGGTTGTTTCACTCTTCCGGACATGTGTGCTTTTTGTTTGCTTTATTTTATTTTCCTTTGTATATACTATAAACCACTCAGAGTCTTTGGGGGAACCAAATAGTACCTAAAGTGAATGATAAATAAATCCATATCAGGGATACCAAGGTTTAGAATTGAAAACAGAACGTGGAAGTAAACCTTGATGAGATCCTGATTAAAATAAGGCTCTTATTGTATCTATTAAATGCCCAAATTAATATTTCAGTTCCTAATTCTTAATTCTATCAGAGATCTAAACAGTGTGGTAAAAGCTCTGATGTGACCTTAGATTACATCCATCTTCCTTGGCTTGCATGTTTTCTATCTGAACATGGATCCAAGAACATTTTCTGGCATTCAGAAATGTAAGAATGCTGGAGATTTCCATTTACTCATATTTTCAAACTTGGAGTAGGAATGCAGGATTAACTGCAATTTCTTTTCTTTAAACACTTACAGTAAAGTGTTTAAACACTTACTTAATTGCATAGCACAGAGTATTCATTTCATATATTCTATTATTCCTTACCTTTGGAGTTTAGTTTGCTGAGATTCCTGTTCTTTTTAAAATTGCAGGTGGAGCAAGCTGCCATTGGGCTTCTGGCCCTTGGTTTGAAAAGGGGTGACCGGTTAGGAATGTGGGGTCCTAACAATTATGAATGGGTCCTCATGCAATTCGCTACTGCTCAGGCAGGGATCATTCTGGTAAGTTCATCTCTTTCGTAAGCAGTTAGCAGAGGGTGGGAGGTTAAGGGAGGACTCCGCATAAGGTTGTCATACCAGAGAAGGGACCATGTGGCTCAAAATAATATTCATTATGCATCAGGTATAATTTTGCATAAGGTTTGGAGATCATTGCGCTTGCTGCATAGCTGAAAACAATCTAGCTTCCTCCATTGTAGGAATTGTAGAATCCTGTCATCTGAAGAGGTGTTTTTTGACCAATGTATGCTGCTTCCCAAAAAAGAGCAATTTAAACAGCTTGCCACAGCACACGTTGGCCACAATCATTTATCAAGAGTAGGAACACACAATGAACTCTGCTCACCTTCAGCAGGAAAGCAATCTCTACCCATCTTTATTCTACGCAATAAAAGTCAGCATTTTTTGACTTTTGATAGCTTGCTGGTGCCAGTGATGTCCAGATGGCTTGGTGCACCATTTCATTCTAGGCAAATCCCTTCCCTCTTGCTGCCTATTGTGCCCTTTGGCAAGGAACCTCCTTTCCTCTGGTTATTGCTTGCTGCCTTCTATGGCCTTGCGATTTATTGACTTTTGCAGTTTACTGATAAAGCCATAAAGCAATTTCTCCATCCTCCTTATGGTTAAAATGACTTCTGACTTCTAGCCTTTTCACTGTGGTGTCTTGGGCAAGATGTCAGAAGCAACTGACAGTCAAAGTCCTGTTCCTGTTTTTACAGGGATTGTGCATGCAACTCGAAAAGAAGAGGGAGAGTTTTACTTACATGGCCATAGCTACCATCTTGAATTTTTTGACACACACACACACACACACACACACACACACACACACACACACGTTCCTTGCTGATGCCCTTCTCCTAGCCTAAGAAATAGGGAACATGGTAAAACTATGATGTTTTCTTCTGCTTCTTTTTAAAGCTAAACCAGAAGGGATAAAGCAGCAATGTACTCTACCAATTGAGGGTTATGGTAGATGAGGTCCAGGTAGGCTAAAGCAGAAGAAGCAGTTGAAGTTTGGAAAAAGATTCCTTAAACTGCTTTGCTTCTAACCATTCACATCTTGTTTACAAGCAACTGAAGTCCGAAAACTAATTTCATGTATGTAATTTATTGTGTTTTTTGAGCTTCTTCCTTGCTATTGATTAACATCAGGGATGGGATTCTACCAGTTCGCACCTATTCTCTAGAACTGGTTGTTAACATTCTAAGCAGTTCGGAGAACCGGTTGTTAGAAGAAATTACTGGCCTAACCCTGTAAGGAAGGCAGGAAGAAAACATTCTGGTGTTGCTTACAGAAACTGCCTATCCATTAACCCTTATTACATTCTTGGCAGGACTTGACTTCCTGTCTCAGGAACTTCTCTGAAGTTTTTTTCCCTTCCTTTGCTGGTACTTTGCTTGTGTGGAGTGACCATTCAAAGTTACAATGGCACTGAAAAAAGTGACTTATGACCATTTTTCACACTTAGGACTGTTGCAGCATCCCTACAGTCATGAGAGGCCAGGCGAGGAGATGCGTGCCTCGATGTGAGTGAGATTGAGTTGGCCACATTCAGCCAATAACATGACCACCAAGCCATGTCCACCAACTTAGCCACACCCACAGAACCGGTTGTTAAAACATTTGAATCCCACCCCTGATTAACATCGTGAAAGAAAAAACCAGGATTGTAATATGCTTGCGGCAGATTGGTTTACATCAATAAATGGTCAAGCAGAAAAGTGTATAACATTGCATTGAAAAAAACTATAATTTTTGTATTACTTGTGTACTCTAGTAACATATTTTTAAAATGTTCTACATCTTTCACCAACCTTGGGATAACATTGGCAAGAATGCTTGCGTTGTAGAAAACAGTTGCTTTAAGTTGCAAACGATGGAGATTGTGAAGCTATATAATGTGGACAAGGGGACCACAGAATTGAAAATGATGCTCTTTCTATTTGCTCAATTTTACTGACTATATTAGAACAGACACTACAGAGCATTTGCTTCATAGGAATATAGAATGTAAGGGTTAGAAAGAACTTCAGCTATCACTAAGTGCAGGATCATCTTTTCCTCCTTCTCCTCCTCCACCACCACCACCATATATTATGGTGAAATTTCCCTGATGGGAAGCAGAACTAGAGCGATAATACATATAGATAAAAGCAAAAGATTCCCAAATGAGAAGAAAAATACTTTAAAATGCTCAGGATGCATGTTGTTAATTAACCTCCATGATTCTCCAAAGCCAACATTACCATAAGATGTTTGACCTTTTCCCTTTGTTAATACTGGGCTGCATGAAGAACTTTACCTCAGGCTGCTCGGCTTGCTCTGGATCAAGGCCCAGGGAACCAATTTGCATTTATTCTATTTATTCTGAACTGGCAATCTGGGTCTTACTTAGTTCCTTATAAGTCTTCACAGCAGACTGATTTTACTATCGCTGCATTTCCAGGTATCTGTGAACCCAGCATATCAATCCCACGAGTTGGAGTTTGTCCTGAGGAAGGTATGAAAGACCTGCTACATCATCTCTGCTTAATTTTACCTCTAGCATTTTTTATAGAATTTTCTGTTCTGGAAATAGAATTCTTGAGATAACAGTGAAGTATGGGGGAAAGGACAGGGGGGGAAAAACCTATCCCTATCATGTTAGAGAAATTGAAATATTTGAAACGTTTTTGTTAGGTGGTGGGAAAGACATCCTTCTACCTTCTATAGCATAGCGCTCACCATGAATGATTGTAGAGTTGGCAATAATTAATCAGGATGTTTAAGTTTTATATACCCATTTTATAAGTAGAGCAGTTATGAATGTTAGGTGCCGGGAGTATTCAACAGAGAGCAGTGTCACACAGTTTGCTTATGAATGTCTGGAACACCTAGTTTAACGCTTCTCTGCTCAACTAAGAGTTCCAACTAAGAGGTTCTTTTATTCTTATTTTTTGTGACAGTTAACTATAAGCAAAGAATGATCTTTTCTTGGCATATGTTAGAGCTCTGATGCCAGTCCACAGAGTAAATCTAGTGGGTCTCCATGGAAAATCACTGTTATTGTTTGATGTAGAAAAATAAGGAGCATCAAACAATAAAAGCGTAGCGTTGAAATGTAAAGCAGTCTCTATTGCATAAAGTGTTAATGTTTGCTGTTCCATGTGTAATCAGCTAGTGCCTAAGGATATTTCAGGGAACCAAAATAAACTCTGGTGTTTAACAGGGGAGTCAGGTGGTTTTCAACGTTTCCTAATAATATACATCCTAGCTAGGCAACTCATGACCCTTGATTACAAAAGTATAGCTGATGGAGTTAGGTGACATGACACCAATTTTTCCCACCAGTCGGTTGATCTGGACAGCTTGTTTCCTGCTTCAGTTAGACTACCACCCTGCAGAGAGTCCAGTCCTAACTATGCCATTCAACTTTCTTATCCTTAATAATGGGGGATTAAAACTGTTAAATGGTTTATAAATAAAATTAATCCTGCTAGGATTAAGAAGCCTTTGGGACTTGTCTGTCTTGTTTAGTTTTCCAACTAAATGGCTGTGATCCATAGCTCACTCATAATTTAAAATAGCATTTTAATGGCAAGCGTCTCTGAATTTTGCCCAATGTCCACAGCATTATCCCTATCCCAGTAGGCTGGAGGGTGTGTGTTGCAGAGCTGCCGTTTCAGCTTCATAATTACATTCATTTTTTTTGTTTAGAGCCCCCTCCTTTGTTCCTATTCCTTGTGGTTTGTTTCCTAACAATTCCAATGGCTATCTGCCAGTCCTGCATTCTCGGTATTGAAAAATAAGAAGCACAAATTATGTAAGACTTGAAATGTACATTGGATTTCACAGGTTCTGTGATTATTTCTACTTCTGTGATGCTCGAGGAAAGCAATGGAATTACCAACATATTCCAATGTGGCTAACTCAAAAATTGCTGTTACTTTTGTAGTCCAAAAACTACTTTTATATTCTAATATCTTTTGCAGAGAGCTAACCTGCTGACCAATTTAATTGTGGAAGGTTCCAATCCTCTGATCTTTCACTATAAGGTTACATATCAGTTAATTTCATTGAATTCATTGGGGCATATTTCAAAGGAATCCATGAGTATTTAGGACAAAATATGTATAGACACATTGGATAGTGAGTTCCATTCAAGCAAGACTGGCTCTATTCTGGAGGCAAAAGAGATCATTCCTGACCATGCCAAATCTCTAGGAATTCCTCAGACTTACATTTAGAGGGAAGAAACAACAACCAGCATTTGGGATGGAATGGAAATGTACAGACATTAAATTCATATAGTTTGCATTTAAGGTGATTTGTTTGCAACAGAACACATCCAATGCACTAGAGTGAAAAGTGTTGTCTACACACAGTCTCAAATGAGACTGATTCTATTAGTCTGAATAATTACTTCTGAGTAAATTTCCATAGAGCCCAATTCTAGAAGTAAAATTTTATTGGATGATGGAATCTTCTTCTTTTAATACATATAACAGTAATGGTTTCTTCTGGCCAAAGTTTTCCTTGACTCATGAACTAAGTTTTTTGTGCACTTTAGTCTATAGCATACACCATGACTGCTTTTTATATGGACCAGTCTGAATTTGGTGAAGTGCCTCCTGCATTTCAGGGGATTCCACTCCATGAACTATATGATTCTTCTCAATCAATAGTTCTCTATTTTAATTAATATTATAATTAATATTTCAAAAAAATGGTCTTGCCCAGTAAATCAAACGTTGGTCTATCCAAGATAGTAGCCTACATTGAGACGCAGCTGCTCTCCACTGTTTCTACTGAAAGTTTCCACAAACTGAACTTTACCCATCATTGAACAGTGACCTACAATGTCAAGTCCAGGGAGACACTGATAAGTTTAGAATATTAAGGTTCTGTGTAACTTTCTTACAATTTAGTATGTGAACACTGTACTCCAGTGACTCTTTCTTCACTGTTTTCTGTACACTGTGACTCTGTTGTATAGGCTGATTTAAAAGCTATTTTCTTTCTTATGTGTATTTCTGTAGGTTGGTTGCAAAGCACTTGTGTTCCCTACCCAATTTAAAACTCAGAAATACTATGAGATCTTGAAAAATGTATGCCCAGAATTGGAACATACTAATCCAGGAGCACTGAAGAACAAGAAGTAAGTTTATATATTGTACGTTAGAGTGTTATTCCATTCCAGGATTTAGCAGTCTGATGGAAATTAATGTTGCCAGAGCATGGGCAGCTGTGCACTATCAAGCTACAAACAGTTCTGCCTCTGGTTTGCATAGTGTATCATGCAAGTCAGAAACCCAGGCTTGTTTCAAGTGAGAGAAAACCTATACCATGTCTTTCTTGTTTGTGAAGCATTAGTTCAGGACATTAAAAACTTTTGATTGGATTCACACATGGTGCTAAACTATAATGTATGTTAATGTGATCATTGGTTTTGCTTTAATGGCATAGTCTATTGTGTGATCCTCGTCTTTAAGTTTGCATTTAACTTAACAATGGATCTCCACAGGATCAGCTTCAGTATTTATGTGAATATGCACTATGTTCTTTCTCTTTTCAATTTAATTATGATTGAAATTTCATTGAATTCAATTTAATTATGATCAAATTAATGTTAATACTTCAAAAATGCTTAATGTGAATGATAAGCAAGACAATGTTCATATTTTGCCGTTTTTTTCTTGAACACTTTGTCTGGTTATAATAATGGGCAAAGGTCATAAATATGCAATCCTGGTTCAGTTGGTCTCTCTCATATATAATACATTTATAATAATCAGTCAATGTATTCATTAACTGGTTCAGCACTGACAGACATTGACACAGCCACTCCTTTCACCTAATATTCTTTTTCTCCTGGAAGGAGTGCTTGTGGCCATGGATTCCTAATCTTTTTCCAAATGTATTTATTATCTTCTAATTTATTCTCCAAAGCACCCGAGGGCAGGACAAGTAGCAATAGATGGAAACTAATCAAAGAGAGAAGCAACTTAGTGTCGTGTCCGCAAAAAGACGATCAGAGTCGGTGACTTTCATTCAAAGCTCTTTATTAAGAATGGGAGAACCGAACCAGCGAAAGGCAAAAAGCCCGCGGCTTTTATACCTTTCGCAGCGGCGGCCGCGGCCAATGGCAGCGATTCAAGTCTCCCGCTCTCGGTTTGCACCAATCGCGGGAGACTTCAATCGGGCCAATCAGCGCGGCTCGCCTGGCCAATCAGAAATCCCCGCGCCTTAGCCAATCAAGGCTCGGGGATTTCGAGTATACCAATTCAAGACATAACACTTAGAACTAAGGAGAAATTTCCTGACAGTTAGAACAATTAACCAGTGGAACAACTTGCCTCCAGAAGTTGTCGATGCTCGAACACTGGAAGTTTTTGAAAAGAGATTGGACAACCATTTGTCTGAAATAGTATAGGATTTCCTGCCTGAGCAGGGGGTTAGGCTAGAAGACCTCAAAGGTCCCTTCCAATTCTTTTATTCTGTTATTCTTTTGATTGCCATGCAAATAATGCAAACCTTGTTTTCTCCATTAAAGGTAATCATAATCTCATTATGGCATATAATCATCATCAGAAAAAAATTGTAGACAATAAGAATGATTTACAACCATTCATTTAATGACCATCCAAAATAACAGCAGTACTAAGAAATATGGCCATTTTTCATATTTTCAACAATTGCAGCATCTTCATAGTTATAATTTGGGCACTTGGCAACTGACTCGTATTTATGACAGTTGCAGTGTCCCAGGGTCATTTGATCAATTTTTGCAAACCTCTGACAAGCAAAGTCAATGGGCAAGTCAGATTCACTTAACATCCATGTAATTAATTTAACAATTGTAATGATTCACTTAACAACTATAGCAAGAAAGGTCATAAAATGGGGCAAAACTCACTTAACAAATGTCTTGCTCAGTAAGATAAATTTTGGGCTGAATTGTGCTTGTAAGTGAAGGACTACCGTATTTGATTTGACCTGTAGTTTGAGGACTTGTTTATTAAACTTCTTTTTACACTATGAGAGGTTGAACTCTCCCTTTTGTCATATAAGTGAATGGGTGTTCCTTTGCATCAGATTACCAGAGCTTTCTGTTATAATCTGTGCGGATGCCAAGCTACCTGGCACATTCTCAATTCAGGAAGTGATGCAAGCTGGAGAGAGTAGCCACAAGAAGGAGCTACAGGGGATACGGAAGATGCTGATCAACAAAGAACCAATTAATATTCAGTTTACTTCAGTAAGTACTGTATCAACTGCTATATATCTTCTCTGGGATTTTTTTTTTTACAATGCAGTCCATGATGATCTGAGATAGGAAGCCTATTTTTTGCCAAGCGGAATAAGCTGATACTTAGAATTTACTGCAAATAATTGTCGATACTGATTTTTGCTGCCATATGGCTTTTTATAAAAACATAGTTGTCATATATTAAGGATAAGCAAACCTGCTGAAAAGGGTATTTTGGAACAGGTGTGGAAGCACAGGTAAGTCCTTCATGACTGTAATGGAGCTTGACTTTATAGTCACATGCCGTGGCAGTCATTGGGTTTCATCTCCATTGTTGCTCTCCCCAATGAAATGCTAAACAAACAGGCCAGTCATCAAGTGAAAAGCGGGGTGCTTCCTGGGTGTGTGTGGGGGGAAGCCATTGGAGGCCCAATACAGGGCAAAACCCACCTGCCCTGGCCCACTTAAGGCCTCCCCTACCCCAAAGATGCCCCTTGCCACCTCCTTCACCTGGAGTCCGAACAGGCCTTTACCCACTGACATAAGAGTCCTCCCAGGCCATAGATCTGATTCCACCCTATCAGGCCAAATACAGGGGTGGGATGCTACTAGTTCGGCTTGGTTCTATAGAACCTGTAGCTGCGAAGATCAGCTAACACCGAACCGGTTCGGTGTTTGGCCTACCCACCTGCCTGAGCTCTAGGCTGCCCTTTATTCCCTGCTTTCCCCACCACCAGCTGTTTTGTGTGGCACAGCTGAGGTTAAAAAAGCAGGAAACAAGAGGATTTTCAACCCGTGCACAGCGCTTGTCAGTTATCCAGGTGGCATAGCAGATTTCTTGCAAACACTGCACACACGTGTAGTTCGGAGAACCAGCAAATCGCTTCACTGGTTGGCCCTCCCCCCCCCCCGCCCACTCACTCCTTACCTGGCATGCGAGCCATCCAACTTGCTTGGTTTGGTAAATTACTATTTTTTCCTTTTTTTCCTGACCATCAGCTGTTCTGCTCTGCCAGGACATTTAGATTAGCTAGAAAGCAGGAAATCCTTAGATTTCTTGCTTTCTAGCTAATCTAAAAGCAGAGCCAAATCTTCCTTAGGACTGAAGCTTCTACTTTCCAGTTCAGACTCAGGTAGTCGATTGAAGATAGATAGATCTCTAAGTGAATCTTTCAGGGGTGGGATTCTACCAGTTCGCACCTGTTCGCTAGAACCGGTTGTCAACATTCTCAGCAGTTCAGAGAACTGGTTGTTAGAAGAAATTACTGGCCTAATCCTGCAAGGAAGGCAGGAAGGAAACATTCTGGTGTTGCTTACAGAAACTGCCTCTCCGTTAACCCTTATTACATTCTTGGCAGGACTTAGACTTTCTGTCTCAGGAACTTCTCTGGAGTTTTTTTCCCCTCCTTTGCTAGTACTTTGCTTGTGTGGAGTGACCATTCAAAGTTACAATGGCACTGAAAAAAGTGACTTATAACCATTTTTCACACTTACGACTGTTGCAGCATCCCCACAGTCATGAGAGGCCAGGCGAAGAGATGCGTGCCTTGATTTGAGTGATATTGAGTTGGCCACACCCAGCCAATAACATGACCACCAAGCCACGTCCACCAACTTAGGCACGCCCACAGAACCAGTTGTTTAAAAAATTGAATCCCACCCCTGGCTAGGATCATCCTAATTAGTAAATAATGTTTCTCTTTCCTTCAGGGAACGACAGGAAGTCCCAAAGGAGCAACACTTTCTCACTCTAATATTTTGAATAATGCAAATTTTATTGGTATAAGACTGGGACTAAATGAGATGGTAAGTCTCCTCTGCCTGCTGTATTCTTTATGTACAGAATGGAAACTCTTCAAATGCTATCTCTACGGATAAGAGAACTTTTCATGATTGTGTCATCTTTGTTCTTTTGCTTTAATAAAAAATGTATTACAGTTCTCAGGATACAATTTGAAGATTAGTAACCTAGGTGTTTTTCAAAGAACTATATAAGAATCAATCATGTGTTTTGCCATCATGTTTTAGAAGGCTTGGCCTTCTTACACACTGTCAATGTGCATTTTTATAGCATATTTTTATCCTGTAAATGTTTCTGACTTTTCAATTACAGGGAAATTTTTATGTGGAAATTCCTATTTAAAAATGAAGCTAATATTCTATGGAACTAGGAACTAAAGAAATCCAGCCTGGCCTTCCCTCCTCCAGTCATTATCCCATTTGTGTAACACCAACTCTCTCTTTGTAAATCTCCAGTAGGGATTCTTCTTGCTTATGGGATAAAAGATTACAAACATGATGAAGGCTTACATTGGAAGATACTCACTCTGATCTTGTTTGTTCTGACCCTAGGAAGCTCGTTGCTGTATCCCTGTCCCTCTCTATCACTGCCTAGGATCTGTGGGAGGCTGTATGGTGATGGCTGTTCATGGTGTCTCCCTTATTTTCCCATGTCTCAGCTTTAATTCCAAAGCCACTCTGAAGGCTATAGAAAAAGAAAAGTAAGCATCTGCCTGAAGCTGCGTTCTGGAAAGAGTATTAATATTAGGATTATTTGTATTATTAACTAATTAATACTAATTACAGTTACCCTTAGTTTAGGCCCTTGCTACCTTTCCCTCGCCCTGTCCCTCTTTTGCACATTTTTCTCTTCCTTTGAGATAGAACTGAAATGTCTTGGTCTCTTACTTGTGTGGACCAAGCATATAACATGTACAACCGGGTTTTGGATACCTCTTTCCATCTTCCTTTTCTGCCCTGAAATATGAATATTGATTTGATCTCAGAACCCTAAGGAACAATCTCTTAAATATGAGCCAGCCATGTGCTGCTGCTGCCAAAAATGCCAATCTAGTCTCAGTCTGCATTAACAGAGAGATAGAATCAAGATCACATGCAGGGTTAATACTGCTTTATAAGGCCTTGATATGACCCTATTTGGAATATTGCATCCAGTTTTAGAATATAATGGAGATGGAAGGGACCTTGGAGGTCATCTAGTTCAGCCCCCTGCTCAAGTACGAGACCCTATACCATTTCAGACAAGTGGCTGTCCAGTTTCTTCTTGAAAGCCTCCTGTGTTGGGGCATTCACAACTTCTGAAGGCAAGCTGTTCCACTGGTTAATTGTTTTGGTTGCCACAATATGAAAAAAAGATGTAGAGATTCTAGAAAGAGTGCAGAGAAGAGTGACAAAGATGGTTAGGGGAGTGGAGGCTAAAACATATAAAGAACGGTTGCAGGAATTGGGTAGGTCTACTCTAGTGAAAAGGACTAGGAATGACATGATAGCAGTGTTCCAATATTTGAGGAGCTGCCACAAAGAAGAGGCAACCTATTCTCCAAAGCACCAGAAGCCGAAACAAGAAACAGTGGATGGAAACTAATCAAAGAAGGAAACAATATAGAACTAAGGAGAAATTTTCTGACAATGAGATCAATTAACCAGTGGAACAGTTTGCCTTCAGAAATTGTGGATGCTTCATCACTGGAGGCTTTTAAAAAGAGACTTGACAGCCAGCCACTTGTCTGGGATAGTATAGGGTTTCTTGGTTGGGCAGCGGGTTGGACTAGAAGACCTCCAAGGCCCCTTCCAATTCTGTTATCCTGTTCTGTTCTGAAACTCATGCCATTGACACAATATCAGATTTTAAAATTAAAATGTAGGATTTGAGATGCATGCCTCATTTTCCTTTTCAATGGGAAAAGAGTTTCCTACAACTACACAGGAAGGACACTTAGCCCCATAGCTAAGTTTGATTGGAAATATCAGCTGCATTTAATTCCTGTAATTCTTTGTCTTTCTTTGCAGATGCACCCATGTGCATGGCACTCCAACAATGTTCATAGATATGTTAGGCCAGCCTGACTTTGACAGCTATGATCTCTCAAGTCTTCAAGGAGGTGAGTAAAGAAACCTGAA
The DNA here is from genome assembly GCA_033807585.1 of Hydrophis major. Classification (NCBI taxonomy): domain Eukaryota; kingdom Metazoa; phylum Chordata; class Lepidosauria; order Squamata; family Elapidae; genus Hydrophis; species Hydrophis major. The sequence continues at coordinate 180,595,972 of CM066329.1, forward strand.
TATTGCGAAGCAAATAAGTAATGCTTTTTAATTCATTAATAACTTACATTTAATTTAATGTATTTGCATATTGCACAGCCTTTGTTTAAACTCATCAGACATGAATGTCGCTAAATTCCTATATATGAAGGCATTTTATGAACTAAACATTTACTTGTTAGCCTTCGGTATCACTGAAAGAAATACATTTGTAATATACTCTCCCCAAATGTGATCTGGCTTAATATGCATCTTACTGACTGCATTTTTCCAGAAACATTTCCTAAACTGGGCTTTTACGCATGCTTATCCGAGACTGACCAGAAATCAACTCTGAGGTAGAGGTGCATAAATCATTTCCAGATCAAAGCATTATGGTTTCTGTTCTTGTCTGGAAGAGTGCAAGTATCATAATGGGACATTCTGACTGAACCAGAAGCATTTTAATCTTAATCTTAAATCTTAAAACTGATCATTCCAATTATATAAAAACATTGCTGCTGGAATGTAGAAAGGTCAGAGTTGGAACACACCCATGTTCTAAGGGTTCTTAAAAGCCCAGATACCATACAGTCATGCTATTTCTTTACAAGTCCACATGCAGGATGACACATTGGAAAAATGTAGCCAGCCAGATGAACAGGTATTTGGGTTGGACCCAACAGTGGACTAGCCCTAGGGAGCCCAGCTGGCATTTCGCTTGGAAAGTTTACCTTGTTTTGTGTTTCTGTTTTACTTATTTTGCTAATTCTGTTTCTGAAACAGCAAGGAGGGTAACATATTGGTTTAGTGAACTGTATTTATTTTTATATTCACCAGTGTGTGGCAGTAGATGTTATTGGTTGCACCTGCATTCTGTATCCCTAGGAATTAAAATGCATGGAAGCACCTCAGAGCAAATCTTAGCTGGGAGTCTAACTAGTTGCTTTCAAATAAGTTGAGTCTGTCTATTTTGCATATGTAATTTGGCTGTAATTCCAACTCTAACAGGAAATACTATAGTAGGGATTCTATAGAGACTATAAAGAACGTTTGTATTTTAAAATCTGCAGTATTCTTAGAAAATTCTTTGAAGACATTTTTACTTTTTTTTTCTTCCAGGGGCTATTGGAGGTTCACCTGTGCCTCCTGAAGTCATGAAGAAGATTATAAAAAAAATGAATATACAGGATATAGTAGTGAGTCATTTTTTATTCTTGAATTGTGTAGTTTCCTTCTGTGTATAGTGTAGATGAGTGCAGGGTATTGGGCTTGACCTCACAAAAAGCTTTGCACTGTGGTTGCTGCATGTCAAGATGAAGAAATAACATGGTTTGCTTTGACAAGGTCACATTCCCTGCCTCTAAGGATAACTGCAAAAGCCAGAAGAAGCTTCCATGTTTGTGCTCATACAGTATATGTAGAGAACTCCTTGAAGTTTTGCAAGTTGAGACAGATGGCTTCTTTGCTTTGTTCTTGGCAGCCAAGAGAGGGCAGCATTGCTTCATAAAGCATTTTGGAAAGAAGGAGAGAATTTGGCTGGTGCTTTCATTGAAGCAAAGCATCCCTTAAAAGACCTGGACAACTCTCCCACCATCATTACTATCTTTCTGCATAAATGTTTTCCATTAGCTTTTTCAACTCCTATTAAATATAACCAATGGCATGACTAAACTAGGAACAGAAGATGTAACAGGTTTCTAGAGGAAAGAAGATATCTGTGTAAAATAGCTACAGGACCTAGATGGGCAAGTGCCACGAGAAGGATTCATTTGCATTAACACATCTTGATATTGGAATGATTTGAAGCTTAGTTTGAGCGCTGTGAGTTTGCTCTCACTTTCTCTCATCTAAGGCTGGGACTGCTCATAATTTGGTAAGTGCTGATCACAACCCCAATCTACATGCTTCCTTTGGATTTTTCACTTCTTTGATAATGACGATAGGAGTGGAGGCTTTTTAGAATTTATGGGTTTATGGGATAGCATGGGTCTGCATTTGGAAAAGTCCTCTAATTTCTCTCAGTCTCTCTTTTTGGCAAAAAAGAGTTGCTCCTACTTTCTCCAAAGGGCTAGAAAGTCCATTTCTACTGTTATATTGAAAGTAGAGGGATCAAGCCTTGAGAAACTAGTAGGAAGTGGTGAGATGGTGTCCTTCTCAGGGCAATTGTATAAGGAAGAAAGGGGACTTTGTTAGGATTTTCGGTTAAACTGGTGTGTAACCAGCCAATGTATTGGAATGTATCTGTTCTTGTATATATTAAGCCTTCCCCCTTTATCACTCAGGATATGGGTTGTAATACAATGTATATATTTTTTTTTCTCTCAGATGAACAATAAAGGGGTTTTATCTATAAAATCCATGTTGATTCACATTCCAGTACAATTAATAATGTGAAATTTTAATTAAGGATTAAAGTCTTGACTATGATTTGGCAATATAAATGGCAGTGAGTCTCTTTGGACTAGACAATCATTAAGAGACTCTAAATTTTTGCTATCTGATGACCAGATATTTTTCTCTGTCTATTAAATATGAGAGACAAATATAGAGAGAGATTTTGCTTGATAGTATGTATACTTCTCTGCCAGAATAGATTTATAAAATTGGGAAATACTATAAATACGGGAATCCATTCTTTGTTGTCAGAATTAGCAGATTATTTTTCTTGCAGAAGAAAAATACACTGCATGGAAACGTGATCACTTTGTCTTTGCAGCAAAAGATTTATACAGAAATTGTACATAAGAAATTATATAATTTGCTTTCTACATAGGAGTAAGAAGATAAAATCCCCTTGGGTGTCATTTACATACAATGAATAAATATATATTTTAATGAAACTTTAGGGTTACAATGCAATTAAACTAAAATGATAGTATTGTAAAATGCATGATGATAAATCACAGTCATCTTGTCAACTCTAACAATATTTCAGAGATAAAGAAATAGTCAATTTTCTAATGTGGCATGTCTCTGCTCTCTTCCATTCCATTTGTCAAATTTCCTACTTTAAAGGAAAAGTCTTATCTGCATCAGCCTGTTAAGATACTCTTTATAAATGGGCTGACAACTTTATGTGGGTACAGAAAGGGCGCTGGCTAATATATCAGATTTTGCATTGGCCCAGTTATCTTCTAAATCTGTAGCAAACTAAAGAATACAGGAAGAGTGAGTGAAGGTCAAGTTGTCTTGAAAGACAACCTATTATATCATTTGTGATTGTTTTTAAATTAAAGAGGTCTTATTTTTTAATTTGGGAGGAGGAATATCTACTTGTGCAGTCAATTTTCTCTGTATATCAGAATTAAATTGAAATTAAATTTAATTTCATTTAATCAGTCTTTCTCATCATAAAATGAGTAGTATTACAAATCTAACTTCCATTTTTAGGGTTTTTTTGTTCCATAAGGTACCCTGATCTTCAGTTCTTCTATTGTAAATTGCCAATTTCCTCTTTTCTTATGACTAGATCATACATCTTTTCTCTTTAAAAAATACAGGGCCATCATTTAACTTCCTTCAAGTGGAGAAATACTCTATTCAATGAGCTGTATCTTAAGAATAATACAGCATAATTTACTTAAGTAAATCAGGTCAAAACCTTTTCATATATCTATTTTTAATTCTTGTAACACAGAGGATGGATTTGAAATACAAATCTAATTTTGTTAGCCATTCAATAACATATAACTACCTTGCTATATACACAGCAAATCCAAACATGTAAGGCAGTACCTAGGATTACTAATTAAAATGCATTTATTCTTATTTTCCCTATCAGTTTTTTTTAATCTTGTAGACACAAGATTGTCCTAGGACTGTTCTCTTAATTTGCTTCCAATCAAAAAGGCTCTGAGGAGAAAGGCATTGTACTGTTGTTCCATATATTTAAAAGTTTGGGTTTCAAAAATATAGAAGTCATAATGAGAAAACACAGAAGGGTTACAAATGGAAGACAACAAAAAGATAATACAATTTCTTAGATTAACTAACAATTAGATAAATAATTCATCTGGTATCCAAATACCTGAGGACACTGTTGATTAGTTTCTAGAAATGAAGTGAACTATGAAACTGAAAATAAGATCATTGCAAAGACCAATCACTATCCTCATGGTTTCAGGCAAATCCTGTTTAAAATTGGTTTGTGGGAAGGGAAGAAAAGCCATGCCTGTGTTTTAGTTTTAAAGCAAATTGAGAATTCCGTAATGCCCTTCTTTTCTCACCCTTTCGTCTTCAAAATACAATGTCTGACTTTCCTGAGTTAACTTTTGAATTATATTTTCCCCATAGTATAAGATGGTTCTGTAAATAACTTATATACCACCATCTGGCTTCCATTTCTCTCATCTTGCACACTCTCACCACTTTTTCCATGTTGACAATCTCTAGGAATATAGTAAAAGAAACTAATGCTATTCTTTCAGCTAGAATACCAACATGTTCCAATATGCAAGGATACTTTTTATGCTTTCTGTTCATTTCTTGGTTGTTGGAAGGCAAATCCTGGAGATCAAATGGCTGGCTGAATGACAGCAAGAAAGATGGCTGTATTTTATAGGCAATATCTCATTTGGCTTGTTGTAGCTCTGTCATGCATAGGTTTATCTTTCTAAAAAATATCATTTAAAATAATATTTATAATATGGGGGGCATGGAGATTGTATGGTAGATTCCACCTGAAATCTGCCTGCTGCAGGATATAGATATGTTTGAGGTTTGCAGTTTCTGATAGACAGGAGTTGGAAGGCATCAGTACTTTTCTGGTTGGTTGGTTGGTTGGTTGAAGAGTTACCTGGACTTACTTTTCTGGCTCCTGTTCATGGGAAAAAGAGATCTTCTAAGCAAGAGAAACAACAATAGTTTAGCATCTTCAATGATTTAAGGGAGTTAACATCCTTTATCTAATCTTTAACCTTTCCAAATAATCCAGGGGAATGATTCATTAATATTCTAGATGAAGAAAAACTGAGGCTGAAGAAAGTTCCTTGCTTCATGATAGAAGCAAGTTTTGCCTTCAGTCCTTCACTGATTTTGGTATTCTATGCTCACAACTCCTAATATATCAAGTATTGTGATAAGCTAATTGTGGTAAGCTAACCAACTAGTTAAAGTTTTGGAGTTTACTCGGAAGTATTCAGAAATAATTCACTCCTCTGTTTTTCATCTGTTGCTTTGTTTTGGAGACAAACCAGGTCAATTAACACTGACCTAAAAATTATATTGCATTCTAAACAGGATGAGGTATTGTAATTGTGAGTATATTTTTGAGAGATAGGAGAAAGAGAAAGAGGAGGAGGATGAGGACGAAGAAAAGGAGATTAGGTAATAGTCATATAAGAGGCAGCTTGGCCCTTAGAAGAAATGGGGCAGGGTAAATACCTCAGAAGGGACCCTTCCTGAATGTGTACTTTAACCTTCCAATAAGATAGTGTTAGTCATGGTTGGCACTTCTTGTCTAGACCAGGGGTGTCAAACTCGCGATGACACATTGTCATGTGATATATCGCAACTCCCCCCCTTTGCTAGACCGAGGGGGGGGTGGCCAGCGCATGACGCATCTGGGCCATGGGCTGTGAGTTTGACACCCCTGGTCTAGACCACCTCTAAGGGTTGACAGATATTTAATTGAAAATTCCAGAAAAACTGGATTGCCTGTCTAATGGCGATTTCCTTTTTTGGATCTCTTAGAGGGAAGTTTGCAGCCACGGAGCGCAGCAGTGTCTCGAATCTGCTGTCCTCGAGTCTGAGGAGGTGATGCGCAAACTGCATCTGGGCGGGTACGAGTAGATCCCAGCCACCTAAAGAAAAAATAAAATCCTCAAAATCACCCAGGAGAATATGGTTAAGCAGATTTTCAGTGTGACCCTTCATATTCTTTATTAAGTCATTAACTGCCATCTTCCCTCCCCAACATACTTTTGATGAATTAGCAAGATGGCCGGGATCGGTACTCTTACCTGTGCAAAGGTGCTAACTGACAAGAACAATGCCAAGGGTTGTTGGACAGGGAGAGTGTCTCAAGACGGGTGAATGGAAAGCTCTTAGGAAGCCTGGAAATTTTGTTGTGCTCTATATGAACGTTCTTCAGTGCAGTTGTGCCAATGAATGCTTTATCTGAAAACTGAAGCAGAGGAGCAGGTAGCAATAATGGTAAATAAATTAAAAACATGCTTATCCTCTAGTTCTGGTTAAACAATCAATTTTGAGTAGAGATCCAAAATTTTAGAAATTAAAGGGAGGAAAGCAAAACCATTGCCCAAAGTCCAGTGGTTATTCTTGCTGACCTCTGTCTTGCTTGGTATTCTGTTCAAATGTTGTAAAAATATTTCATAACACCTTAGAGGATGGGAATCAGGAGAAGAAGTAGAATGGAACACTCTTTCCACCTTCTGCAACTTCACACAATACATTCCTTCATGCAAATCTACCTCATGGGATGTAATATAAGTACATTAAAAAATCATATATGTCAAGGAACAATGACAAGGTCCTGATAGTCACTTGCCTAACATGTGAAATGGTCCACATTTCCATCTGTTTGATGATAAGCATCCTTAGGAAATAAAACACCATAATATTGAGTTGAATGAGGTGTTTTCTACTGTGGTAAAAAAGAAACAAGCATGGCTGGGAATATGTTGAAAAGCTAATACTTGACTGTTTGTTAAGTACTTTACCTTGATTGTGTGCCCTTTACTGTTTTAAAGGAAAGGTGTTCTTCAACTTCTCCCATTTCTTTTTAGACATTGCTTCATCCTAAACCAGCAAAATGGTTTTTTGGCCTCTAGAACTAAAATCCTTTCTAGCATCCTATTGCCACATATATAGAAAGGAATATTGTGAAGACTCAAAAGGGTTGCAGACTTGGTCAGAATCCAGTGAACTCCCAATGGAAAGTTACACTTGGCATCCACGTAGAAGCAGCAAGGCAAATTTCCAGATGCTCAGATACCTCTCCTCTGTCTCTTGGTCCTTACTGGTTATTCATTAGTGCTGAAGAATCAAAATGTTTACCTCCTAAAGTCTTGGCTTTAAAAAATTGACTCTAAGAGTTAAGATAGTTATTCCTACTCTTTTTCTGCTAAACCTATCTCTGAGTATTTATTTAGTTTGCAATAATTGTTATAAACAGCACAGACTCTCTTGGAAGTCATTTATATAGATATAAACTTATTGATTATGACTTCCATAATATTTTTTATATTCTGTCCACTTGATATTTTTCAGGGAAATGAAATATACACAAAAGTTATTCCAGAAGATATTTTTTGTCTTGTAATCTTGTTTCATAATCTTCCATGGATGTCCCTTGTATTTTCCCACTGCTGCTTCAATCCTTTTTTACCTTTTCACAAAAAGTCCAATCAGGGAGGAAAGAGAGAATAATTGCACTTTGATCAAGAAACAGCTAAATATTCAGGAAATCCTCTAAGTTCCCATCCCATTTTTCAAAGCACACATCTTTTTAACATCTGGATATCAAAGAGCATTTCTCCCATTCCAGCATTTTAACAATAAAATATTCATCTCTTCCAATCTGGTAACATTGTCAAAATCAAATTACAAAATCAAAGAGAAGGTTCAAAAGTTTTACTTTTCTGTAATCACAACTGTCATTTTCACCTAATCGCCAAAACTATGATTACTATAATCTATGATTTGTTTGGGAAAAAAGCCAATTTGAAACCTTGATTTAAACTGGGTATTAGATAGCTTCACAAATCTATTTTGACAATATTCTACTTCATTAGAACAAAATACACCAAAAATGTATGGAATATGATAGTAAATCCCTTTTATGGACATCTTAGTAAAGTGGATTAATCATTTTGTACAAGATCTTAACCATATTTGTTAAAATCTGTCAAAATTAATCTATTGGCAGTAGAATTAATAATTAAAGAAAACTTTTTAGTTTGACTATTGTCTTGGGGCTAATTCGGACTAATTTACTGTGCTGTAGAATTCTTTCCATGTTATGCATAAAACATACTACTTAAAGCCCTTAATAATTGTTTTAAGTGATCACTCTGTTCTTTTTCATTAGGTATGTCATCCACTTGTAAAATGCTGTCATGTTAAAGAAAATTCAGCTAGCTACTGATTATATGCACTGAGAACACATAATTAGTGATCAAAAATTTGCTGTCAGAAATAGGTACTCTGTGGAGTTTATCTTAGTGCTATCAGTTTGTCCCAGAAAACTATATATAATTGCTTAGCCAAAGTAGAATAAGAATGTAAGTTTGAAGATTAATATTGCAGGAAAATCTAAGAGGAAGGGGTTATTTCTTATGTTACTACAGTATAAGAGCAGGAGTGGGATTCAAATTTTTTAACAACCAGTTCTGTGGGTGTGGCTTAGTTAGTGGGCATGGCCAACTCAATATCACCCACATCGAGGCCCGCATCTCCTCGTCTGGCCTCTCATGACTGCAGGGATGCTGCAACAGTCATAAGTGTGAAAAATGGTCATGTCACTTTTTTCAGTGCCATTGTAATTTTGAATGGCCACTCCACACAAGCAAACTACCAGCAATGGAGGGGAAAAAAACTCCAGAGACGTTCCTAATACAGGAAGTCTAGTCCTGCCAAGAATGTAATAAGGGTTAACGGAGCGAAAGCGTGCTGGGCCCATAACCAGTGTTAGGGATACACCCTAGCAGAATCTGCACGGCAGTCAGGCAAAATATGTGAGATAAACGTTTTTGTAGCTTAAGTCAGGTTTTCTACCATGCCACCGTGTGAATGGTAATTCACCTGTTGTTGAGTTAACAACATTATTCAATATATGATTACCACACATTATTGCTTCTCCCCACAAATTGTCAGGTAATCCTGAATCTGACAGCATAGTAGGAGCCATTGCTTGTATTGTTTGGCCTCGTCTTTCTATAAAGGCATTATGTTGTGGCCTATATGGTGCAGACTTTTTATGTTCAACACCTGCCATCTTAAGTTTATTTTGGAAGTTATTGTTTATAAATTCTGTACTGTTATCAGTGATAAGAGTTACTAACTTTCTTTTAGTTTTTCTTTCTGCGAATTTAAGCCAATTAAAGAAATTTTGATATGTTTCTGTTTTGCTCTTCATTAGATAACAGAACATTAGATAACAGTTATTCCTAACATAGTTTCTGCAAGCAACACCAGAATGTCTCCTTCCTGCCTTCCTTACAGGATTAGGCCAGTAATTTCTTCTAACAACCGTTCTCCGAACTGCTTAGAATGTTAACAACCTGTTCTAACGAATAGGTGCGAACTGGTAGAATCCCACCCCTGTATAAGAGCATGGACAATACAGTATTGTTTTACTGTATTTGTTTGTTTATATCCCATTTTTATTATTTTTACAAATAACCTAAATGTGAACATTCTCACCATACCTTCCTCCTATTTTCCCCACAACAGCAACCCTGTGAGGTGACTTGAGTTGGCTTTCATAGCAAAGGCAGGACTTGAACTCAAGGTCTCCTATGTTCTAACCTAGTACCTTAACCACTAGATCAAACTGGCTTTTCATCCTACTCTAGTAGTATAGAGGGTACCATATCTCAGAGACTTCCAACATACTTAGAGGTTTCTAGGGTAATGTGGCCATATGTGGCTAGTACTAAAAAAGTCCAGAACTTTTGGGTGCTCCATCACTGGAGGTTTTTAATAAGAGGTGGGATGGCCATTTGTCCAGAATGATATAGCGTCTCCTGCTTGAGCAGAGGGTTGAAGTAGAAGACCTCTAAGGAGTAAAAGATTTCCAAGGACCTTCCAGTTCTGTTATTCTGCATTCTGTAACTACTGTACAATAAGATCGGATGGAGGAAACAATAATAAAATGCCTTTACAGGTAGAAGAATGGGGTATTGCTTTTGAAATCATCATATTGGGACATGAAACAATAAAATAACTGTGAATTGCAACTCCATATTGCTATTCAGTGGTCATAATGTCACTAAGATAACTTTTGCTTCCCCATTGACCTGCTTTTGTGTCTCATTCCTTTAAGACAAAGAGGGAAATCATAATGAGATACTGAAAAAGGCAAAAGTGCTTATAATGTTGTGGACAGCTCCTATGTAGATTTCTTTGGTGTGCCTTTAAAAAAAAGCTGAAAATCTATGTGGTTGTTAAATAGCAATCTAGTTGCTGGTATACAGTGAAGATCAAAAATGTGATCAATGATTCTGCATTGCAAGAAGTCATCAGTGCATTGCACGTTTCTTCATTCTTGAGTATCTTTTTGTTTAGAACAGTACTTTTGCTTCATTTTCTTTATTTTATCGTGCACAATGCCTTTTTCCACAGACGTCTTTTGGAAATGCTTTATTCCTTTATATATATATATGTTACGATATATACTATATATATCGTAACAGATATGTTTTTTTATGCTTATACTCCGATTCTCATGAAGCTTATTCCAAAATTCCCACACAGTCTTCCAAAATGCACAGAATTTGTGAGAAATTTTTTAAAGATTTTGTAAATGAAGAAAGGGCTATGTTAACATAAAAAAATCTCCACATTATTTTGGCCATGAATGAATTCTTTTTCCCACCCAAGTTCCCTCCTCTTCCTAGCTACCCTCTTTAACAATCTATCATCCTACTGTATGTCTCTACTTTACAGTATTTTGCTTCTTAGCATTCTAATTTACTAAGCTCTTCATTCTGCCTTCACTTTGTGATTTCCGTTCCTTGAGTTTCTGGGGAATGATTGTTTTGCTGGTTTAATGCACTTGGACAATTTTATCATGGCACGAAAGCCGTTGGAAATAGTACTTCTTGTTCACCTGGAAGGCTTCCATCCTGACGCTTCTCTTTAGTGTGGTTTCTTGTTCCATCAGGGACATGGTATATCTGACATGAGGTCATTCTGTTTCCTATTTACAACCAGATTCTCATATATCGTGCTTCTGCACGAGGGACATGATTCATTCGTTGAGAAGAAGGGAAGTATTTTGTTGCTTACCTGAACATCCTTCTAACTTTCCAGAGAGAACAGGACCTCTTTGTGAAGTGCTGTGAGAGTTTCCTTTGAGAGATGATCAATAAACAAATCCTTCTTAATAAAGTATAAGATTGGGGAGGAGGAGAAAAAAAAGTGGAATATCCTTGTGTGTGCTCAGTTTATCTGTCTCCAGTGATCTCTAGGCTGTGTAATCAATCATCCAACTCTTTTTGAAAGTCATTACATTTTACCAATAAGTGATAATCCAGTATTTTAAGAACAGAGCCTAACTCTCCTCATAGTCTTTCATTTGTCTCTCCTTCCTTCCTTCCTCTTCTCTCTTTCCATACAAGTATGTGTGTGTGTTGTAATATGAATATGTATGTGAATAGAATAGATAGAATAGAATACTTTATTGGTGTAAATACTCTCATTATACATAAAAGAAATGATACATTCGTCAAGAGTCAAGAATCATCAGGTACAACACTTAATGATAGTTATAGGGTACAATCAGCAATCAAATCTTACTAGGAAACAGTCAATATAAATCATAAGGATGCAAGCAACAAAGTTACAGTCCTACAATCACAAGTGGGAGGCGATGGGTGATAAGGAGTGATGAGAAGATTAACAGGAATAGTAGTGCAGACTTTGTAAATAGTTGGACAGTGTTGAGTGCGTGTGTCATATACACTTTAATGCTTATGGAACTTATATATTGAACTAAAACAAAGCATACTGTTGAGTTCTGGTTTAGTATGTTATATGAGTTTACCCACAGTAGTTTGTAAAAAGTGATTTAAGGCTTAGTGTGTTGGGGCAATCTAGCCAATTGTGGCTTAGGTGAAAACCCAATAGACACTTAGGACTCATCCTCATGTCACCCTAACTGCAGCATGAGCCAGATCTTGGTGGTGTTGCCTTCAGAAGATGAAGCACTAGGCTTGTGGTCAATTTAAACTGGGAAAGAGAGCTGGGCTCTGTCAGCTGGGCAATGCTAGTTGTATGTACATATACACGCATGGACTCTGTACATATTCTCTACATCTATATATGTACACATATACATGCAGGCATATACATGTACACATGTTCTTATATGTATAAGAGAGAAAACGAGTAAATTGAACAGCATTGTGGATCTCATCTAAGACTGTAATAAAATATTTGCTTATTAGAATTAAGCAATTCATATGTAGCATGAAATGTAAACTCAGTCCATTTCTCTCTCTCTTTCCCTCCCTCCCTCCCTCCCTCTCTGTGTAATTTGTTCTGAGAAAAGAAAGCTAGTGTACAATAATTTCCTTTATTTAGGTCAGCAGTATGCCAGCTACTATATAAAGCAAGATTGGTGCATGAGTGCTCACAAACAATATTTCACAGATGAGATAAAGGCAATAAGGAAAAGAGGAGATGAAATGAGCAGCAGGTATGGAGGCAAGTAAGAATTGTGAAAATGAAGGAGAACAAAATATAATTTATTTAGTTTCTCTTACAGCAAAAGAAAAAACCCATGTAAGTTGACTACGGAGACAGGTGGCAATATAAATTTGATAAGTAAAATAAATACAGTAAATAAGCAAACAAGCACAATATATGGCAGAGAATGTGTTTGGTGTCTTTTTTTTCTGCCCAGATTAGTTTAATTCCTCAGAATTTAAATATGGAGAACCACTTTTATTGAATAAAAATCCATATAACCCAGCAGTACTTGCCTGCCAGTTTGCTAATTATAAGCACTTTTCTCTGACAGATACTAATGGTCTTGTGTACAGCTCATTAAATGGCCAACAACTAATACCTGTGTAGCTGTAGCCTTTTGCTCCAGAAAAACATTTATTTTTAATTTCCATCACCTTCATGTTGTTATCTGATTACTGTTTGCAGCTGTGTTGGCTGAAGAATTTTGGGAGTTGAAGTCCACAACATCTTAAAGTGGCCAAGGTTGAGAAACCCTGATTTAAGGTCTTCTATCCTTCTGTGTTCATCTTTCCTCTTTAAAACCAGCAGAGATTGTGCTATTGAAAAGTGATGGTCCCTTAGTCTTTCAGCTCTGATACTACAATACCAAGGGTGAATGGAAAGGAAAGAAGCAGGAGTGTTTTCCTTGATCTCGGTTCTATTCTTCTGGGTCTCCTCACCATAAGGGTGACCAGGAACAATAGTCCCGTTTGGTCCCATTCTCTTTGCCCATCAGAAGATGTCCTCAGTTTCTGAGGAGAAGTAAATAACTATTTCAAGGCAGACACAGACTTGTCTGTGGAGGGGAGGAAATGTGCAATTCCTTTCCTTGTAGTTTAACTTCTGTTTTGAAAGACTCCTCCCCCACCTTCAATTGAGAGCTATATATTTTGCAACACTCCATATTTTAGGACCCTATAAAACCTAAATGTAAAGTTTTAACACTCCTGCAATGCTTTTCCTAATTGTAATATTTTATTTCTCTCCTCCCCCTGCTGTCCCCAAATTGGATTATAAGGAAAATCTCAGAATAATGATAGCAGTATTCATTCCTGTCAGAGAAAGTAAAAAGTTGTGCTTGGGAATTTCCCTTCAAGGCATGAACCAGATCTGTCCCTGCCTGTATAGAATTTGTCCCATATTTCTTGGTTATGCTGACAAATGGACAAATTGATACATTATATAATTCTAGAAAGAAGGAAAAAGAATTACCTTTTCTAATCCCATGTTGTCCAAGCTGAGAGTCTCCATGTACCGTCCAAAAGATTGGAAGGCTAAATCTGGAATTGACTTTATTGGGTTGTCTGAGAGCTTCAGGTCTTCCACCACCCTTAATTTGCTCATGGCACTCACAGGGTAGGTGCTTAGCTGGTTCTTATCCAAGTGGAATATGGCTAGGTTTTCCACATCCTCCAAGGTCCCAGGTTGGATGGAGGAGATTGAGTTATTAGAGAGATAGAGCCAGCGAAGGTTCTTAGTACCATGGAAGGCTCCTGATCTCAGCTCTCGGAGCTTGTTGTTACCCAGCTGCATGATGAAAAGATTAATCAGTGGAGAGAGGAGCCCCTTGGGAAGGTCAGATATTTTGTTATGATCTAGATAGAGGTAAGTAAGTTCTGTCAGGTCATCAAAGGCTCCCATTTTTATGGTACTGATGTCATTATTTGACAAGTAAAGGTAGACCAGCTGCTTCAGGCCGCGGAAAGCTCCACTGGAGATGTCTTTGATGTGGGAATGTTGGAGGTGAAGAGATACAAGATTTTTCATCTCTCTGAAACCATTGGTTGGCAGCATAGGGAAATTGTTCCTCTGAAGATTGAGAAGCCGGGTCTGCTCAGCTACTTTGGGAATCCTTCTCAATCCAACATTTTCACAGATGACATGGTGGAGGTCTCCCCCATGACAGTGACAATTCTGAGGACAGGCCTGAAGAACGGGAAGAAGGTACATAAGCAAGGCAATGAATTTGAGCAAGATGTTTGATAGGTCCATGCCTACAGAGCTGTGGTAGACGTGCAGGAGCAGGGAGAAGGTTGAATGAAAGAGAAAGTAAGTCTGCAGTATGTTGAACACAGCCCTATTTATAATGCTATTAAAAAGCAAAATCCTTCCCACTAACCGCAGCAGTAGCCATATGCTGACTGGGAAGTAACTGTTTCCAAGAACCTGGTGTGACTTTAACCCTTTGACATCAAGCAGAGTGGGGTGGGGATGCCTGATTTTCTCTTTTCATGGCTTTAGTACTGTTGACATTTTCTTTTGAAGCAAATAATCACAAAAAACAATGTACACTATATCACTTGCAGGAATTTCACTTTTCCTTAGCTATGTGCACAGAAAGTAAGAGCTGCCCCCAGGTCCTTGATTCCTTAGGTGTTATGAGATTTCTTGTTCAGTTTAAAATCAGTGATATAAGAACCATGCCTTCTAGAGAGAAATAATTTGAATTCCCTCACTATGTAAAGCACATTAAGGGGAAAATGTTATAATATGTTTCATCTTACATATTTATTGGCTTCTATGAATGCAATTCCACATGGGTTACATAAAGATCAATATTCTGCATCCTTTGTGCACTATAGGTCTTCTTTTTTCTGATGAGAGTAACTTTATTAATATTTATTTCTATCCTGACTTTGTTATTTTTACAAATAACTCAGCGAACATATCCAACACACCTTCCTCCTCCTCTTATTTTCCCCACAACACTCCTGTAAGGTGAATTGGGTTGAGAGAAAGTGACTGGCTCAAGGTCATTCAGCTGGCTTTTACGACTAAGGCCAGACTGGAACTCACAACCTCTCACTTTCTGGCCTGCCTGTTGCCTTAACCATTAGTCCAAACTGGCTCTCTATTGACTACATAATATTGGCTACTAAAATGTATATTTTCAATAGAATAGGTTCAACCTGCAGAATGAGAGTGATTTCCCTATATACTTTAACTTTTGCCCCTATATACTTTAACTTTTGGTCTGCAGAGTTGGAAGATTCTCCTGAAGAAGTCGGAGGGAAGGGGGAAGACCAGGAAGCTTGTAGGAAACAGTAAGAGAAAGAAAAATCCCATTTCCTAAATACCAGTTCATTTTCTTCATATTGTATGCAAGCCATTCCAATGCAATTGCTTTGTCAAATTTCCAGATGAACTTGCATTTTATTTTCGTACATGATAGTTTTATGAAGAATTTTCACAAGAATAAGAGATATTATAAAGTAAAATTTAAAAAAAATCAAAGAAAAGCAAAAGGAAATAAGTGAGAAGCTAAGAAATATATATTGGTAGAAACAGGAAAATAAACATGATTCACAGTCTTTCTTACAGCAGATACATACAAACAAATAATCTCACCCCTGTCTTCAGGATTAAATCATAATATCCTTTTTCCTATATTCATCTTTCTTAGTTTCTCGTATAGTTCCTTTTCCCTTTTTCTTTTTTTTAACTTTTCTTTAAGAGGAAAGGTTTATTAAAAGGTTAGAATAGTTCATGTCAAAATGTCAAAATGTTTACAATAGGAAGCTGGGAGGCCATGTGGTCCAGGCACTTTCCCTATTTTAATTTTTTTTTTTAATCGCCTGACAGCCTTCTCTTATTGTTGGGGGACCATTCGTCTTCTCTTTTTCTTTATCTATTTCCTTTGGTAAATGTTGTTTCTTTAAATATTCCTCCCACTTCTGCTGGGAAGTGTCTTCTTCTTTGTATCATTTTGCGAAATATTGATGAAATATTCTTTCAATGCTTGCATTATCTGATACCATGATTTTTTACAATTTGAAATTTTAATATCATTTTCCCCTTTACTTTCTTTTCCTAATTTATAAGCTAGCCATTTCCCCAGCTTATTTGCCAACTCAAAATTCTTCTGTTTCCACTTTTATTTCCATTTCTTTTATCATTAATATACACAGTTGTTGTTATAATTTTATTTATTTTCATTAGTCTTCTTTTCCATTTTAATCTATTTTACTTCTTTTGCATTATAATTTTAGATTAGAGTTTCTTGTTATTTCTTTCATATGTGTCCAGAATAATATAGGCTCTCCTGCTTGAGCAGGGAATTGGGCAGGAAGAGCCACAAAATCCCTTCCAACTCTTGTTATTTTATATTCTGCCTACTGATTAGTATTAGTATTTCTCTCCTGTTGATTGACCCT
Organism: Hydrophis major; assembly: GCA_033807585.1. Lineage (NCBI taxonomy): Eukaryota > Metazoa > Chordata > Lepidosauria > Squamata > Elapidae > Hydrophis > Hydrophis major. The sequence continues at coordinate 180,612,501 of CM066329.1, forward strand.
AGCTTGCTCTCTGTGCAATGGTGGGATTCAATTTTTTTTACTACCAGTTCTGTGGGCATGGCTTGGTGGGCATGGCAGGGGACAGATACTGTAAAATCCCCATTCTCTCCCTACCCCACTAACCGGCTTTCCAGCTCCCCTCTCCTGTGCAGGGCAACAAAAGAAGACCCAGCCGATCAGCTGGGACTCAGGAGGCAGAGAATAGATAGGGATCTGCCCAGTCAGACGTGGTATTTGCAGGTTTTCTGAACTACGCAAAATTTCCACTATCAGATCTCCAAAATTGGTCAGAATCTGCTGAATACCACCTCTGTGTCTGCACCAAGAGGAGAGGTGTATGTAGTAGAGGTGTTGCTTGCTTATCAAACTTGTACGCTGCCCATCTTGCCCAGGGTGACTTATATTTCTTTATTCCCATTGAAGTATGATTTCCTTATTTCCATTTATTTGATATACTTTTGATTCTCTAAAAGCAAAGAATGGGACATAGTGTATTTTGGCTAATGTTTCTGCCATATTTTTTCCTATATTAAAAGGCATAGAGTTACCATATGAAGTTGTTTTCAGTCTAGTGAGCAGGCATTAAAAACAGAAATACAGTAGAGAGGAATGGATGCCAGGCCTGCTAGAGATGAGTAACAATGACATGGACAAAATGAAGAAATCGAAGTCCCCTCGGTTTTACCCCTTTTGGGCTTTGTAGGTGTTGGCAGGGAAAGAGAAAGAGAGACTAAGAAGCAGCAGAGGCTGGAAGCTGTAAATGGAACATTTTGGGCGTGTCCCCAGCCAAAGATTGACTGCAGCAAACTGCTGGCCACTGTTCACATACAACTGTGAGCTTGTTGAGGCCTCCCTGCCAAAGCAGGCTACAAAAGCCCAGCTGATTGAGTTGTTTACCGAGGTGAGACAGGCTCAATAAAGGGAGAAAATCCAAGGATTGGCTTGGGACACAGAGGACAGATTATATGCAAGAATGTCTGGTTTTTTTCCATTGTTGAGAGATGTCACCAAGGCCACTTTGTATACTGTTAGTCAGACTGATAGCCAAGGTTGTTTTGCACAGGTACATTTCAAAAGATCCTTTGAAGAAGAAGATATTTCATTCAGGGTATGTTTGTGAATCTGAGGGCATAATTCTGGGCTGCCTGGGAGGGAAAGGAGCTATATAATGTTTCTAAAACTCCCAGAAGTCAAATCTCTCAACCCCAGAGGCAGAGAGCTGGGGAGGTGAAAAACCCATAACTTGGATGCCATCTCTATCAATTACTTCCATATGTAGCTAAACTATCCTGAGCTACTCACCCTCTTGTTTGCTCTAAACCTCATCTCTGTAGACATCGCCCTTCTTCCTTTTTGAAACCATTAATTCTTAGGGTCTCTTTATTGTTTTTCTGCCAGCTTTTGGTTTGCAATCTGTGGTGCACTTCATTTCTGTCTCCCAGTCTGGAATATGCTTCACTTGAACTGAGTTTCTGGCTTGCTGTGTTTTTAAACTCATTATTGGTGGTTCTTTGAGCTCCAACTCTCTGATAACACAGTTTTCAGATCCTTCCTTTGTACTTTGTACCTAATCCTCATAAGGTCCAATTCAGCATCCAGCAGCTGGTTGGTTTTCTCTCAAACACCTCATATGGTTTATGGTGATGAATTTCAGTGTGTGGGCCTTTGCACTATTCTACCTTCAAGATTGCTCCGATGAAAGCTACAAGGTACCCAGATACCTTGATGTGACAGGAACAAAGTACTTCTCCTCTTAGCCTGGCATTCTTTACATCTTCAGAAAGTGGTTGGCCAGGAGAATCTTTATTCCCATGTAGATGCAGTTGCCTTTTGATTCAGTAGATGGTGTAAGAGTAGGTCACGTGGCCCATTTTCCTTATAGATTAATAAATAAAACCAAGCCCAACTATTATTCCTTACAAGGCCAAATTGATTGACCCTGCCATGGGTGAAATGGCCAGAACTGAAGCACAAACGTTCACTGTTCCATGTAGTCTTCCAATTCATGTCCTTCGGAAGGGAGCAGGCAATCCATTAGCCTAGGACAAAATAACCAGTGTGTGGAGGCAAGAGAGCATTCCAGGAACAGCTCATAGTAATCAGTTGGACTCCTACAATGAGATTACTTCAAAATACATTCAGAGTAGAGCCTGACACAGTAACAAAAGGCCAGATATGTGTACATCATGAAGCCTTTATTCAGACTGTATTTATTTGGGGAACATTGGAGGACTTAGCAGTTTTCATTCACTTATAATGGTTTGATTTTTTTTCCTCCAAGGTAAAAATTACAGATTTAGAAGCAAAGATTCTGTTGTGACTCTTTAGAGCTCGAATAATTAATATGTACCTTTTATTAAAAATGTATCTATTTAGGGCTCTAAGCCAAAACAAGATAATCATGAGAATTCTGCTGTCTGTCAATATATCTATATCTATATCTATATCTATATCTATATCTATATCTATATCTATATCTATATCTATATCTATATCTATATCTATATATCTATCAATCTATCTATGTTTTCTTATGTTTTCGTCGCTATTTATATGTATGGTATTTAGGTTTCTTCAGGTATTTTCCCATGTCTTAATATTTGTGCTTTTATTATAGTGACATTTCGGCAGAATCTCAAACGATCCTTTGAGGATGGCAGATGAGATTCTGCAGAAACATTGCTATAATAAAAGCACAAATATTAAGACGCTGGAAAATACCCAAAGAAACCTAAATACCATACCTCTCTCTCTCTCTCTCTCTCTCTCTCTCTCTCAAAAAGACATTATTTTCCTGAGCTCTCCTTTTATCTCAGGAGCATGCTTTGCAAAAGGTTGGGCTTTTAGAGTTGGTTTGGACTTGAGGGAAAGCCTTTGAACTCTTTTATGTTTGTGTCTGAACTCCTCAGTGGCATGTTGGCAGATTTAAGTTTGCACACTACCTATTATGCAGTTATTTACTGGTGATGAGTAAGAACTGGAAAGAGAAGAGTCAGTGATTCTCACAACATCATAGTTTTTATAATTCCTGCCAGAGCTTTTCAGGTAGCATGGGGTCAGTAAGTGACAATGACTTCATTGTCCATGAGCCCTCTTCTCCACATCAACAAATCCCACACTTTCCTGGACCTCTGTTCAGTCCTTTGATTTAAATGTCCTAGAGGAACCAAAGTAGGAGGACATCTCAGGACAGGTAGGATTATACCACAAACTTCTCTTTCTTAATCAATGAACATTTTGTAAACATCTATTACTCTACAAAACATGAATCAAATGGCTAATAATTTATGAAGGTTGAATTTCCATTTGCCTCTCTACGGTAATTTTCATGGAATAAACAGATGGCCACATCAAAAGTATAGAAATAGAGTGTAGTGGCACTGAAACTCAAGGCTGTTTTGGACTTATTAGTTTAGCTGTTGATTGTCCTTATTGCTCCATCTTTTTAAAAATGATTTTTATCAGTGTTAGCCTAAACAGTGCAGATTTTTGCCCAAGAGATGATTAATATCTGTATGGCTGTATTATCCAACTTTAATGACACTTTTTTCATTAGTTCCCTATTATGGAACACTAGAAACTGAAATTATTCACATTCTACCATAGTTCAAATATCCCCACCTTGGTGCCTTCCAGATCTGGAACTCGCATAAGGACCTGGGAAGGAGTGATCATTGATAGAAGATACTATTTGTAGCTCAGGGTTGAACTATACACAGGGGTGTCTAACTGGCTGCCTGCAGGCTGAATGTGTCACACGCAAGCCACACCTACTCCAGCTCCTCAAGTGGGAAAAACATCGCAAAATGTCACGTGACGGCAACATGATGCAGCGAGTTTGACAACTATGGGGTCTTAAGGCTCTCTGAGCTTGGTGGTTTCTTTACAGACGTTTCATTACCAAACTAGGTAACATCTGTTATCTAGTTTAGTAATGTAACGTCTGCAAGGAAACCATCAAGCTCAGAGAGCACAAAGGGCCCCAAAGAAGTGCATGACACACAAAAGGTTTCAGGTTCAATTCTGTCTTCTGGAAATATGGGTTGTAAGACTCCAACTTGAAATTCTAGAGAGCCACTACCAGAATGTTAAACAATAAAATAAAAGAATGGACAATTTTGGAATGGCCGTGAGTCAAAAGATACCTTGGGGGAGCGAGGACGACCCTAATGGGCAGCACAACAATGCAACAAGGGTGGAAACCCTGGTTTCTCTTAATACAAGCCAACAACTTCAAGGGCTCCTCATTCTGTGAGTTGTAGACTCACAAAGGCAGAAAAATCAACTCAGAGGAAGAAGTTCTGAAACTAGAGCAGCTTTACCCTAACTTATGGTAAGGTAAGTGAGGGTAAAGTTGCTCTAGTTCCAGAACTTCTTCCCCTAAGTTGATTTTTCTGCCTTTGTGAGCTTTATTGCTCATTTGGCAAAGAAATCTTCCTGCCCTCCCTTCCCTATAACTGCCTATCTTCCTTCCAGTTTCAGACAGGTTGATTTATTATTAGATAAAAACATTTGGAAATCTTTGATAAAATAGCCAGTTAATGTCACATGCCTCTCTGTGGCAGCTGCCAGGCAACATTTCTAAAATTCAGGCAGTACCAGAGAAAGATTGATGAACCACAGGAATGCTACTCATTATGGAAATAAGTATATATTCCAAGCCACCAAGACAGAAAAATAGCAGGAGGTTGGCTTTCAGCAGTTTGGCCTGGCTGGATGGGGAGAAGATTCCGATTTGTGGGAACTTGTCTTATGCAACATCCTGAGTCTTAAATCCAAGCTAAGGAAACCACTTGCTGTGCTCACATGCTATACTTAAGCATAAGATGATGACTTGGATCATGTGCCTGGCTAATAACTGGGTTTCCCACAAATTCTGTACCACAAATCACTTTAGCCAAGTCTAAAGTATTGAATGGACCTAGCCAGTGTTTAAGAACTGGTTCTGCAGACTCCATTGCTCCTCCTGCCATGCCATGGAACAGCTGATCAGCACACCAAGGGTCAGGCTCAGCTCTGTTCTCAAGCAGCTCGCAAAATTCCTGAAAATTCAGCAATCAATACAAGCCATCTCTAGACTAGCACACCACTGAACCCAGCCACCCAAATACGATCCTCATAGGCGAGGTAAAACATTGAGGAAAACATTTCCCTCTGAGGAAGAGTAAAACATTGCAGTGGACAGGAAAGCTCTGGTAGAATTTATTAAACTCCTGCATGGAACAGAATAGTGGATGAGAAAATCCATTCCCTCTCTGGTTGTACTACAAATACATAGGTCAACTGCTAAAAAGGAGCATTCTTAGAGGAAACAGAAAACATTTCTTCATATAAACCTGAAAACTCATGATATTTATCTGTCACAAGACATGGAGATAATCACTTTCAAGATGGTTTTCATAGGAGACTAAGAAAAATTTGTGCGGGATTCATTTGATAATGGAACACCATTTTGCAGCATTTGGACTGTGGGTTTGCTCCACCAGTGGTGTGTTTCTTAGGTTCTTTCTGCAGCTCAAATCTTAACAATTAGATAGGAAAACAGATAGTGTAATTCTTTGCTTTCTTTTTTTCAGAGCATGTTAAAATGCAAACTTCTAGGTAAACAAAAATACTATAGTGTTACTTCGATTTCAGATTTATTCTATAGTACGCAGGTAGTCCCTGAGTTATGACCACAATTGAGCTCCAAATTTAACTGCTGAGTGGAACATTTGCTAAATGACTTTTCCCCATTTTATGACTTTTCTTGCCATGTTTCTCACTGCAGTTGTTAAGTTTGTAACACAGTTGTTAGAAGGCTTGTCAGAAAGTCATAAAAAATGATCATGTGATCCCAGGACACTGCAACGGTCATAAATACGAACTAGTTGCCAAGCAAATGAATTTTGATTAGGTGACCAGGGGGATGAGGCAACTATTGTGTGAAAAATGGTCATGTCATTTTTTCAGTGCCATTGTAACTTTGAACAATCACTAAATGAACTATTGTAAGTTGAGGACTACCTGTACTCCAATATCATTGAATGAATACACATTATATCTGAAATTATTGATAATTACATATGTCTGGAATCCATTGATGCTTAAATGCAGACTCTTGAGATTGGATTCAGTTACAGATCATATGAAGAAAACAACAATAAAAATATTCCCCTGAACTAAAAAAATTGTTTTATGAGGAAAAATAATATGAAATTGTAAACAGGACAGACAAAAGTATAAAAACATTGATTAGAAAGATTTTAAAAATTAGAAAAATATATGTAATTGAATTAAGAAAGGAATGAGATAATTTAAAATAAGGCTATAGGAAGTAAAGAAAGGGAAAATCTATTGAAAAAAATGCAAAAATAGTTATAAGATATGGATTAGAATGTATAAGATAAATATGTATTGAGTTTATGTCTGTATGGAGAAGTGATAACCCGGGGCCACACTGTTCTCAAAAAAAGATATTTTATTCATATTTGTATGTTTTGTGAAAACTTAAAAAAAACTTTTATTAAAAAAAAAATATTCCCCTGAACTTGTGAAATGGATTTTCCCTCATAATGCTGTATCTAGCATATTTTTTTCCAGCAATGTATTAGAGTGAAGGGCTTTTCTTGCAGATGGAATATCTTCACCCCGCAGGTTTCGGCCCTGCTACTTTTACCTTGCAGAAATTGAGCATAGCTGAGCCTAAAAGACTTTTACCCTCAAAAATTAACTTGGGCCTTCCAAATTTAGAGCAAAAGAAGAGTTGGTCCTTAGGGACCTAGCACATAGTCCCAAAGAACAAATTGTAAGCCAATTGATTTTAAGCAAGCAAAGGCAAGATTTTGGGGAAAAGGAGAGGAGATTGCCAAGAGAGGACTGGAAAGAACATTGGTGTTTCAAGTCTAGACAAATATCCAGTGCTATTATTAAATCCACCCCAAAGCTCAAAATGAGACAAACTTTGGTAGCTGGCTCCATCTCTCTTAAATACTTCCTTTGGCTTATTATTTTATTTCCCTCTGTTTTTTACACAGCTTTTGAAGTTCAAAGATTATTCTTGTTTTCTGGCCAGTACTCTTTTAAGTCAATGTTGCTTCATTTTCCCTAGTTTCTTAAATTGAACTTAAAATATGGCTTTAAATATAAATATCATCTGTGTCAAATGGCATGCAGGTTAGTACCATAATAAAACTTGCCTTCTTCTTTGTAGCCAATAAAGGAAGCACAAGTCTTTGTAATATAAGCAGAAACTGTGCCATGTTTCCATGTACTGCTGATGACTTTGCTAATCACTATGATAGAAATCTTTCCCTCCAATAATTTCTCTCAGCTCCATTTTGAAGAAACTTCAGTGAAATTAGCTCTTTCTTTTATCCCTTTAATTCACATCTTGATCCAAGTCTTCACTCTGCTATTGAACAGTGGTGCTCTCTTTCTCTGTGGAAAAGTGGAAATACAGGTAGTCCTTGGTATATAACCATTCATTTAGTGACTGCTCAAAGTTACAATGTCACTCAAAAAACTGCTTTATGACCAGTTCTTTTGACTGTTGCAGCATCCACCCCCCCACCCCCCACCCCAAATACATGATCAAAATTCAGGCACTTGGCAACTGGCATGTATTTATGGTAGTCCCAGAGTCATATAATCACCATTTGCAACTTTTTCAGCTATCTTCCAGCAAGCAAAATGAATGAGGAAAAATCATTTTGCTTAATGGATACATGATTCACTTAACTGCAGTGATTCACTTAATAACTGTGGCAAAAAAGGTAGTAAAATTGGGCATGACTCATTTAGCAAGCATCTTATTTAACAATGGAAATCCTGATCCCAATCGTCGTAGTTAGTCGAGGACTACCTATCCATCCTTAAAATTTCTGATTGCCAGAAGCTTGGCTAAAACATTTTGGTCTTGATAGGTCTAGGACAACTCGTTGCAGGACAACTCACCATGGCCAACTCGGTGTGGGACAAGAGTTACATCAATATTGTTGAAATGGTAGAATAGAATCATTGAGGAAAGGATGCCAAAGGAGGGTCAAATGTGAATTAGAAAAAATAAAATAATATTTTAATTATTTCAAATAATTAAATTGAATTATTGAATTGTCCTGCAGTGAGTTATTCCATGGTTGAGTTGGCCATGACAAGCTGTCCCATGGTGGGGAGGAAAGCGGAGCCTCCTCGCTGACAGACCGTAGATCGCATCTCTCTGCGGCTATGGTCTGTGCTCTTTCGTTGGAGAGTCCCAATCATTACAATTAGGGGCTGAAGCTGCCTTGGAGGGGCGCGGAGTAAGGGGAAGCCGCAAGCCAGGGTGAGGGGAGCTGCATCTTCCCTCCTGGGCTTGGTCTTTTCCCCCCCAAAGACGACTGCAGTGGTGGTTTAAAATGGCCACCCTGAAGAGGAGGACTCAGCTGGATTAAGCTTTGTGCAGGAGGTAAGGAAAAGGTGGATAACATCTGAACCAGGACAATTGGGCGATGCAACTAAATAAAAGTACCCCGGGATTAAGTAACATGGAATTTTTAAGAAAAGAAAAGTGAGCAGCGAAATTACAAACGGACAGGAAAAAAAATAAGAAAATATTTCTGACAGCTAAGCGGGGTTTTGAACCAGGAAAGGAAGAAGCTGGAACTGAAGACTTAACTAAATTGGACTAAAATATTTTGGGAATAAACAGGCATAAAATAAAACTGGACTTAAAATTATCAAAAAATAATAATAACAAAGTTTACAAATTGGAGACTGGACTGTGCTGGAATATTGAGGTTCGAAAAACCCTATATAAAAAAATAAGGGGAAAAAGGTGAAGACTTTGTATAATAGAGAGTGCCACCTTTTGACAAAAAGGGAAAGCATCCTGTTTTTGAATGAACTTGTGTGGATATAATATTAAAGAAATATTGAAACAAAGTAAGAAACTTAGAAAGTGAAAGCAGAACCAGAATAAAGAAAAAAGCAAGGAAAGACTGACTGTGGGATTGATTGAAGTTTTTGGTATAGACCCTGGGCTGGAACAATTGAGAACTTTAGAAAATTGAAAGAAGAAAGAAAGAAAGTAAAAGTGGTTTTTTGTGGACTTTAACGATCATAAAATACAAGAGTATGTAATGATGATATCTCTTCAGGAATTAAAAATGGAACTTAAAAATATGAGAGAATTACTACAGGAAAGAGGCGAATCACTTTGTTCTGTGTTAGAAAAAATGGAAATGGCAATTGAAGAACAAGAAGAAAGAGCTTTAGAGGAGGAGGAGTCGACTCAAGAAGAAGACATCTTAAATAGACAATTAACACAAAGAACGCTACAAGAAGTGGGGAAAGAAGGAAGGCTAAAAAGTTGAGACTTAAGAAGGCAATCGGAAGGGGGAATACCTGTGAAGTTGGGAAAGACAGAAAGACCCAGCAGAAAGGGGGAAAGGAAGAAATTAAGAAAGAGAGGGATATAAATTGGAATGAGAAAAGATATGGGGAAAAGAGGGGGAAGAGAAGCAGTAAGAAACAGGTGCATGAAATAAAGAAATACAGAAATAGTAATATGTTGAAAAGAAATTGTTTTTTCAGAGATAATGGTTGATGAAGTAAAAAGTGGATTCTGCAGGGTGACAAGGTGTAATAAGAACACTTCTGCAATTAAAAATATTTAGAAAATAGGGTAATATAGATATTGATAACTCTTATTAAAAATTAAGGGAGGAAATATGATGCGGAATCCAAATGAAATGATGTAATGATTATTATTGTAACTTCTTAAAAATAATGGTTTATTGGGAATCAAGATTGGGGAATAAAGGTATATTTTAACCATTGAGGTGTCACACTCAAAGCAGTAAAAGGGGGGAAACCTATACTTGTTTTTTTTCTTTAGTGTTAAAATTTGTATTAATTTAGAATTTATAAAAAGAATGTGTAATGGAAAGGGAATATGACAGACTAAAGAACCAACTAAATTAATAAGCCATATAGACTATTAAAAGCAAGGAGAGACATTGGCAACCTGTTATTATTATTATTATTATTATTATTATTATTATTATTATTATTATTATTATTATTATAACACATATTGTTTATCTTTATTTTTAAAATAAATATTAAAGGATTATATTTGAAATAATTGAAATGAAACAAAAAGATGTTTCAATTGAGATTAATGAAAGAGGCTAGAATTAATGTGTTTGTTTCTCTCCTTACTGAAAATTTGGAATGGAAAAGGTAATAATAGAATTAAGTATGCATATATGAATGTATAATTGCTGTCATATTTATATGTAAAGGTGATGACCCGGAAATATGTTGTCCACTAAAAAGAGATTTTTGTTTTTATGTGAAAAACTGAATAAAATTTGTTAAAAAAAAAAAAAGATGTCCCGTGGTGAGTTGACTGTGGTGAATTGGCTGTGGTGAATCAGCCATGGCAAGGTGTCCCATTCTGGCTCTTGATAGTCCTCTGCCTTCCATTGCACCTATGGTTTTCTGTTAGTCTATTATGCTAGCTCTGCCAGCCCATCCAAAACAGAAGGACTTTTGCATTGAGTTCCATAGAGTGCTTATGATTCCCTTGGCAGCACTTCTCCATCCAATCCTATTTGCATCAGGCCAAACACACCAAAATGTTTCTCTAGTCCATAATTTTATTTCCCCTCACAGACAATCTAGCATGTTTCATGAGCTCCAAAGCAAAGAGTGGCAGCTTTAACCCTCTTTATATACTCCAAGTCCTTAATCTTGTGGCACCATCAACTCATTTTCAGTCCTTGCAAAAAATTGCATTGTGTACAGTGGTGGGATTCAAAAATTTCTACTACTGGTTCTGTGGGCATTGCTTAATGGGTGTGGCAGGGGAAGGATACTGTAAAATCTCCAGTCAGAGGTGGCATTTGCCGGTTCTCCGAATTACTCAAAATTTCCATTACCGGTTCTCCAGAACTGGTCAGAACCTGCTGAATACCGCCTCTGATTCTGCAGCAATCCAAACAAGGATGGCACCATGAAAAGCACAAATTAAGCTAATGTTTTAAGTTGTTTATTTTTGCTCAAATCGTATTTTGATTTGTTTCAATCCTTAAAAAACTTCAGGTACGCCTCAGTTTACTGAGACACTAAATTATGCAAACTTAGATATCTTAACTAAGATTGGTGGAACCAGAATAGCCAGATTTTGACCACTTTCCAGAAGGCTATGAAAATGGGGACCATTCTTGCCTTGTGGAGAGGGCTGTTCTTTGGGAGCAGAGCCTCTACAGAGAATGCTTGCCATTGAGCATAAGAACAGATGAAAAAGCACACAAAACCTGCCCACTGACTGTCTTATATTTTTAGTAAAGCAGCTCTATTATTTAAACAAAATCAAAGAGTTAGAGGTTTTCTGGAATCCCCAAACATATCTATGGATTGTGAACAGAAGTAATGGAGTTATTTCCCATTCTCAGTGGCTAAATGCGCGTTATGCAGATTGTACATACAGCACTGGTATTGCAAAGCATGTTTTCTACAAAATCATTTTCTAATTTGACTAATTAATCAAAAAACACATCTAAGTATCAGGACCATATGTCAGGTTCTTAGATAGTTAAAGATAAGCTCCCTTTGTGGCATTTTCCAGTCTTTTAAGTAGCTAATCACTACAGTATTAAAACAGGCTTTTAAAATGCTTCTAAGTTTCAAAACAATTTCTCCTTACATATTATATCTGATGTATATGCTTCATGTATCATGTGACATGTATTGAGATGAGAATGAAACCCACAGCTCTGAAATTTTTTTTATACTAGGTCTGCTTTAGTTTGTTTCTGATTTTTTTGTGAATTTCCTCCTAATTGGTTTTGTTCCTCATTCTTACCAGTGTTTCCTTCTTTTATGGTTTGCAGGCTATATATGGAACAACGGAGAATAGCCCAGTCACTTTCATGGGCTTCCCTCAAGACAACATTGCACAGAAAACAGAGACTGTAGGATATATTTTCCCACACACAGAGGTGATTGAACCCTTTGCCACAAGTACTGGTATCACCCTTCACAGTTTCCACTTGGATCCCATCCAAATCTATACTGTACACCAGGGGAGCATGGTTGGCTGGGGACTTTTGGGAGTTGAAGTTCACATGTCTTAAAGTTGCCAAGGTTGGTCACCCTTGGTGTATACTTTGTCTTCCTCAGTTATTCTCCTTCTCCTATCATCTCCTTATTATAAGACTATGCTTTTCTCTGCATTACAGGCAAAAATTGAGCATCCTAACACAGGGGAAATCCTCCCATTAAATAGCGCAGGAGAACTTCAGATTCGAGGCTACTGTGTCATGCTGGGATATTGGGCAGATCCCAACAAAACCAAGGAAGTGTTGAATGATGAGCAATGGTACAAGACTGGGTAGGTCCACAGGAATTACTGGTTCATTGGGGAGACCTAGTGATTCTAATCATGTGATCCACAGAGATCCATCCAGTTGTTTACCATAGACTCCCCACATGCGCCAGTCAAAACTTACTCCCTGCCTCTTCCCCATTACAAATAGGAAATAAATACTTAATTTGTTTGTTAGTTGTTTAGTTAAGGGAAGCTTTTTCAGGTGGAAGGAATAGGAATGCATACACAAAACTATAATCATTATTTTATTTACTAAAAATGGGAGCACTTATATTTTTATAGACGGAGACAAAGATTTTAAAAAATCTAAATAAATAGTGAACTCATTCAGAAATGGGACTAACACTAACTTTTCTTGAGACACAAAGCTTGGCATTGTTCCTAAATTCAGTATTGGTTCTGGACGCCCAGGGGCTGGTATGGCCAGATATCCGTTTGTCCATTTTGGTGGGTGTTCCAGCTGATATCCCTTTCTGGAAAGATAAATTGATTTACAATCTACATTACAACTATCTCACATCTTACGTGCTGGCCTTCCATTCATTTCCATGTCCAATCCAAAATGCTTTATTTATTCTAAAGTGTAAAGTTAGCATATCTGAGAGATTGTTTCCTCCCGTATAAATTTATTCATATTGGCACTGAACCAGATTATGTAGCGGGTGTGGACCACATAAAAACAACCACATTTTAAAGTGTTTTACTACAAAGCCAAGGGTAGTCCCACCCAATTTTTTTCACTGTCAACCCAATTCTTGCTGGCAGGAAACATAGATCTGGTTTCCTTGTTGCCATTTGTGAAGCAGCTGCTGACAACCAATTGATTTTTCATTCTTAAAGGCAGCAGGAAACCAGCAATCTGCAATGAATCCACGAATGAAAGGAGAAAGATTACTTTGGAACTTTGCTTAGGATTGCAAGGAAGGACAAAGGGTAAAATCTCAGCCACAGGCTGTCAAGCCATAGATGCATTTGAATGGATAAAGTTGCAACCCCCTATCATGTGACTCTCTCCCTGTCCTATGCCCTCCATCCCTGCTAATACTCCAGAGATTTCTCAAGACCTGGTTATATCACCATGCTTGGGGATCCCAGGCAACTGATAATATCTTAAGATGGCTCCATTATTGACACATTCATTCTCTGTGTGTCCTTTTGCTCTTTAATATATTTCAGTGTTAATAATTATTGATTTATATATTTATAATGACTGTATTTTGATTGTTGTTTTTATTTGACTGCTTTTTGCCACCCAGAGAATTTCCAATGACATGGATGGCAAAATTGATAATAAACAAACAAATAAACAAATAAATAAACAAATGCCGTGTAGGATTAAAATGATTCTTCACTTACCTGAAATAGAATTCACAGAGACCTACTTACTGCCTTCCATCTGTGTGAGAATTTTCAATATATAAATATTTGCAGTATAACAAATTGAAAATATAAAACTTCTAAGTAGGAAATCCGCAGAATTAGGATGGAATAACTATAATTTCATTTCAGGGACATTGCTATCCTCGATGAGTATGGCTACTGCAAGATTGTAGGTCGCTGCAAAGACATGATCATTCGAGGAGGGGAGAACATATATCCAGCAGAGCTTGAACAATTTCTACACACGCATCCTAAAATTCAAGAGGTTCAGGTGAGAAGGACAGTGAGAAAAGCCATCACACTTGGCTACTTGTTTAGATATTTAACATCTAAAATTACATCCTGTAATAGGCACCATAAATGTCCTTCAGAGAAACAGTGGAGTCAGGTAAGTCTCAAGAATGAAACCTAATCAATAGTCCTCTGAAGCTCAATTCTCCCTCCATCTATTCAGGTAGTCGGTGTAAAAGATGAGCGATTTGGAGAAGAAATCTGTGCTTCCATCAGAATGAAAGCTGGAGAGAAATGCACGGCTGATGAAATCAAGGCATTTTGCAAAGGAAAGGTAAGGACAATTAGAGGGATGGATTTGAACTGTCTTCCTCCTCTATTCCTTACCGTTGCAACTAAAGCAAGAGAGAGATCAAATCTCAGATGGAATCAGTTGTTAAGATAGGAACCCTAACTCAATGGCAAAACAGGTGTTCTGTGCCCCCAATCCAGTCCCCACTATCTCCTCCAAGGTTTTGAAAATGCTCGATGCTACGGAAAGCAGCTGCTAATTAACTTCAATCATAGTAGCAAGATGGTTGGAGCAGCTCTGAAATAGAAGGGATGCCAAAAGATTCTCATCTCCTTAGAAGTATGAGAGCATGAGACTAGCCCTGCTAGATCAAATCTGGGTCTATCTGGCAAACCTTTGTCTCACATGATACCTTACCAAATACATGCAAGAAAACCACAAATAGGATAGCAAAGTAGCCCTCCTCCCCCATCATTGCTCCATATAGGCAATTGTTCCTGTGCCTGGAAATATCACAACTCATTGATAGGTGCTCTCCCAGGAATTTGTATAGCTTCCTTGTGAAGCTACCTAAATTAGAGCCAATCTATCGTGTGGCAGCATATTCCAATGGTTGATAACACACTGCATAAAATAACATTCATTCTTACTAGTTTTTCTAGTGAGTTTCATTAGGTGGCCTCTATGGGAGAGACAAAACAGTCTTCCCGTTTGCTGTTTCCAAGGCAGTCAGGAAGGCCATAGAGCCGCAGTCTGTCCAGCATCAGCAACCATCTCAACCCCAAGGATCATGAGCCCAGCAAAAATGAGGAAGCCAACCAAGTGGGGGAAGAAGTCGCAACTGACACATCAGGTCATAGAGTTCTCCCCCCTCCAGCAGGGAAGGGGAGGGAACTCTGACTGACGACAGTCCCCAGCTGACCCTTTACAAGGGTGTCAGCAAGGGGAAAGACAACCTGATGGTAAACGGAACTATTACCCCCTGTCAGCCTAAGTAGAGATCATGGTGCCCCATTTGGGGCAAAGGGGGTCGTAAAAGCACTAATAGACTCAGGGTCTTAATTTTATAAACCTGGAAACCAAGCAGATGCAACATGAGGGAACAATATGAGGTGGAAGGTCTTTTGTACTACCACTTCCGACTGCATCTTCAAAAAGTACAGAAAGACTCCTCAGTGAAGAAGAGACCTATGGAACTGGCTTTTAACCTGTGAGGATGTCTTCAAGATGGATATCATGAAGTTAGAGACAGTGCAAGAAAGAGCAACCAAATTGATCAGAGAGCTTGGACAACAAACCTATGAAAATAAAATGCAATTGTAGGAGCTACTTAATTTAGAGAGGAAATATAATTCAGGTTTATAAAATTAAGACCCAGCAAATGGATGACCTGATGAAGAAGGAGGTGGCCGTGGCCAATCTGATTGCCCAAGCGTCTGACTGGTGGGTGCGGCGTAAGGCCAGTTCCGATAGTTTCTCCTCCAGTCTCAGGGCCTCTAGGGGATTGCTGAGGGTGGAGGAAGAGGCCAGGCCCATGATGGGCTCATCAACCTCCGGAGTACCCAACAGATTGGAAAGCTCTGGGTCTAGGTTAAAGAATTTTTTGTCATGAGCCGAGGGGGCAGGAGGGGCTGCTACTTCACACACGGCTCGAGCCTTAAACAGTGTTGGGAACGGTCAGGCACATGTATTTGTTTCAACATACATCCCAACCCATCCCTGGAGGGGACAGTCTGAACCATGTGACAGGGCCAGGCTTTATGTTCTTTATATCCCCTTCCAACTATATTATTCTATGATCCAAGAGGGATAGGTCAGACTAGATTACAAATTCTGAGTCATTCCAAACAGACACAGATAACTGTTCTCTCTCACACACTGAGCAGTTGTGAGGCAATCCAAGCACAAACTGATGTTAAGCATCAACTGCTATTCCAACATTTGGTTGAGGGCTTACTTCAGAAATATCCTACTAACCAACCCCAGTTTGTGGGACCATGAGTTTCTCATGAACGCCTCCCTAGGGGAGGAGAAATGGATGTTCAACAAACAGTAAAACTTCATTCAAGTTGCCACCAAGACTTGCTTATGGCATTGGGGCTCTGTAAGATGCGTGAAACCGCCTGGGCTGTAACAAGAATATTGGTAAGAAGCTCTACCAGCCATGATTGCTGAGCTTTCACAGAAGTTTGAGCAAAGTTTACTAAGAACCAGTCTCTTAGTCGCATGGAATAACAGGCAAGCCAAAACAGATTCTGACTTTCTGAGTTTTTTTTTTTTAAATCACAGATTGCTCATTTCAAGATTCCTCGATACGTAGTGTTTGTGGAGGATTACCCACTCACTGTCTCAGGCAAGGTGAGTAAAGACCTTCCTTTTTGTTGCCCAGCACTCAGCTGAGTATGGTAGGATACATATCCCTGTCTCAACATGCTTAATTCTAGAATTTGATGCAAGGCAACAATAGAGGAAAGAGAGAACTACAAGCAGTGATCCACAGGTAAATATAGTAATAGGGTTAATTTCAGGAAAAGTAAGCTACAGTATGAAGGAGTTTGAAATCCAAAGGTTGGCTTGAAGAGTGATTGGAAAGAAGCACAAGAGATGAGGACTTTATTTGTGTATTGGAAAAGGCACATTTGTCTATTTGAAGCATGTGGAGCCACAAGGGAGAAAAACAAAGGAAGCAGAAACAGGTGAAGATGGAGGAACAAAGTTTATAGGCAAATATGAAAGGATAAAATGGAAGAGAGCCTAAAGAGTTTTGAAGTAAAAACTGGACCACTAGAGGTGAGGAAGCCATTGCAGGAATATAAAATTAGGAGTCATCTGACCAGAGTGACAAATATGATATATCAGTGCCAGAATGTTGAGTTACTGTGATGGCTAAGATCAGAAATGGGAAATATATGGAGGCCTGGAAGTTGGGAGTCCCATTTGTGTTCCAAGAACAGGTGTAAAACAGGAAGAACTCTTTGTTGCCATCTGCTGGTGAACTGGGTCATTTAGATTTGATAGTCTTAATGAAATCTGTGCAACAGAGTAGCTGATATAGTTATCAGTGGTCCTCAGCAAGCAAACAGTTATCTGTGTCTGTTTGGAATGACTCAGAATTTGTAATCTAGTCTGACCTATCCCTCTTAGATCATAGAATAATATAGTTGGAAGGGGCCTTGGAGGTCTTAGATAGAACATAAAGCCTGGCCCTGTCACATGGTTCAGACTGTCCCCTCCAGGGATGGGTTGGGAGGTATGTTGAAACAAATACATGTGCCTGACAGTTCCCAATACTGTTTAAGGCTCAAGCCGTGTGTGAAGTAGCAGTAGAGCTTTCACTCAGCCTCAGTGCAGATGACACTTTGAATCCAATGCAATAGTTAATATGGTAGTGATGGTGAAGAGATAGGATGACAGCCTTTCTGGTGTTTAGAATCAAACAAGAGCTTAGCTATTGCTTTAAAATGTTGCCACTATTTCAATCAATGGTACTGATAGGGGAGAATTACAAACTACAGGTACTCCAGCCAAGACTGAAAAGGGCTGTCATTGTTTACCTACTTCCAAGAGTGTTTGATTTGGGTCAGAGTTGAAGACTGAGAAGAATAATATACAAAGAAGTCTTGAAAAGAAATACATGAATATTTGTTTTGATATGTAAATCTTTCATTATATGTGTCCTCTTTTATTCCATCCTTGGTGTTGCCGATGTAGATTCAAAAATACAAACTGAGACAGCGGATGGAGAAACATCTTCAACTTGCATAGAAGGCAGGCAGTGTAAGAGATCTCCAAAAAAACATGCTGTCCGCCGCCTTCTTTTAGTTTGAAACATTTAAGAAGCTGGAAAGGATCACTGGCCTGCCTTAAGAAGCATCAAGTTCTACTGATTACCAAATCAAGCTTGCTTAAAATAGTATGCTTTTTTAAAAGTACAAATTTAGAAAAATTAAAATGCAGTATTTCTTTAGTAGAGATAGCTTTGTGTAATGAACTCTTTTGGCAAGATCATAAGAAAGGATTGGTTCTTCTAGCTAATAGTGATCATGAGAATCTGTCCATATGATAAAACTCCACCAAATCACAGAGACCTCCATCCTGTTCATTCCTCACTTTGGGAGCAATGATTAGCAACCATCATATTACGTAATAAAATGGGCAAGAGCTAAAATGAAAATGTAATGAATTATACATTTATAAATCTGTTCCTAACAACTTGTACAAATGAAATTTAAACTATAGATCTTCCTAATTACAGATGCAGCCAAGAGTCTTTCCTATGACAAAATACCAGGTTCAGGAGGTAGAAATTGAACTGTTTCATCCCTTAATGCTAATTAGAGGAAGTGTTTTCTGTTCCCGGTTCATATTAGAGCAATAAAATGCAAAGCAAAATGTTTTCAGACTAGATTTCTCAATTTTTTATTTCTCAATTAAAAAACAGATATTACAGAAATGTCAAACTTTCCAATGATATCAGAAATAAAAGTGCACCTGAATTGGCAAGCATTTTTTACGAGAGGATCAGGCACCTCCCAACCATGACACACTGAACTGCAGAGATTGATAAGAATTTTCATTTTCTTCAGCGACAGTGCTCCACATCAGCTGAATTATTAATCTCTTTGTTTACAACACTGCTACTTGACTTCCATCTATGTCTTACTCCAAATGAACTTTTTTCTTCTATTACTCAGCAGAATATTCCAAAAATGAAATAAATCTTTGAATTTTTAAGCTACCTTGTATACTTGTAGATCACCTTTATACTACAGCATACTATACATATGCTTTGTATTACAAATACTTAATCTTTAATATAAAAATATTTTATATTTAAAAAATCTGCTTATACATACATATTTGTAGGATGTATGTATGTATAAATCTGCTTTATTTCTGTTGAAATAGAATTGGATTCCAAATGTGAAAGTTCTTAATGGAACTGAGGTTTATTTATGTAGTGGGCTTTCTTGAACAAATGTTGCTCTGTTTAATAGAATGAAATTTCTTTGACAGTCCTGATTCCATTCTTAATTCTTCAGAGAAGAAATATATGATGGCTCCTTATCAGAGGAAAATGCTGAATTCAAAATTAAGGTGGCTTTGCATTCCTTTTTGCTGAATTGTTCTTGGGAGAACCATCAGACAGAAGATATTCATCTGTACAATAAACAGTTGGAGAAGACCAGCAAAATGAAAGGAATAGGAGCATATATGCTCATGATATTATTGTATAATATCTACACTTTGGTTCTTCAGCTAGGAGTGGGCTCTACCCATGGGAGCAGAATGTTATTAGTGAGATCCAAAAGAATCACTTTGCATCTAAAATACAAAATAGACAGTATATAAAGAAATCACACCTTTTATGATAGTAGCACATTAAAAAAATCACTTTTAATATCTTAACCAGTGCATTTTCTGAACGTTAATATAGTATTCTTATTAAACATATAACATTTCTGAACTATTTAATATTTACTTACCAGAGAGGATGCTTTTCCAGTATATTCTGCAGCAAAAAAATGGTGTGGTTCCTTGACAAGGCAAGCCTATTATAGCAGGAAACACAGGTAGGAAAGAAAGTATATTCCTACAAAAAAAATCCAGACAAATTAAATTATAATGAAATAAATGCATATGCACAGAGACATATAGAGATATAGGAAATACAGATATAAATATTTATTTGGTTCATAAAATATGGACACCAAAACACTTCTAATATTGAATGGGTAAATTGTTTTTCTTGCTGACCTTCCCAATTTGGTGCTTTTTAAAATATTGGCCATTAGCTCTGGTGATTAGATGGGTAAGAACAAGGTTAGTTGGGTTTTAGCCAGCAATACTTGATGCCATTGCTGAATTAATCCATATTCTGGCTTTGCATAATACATTTGGTCATAACTTAACAAAAAGAAGTTGGTTCTTATAATACACTAGGCCACAATAATGTTTTAATAGTTTCCAGTGTTAGAAACTGTGTCAGTTTCCCACCATATGGATACATACGTAAGTCAAGGTTTCTCAAATGTTGCACGATTTTGACAGCCTAACATTATAAAATAAATTCTCCCATGAATGAATGACAACTAATACTTTTTATGGGTTGCAGCCTGGTAGGAAATAAATCTGCAATATCACTTTCTTTTTTCTTTTTAACAAGTTTTATTCAATTTTCCACATTTTAACATCTCTTTTTAGTGAACAGCATGATTACAGGTTTCACATATATATACAAATATGACCATGGTTACATATTCAATTTTTGCATCCAGTTCCTTATCGTAACAATGCTTTTATACATTTTCTATTTTATTGTATTATTCCAAATACTTATTTCATTATTCAATTCACTTAATCATTATACTTTAGTACTTTTAACTATCACGTTTGTATATTCCATCTTTTCTAATTAAAAAAGATACTTCTTCTATAAATTGGTTTCCCCCCTGAAATCTCAATATGTGTGCCACCTCTAAGTTACAAATTCATTAATTTTCACCCCTTTTAAATCCCTTTAAAGCATTTAACATTATTACTTAAAACATTAAACTTAACAATCCCTTTAAAACTACATAGCATATATAAATCAGATTCTGCATGGTTTTTCCCCTTTTTAATTTCATTAAATTTTTCAAAAGAAAAGGACATGTTAATCTACTCATTCAAACAGTAAAACAATCCTAATCACGAAAGTTAATTCCATTTCAGCTCTCCTCCTATATCATTTATTTCAGTATATTTAATACACATACTCCATTAATTATTCCATTCATATTTAAACAAAAAAACCCAACATTCCAATCTTAAAAATATTTCAATATATCTAATATGCTTATTCCATTATTTGTTACAATTATCTCTATGCATAAAGAAGAGCATTCCATTCCATTATCGAAAAATAACAATTGTTTTTCCATCTTATCAATCTATATGTCCCTATTTCATAACTAAAAATTTATATTGCCCCTCAATACCTCGCAGAATCCCCTTTCTAAATAATAATCACCCATTATCTCTTTCTTTTAATCACTATATTAAATGTGTTTATCCCAGAGTTTCTCAAACTGCAGTACTCCAACAAGTCAGCATGAGTTTGCACAGCAAGTCAGCATGAGGAGCTAAGCCTGAAGTGAGTATAAATGGTGTTCACATTTCCTGTGCAGGCCTGATCTGATTTTTATAATTTTGTGATCCTATTCTCTTAAGTAGCTGGCGATTCAGCACAGATCACGAGCTTCAGTCTAAGGTAGGTAAACAATAAAAAAAAATATGATGCTGACAATTTTACAGGATATGTCACCTTTCATATGGGAAATCAAGCAGCATGCCTCTTTTTTGATTTCCACAATTTTGTAAGGTAGGTTGGGATGAGACACAGCTGAACTAAAATTAGCTAGTTCACATTGCACTACAGCAGGCTTAATATTAAATTAAATCCAACCCTCCCCCCAAATTAAACTCCCTCCTTCCATCTAAGAAAAACTTCTGGTGCTGCTCTCATTCATCACACAGGTCCACTTGTACATCACTGCAACCTTCACCAGTCACCTTCCCTTTACAAATTGATAATGATTTTGAAACTTACCTGAAGAAACAGCATAGAAATCCCCTGCATAACCTGTGTAAGAATTGTCTGACTCGCTGCTCCTGTGATTCTGATTCTTTCTGTTGCAGCATCCTCTTTTATAACCCTGGTCCAGAAAAAAGAGAATCTCCAGTCACCCTTAAATCAGCACGATTTCAATATGTGTCAGCAATTAGTCACTCCTGTATGTCAAATCAGATCTCATTTTGCAGGAATGCCTTTATTTCCAAATATATGACAAGTTTACATCCTAAAATAACACAAAGATTTTTCTCAAGTTTATTCCATATAAAGTCATATACACTTCCTATTCTCTGCAATGGAATGGTGTCTGCTCTCGATGTGGTTATGGTAGCCAGTGGGTGACACAGAGAACAGGAAGGATTTACACGCAATCCATATTTTCTCTTCCTCATTTTAGGTTTATGCAGAAAGCACCCTTGAGAATGAGAATATTGTGGGGCTTTCATGAATACTGAGAACAATGGAGTGCTAATTCATCAAAAGTTCTCTCTAGCTTTGACTTGTAGATTCAATTCTACAATACTGTAAAAAGTTATTAGCATCTCAACCCTTACTATGGTGCTTCAGACGTACTTCATAAAAGGTGCTCTGGGACATTAACGTAAGACCTATCTGCCTTGCTTTAAAGCAGCCTCATCCATTCTTGGGAACAGCAATGGAATCCTAGGAAGAAACACAGCTGCTTTAAAAAGCTGTAGAATTGGAATAGAATCCAAAGCTCTGCACAGCCCTATTACAGAGAACATCAGAGTTAGGGCCCTTTGCAAGGGCTTGGGAAGAAGGATGTGAAAAATATCAAGATGGCAAGATGACCTTGCAATCAAAGCCTGTATCTAAAAAAAACAGGTGAGGTTTCCATCTCCTGGCAGCAATCATCACCTTGACTTTTGTTAACCTCTTCTGCAGACTTACCTAACATTTTTGTTTATATCAAGACAGCAATTAGAACATTACATGGATGTGTGGTTCTTCCTTATAGTACTTCCTATACCTGTGAGACAAAAATGTCATAGAAATCTCTTTTTTCTATCACATTTACATTTCCTTTGGGCCATTCCCAGCCCGTATCTCAGGATGCTTAAAACTGTGCTTAGCTGTTTTGCTTCTGAAATAGTGTTTCCTCTTATCCTAATAGCAATGGTCCCTTTGTGTAGAGAGATGGGGAATCAGAAAAGCAGTTTCAAGCATCTGTTGGCAAACCTTGGACCCAATGAAGGAGTAGATTTGTTTAACTATTCATACTTGTCCTTTTAAGTTCAGGGACCAAACTTTAAAACCAACATATTAGGAAATTTGAAGCTTTAGTCTGTTAAACTATTAAATTTGAAGCTTTAGTCTGTTAAACTATTAAATCAAATTATTCATGAATAACTAGAAATAAGCCTCTTATCTTTAGCATACATTCCAAAGAATACTACATCCCGGTTCAGAAATAGCCTAGCAGGTAAGAGACACAGAAAGGTTGTTGCAAGCAGAGGCATCTGAGAGACTTAATGACTTGAGGGAACTTAATGAAGTTCCCTCAACTCCTGTTCATAATCCACCAACTTCAATGATGGAGAGATAGACACCTCTAAGTATCATCTAAATTTGTCCCATCCTGTTTTAAGAAGAGTGATTGTTGATTGCTTTCCTGCCAGCAGTGAAACCTCCTTACCTTAACTTAACCTGCAATAAATAAGTAAAAATAGAACATATTTAAGCCAGGACATGGTCCCTAAAATTATGTGTAATGAATATGAAGGGGACACCCCATAGCATTAAAACCTGGTTTAATGCAGAAATTCATGATGACAACAGCATAAGCATCCCAGGATTTCAGATATTTAGATCAGACAGAATTGAAGAGACATCAGGTAAAACAAAGGGTGGAGGATTATGTTTATATATCAACAACAGTGGTCCCAGGATATAACTATAATATATAAATTCTGTGATCTTTACATATCAACTGCAAGCCATTTTATTCTCCACGTGAGTTCTCATTTCTCCTAAAGCTGTGTATGTTCCTCCACAAGCTTGTGTAAACAAGGCATTACGAAGCCAAACACCCAGATTCCCTTCCCATCATTTTAGGAGATTTCAATCAAGCAAATTTAAGGAAGGAGCTCCCAAAATATTTCCAGCATGTCAATTGTCCCACCAGAGGCAAAAATACTTCAGACCACTACTACACAACAGCAAAAGATGCTTATAGGTCTTTACCATGAGCAGCTGTCTACAGACAAAGACTTAAATCCATGAAACCAACAATTAAATCAGTGAGGACTTGGGCTGATGAGGCAAAGCTGAAGCTTCAGGCTCGCCTGGATTGTACTGATTGGAATATTTTTGAAAATACCTCTGTAGACCTAAATGAGCTCACAGATACTGTAACACCATATGTCAATTCTGCGATATGTATATATACACCTATGTGTACCAACAAGGAACCTGCAAATATATAGTAACAATAAACCTTGGTTCACAGCTAAACTTAAGCAGCTATGTTGTTCCAAAGAGGAAGCCTACAGAAAAGGTGACAGAATGTTATACAATCAGGCCAGAAATGTATTAACAAGAGAGTTCAGAGCAGCAAAAGGAAGCTACTCTGAAAAGTTAAGGAATCAGTTCTCAACAAATGAACCAGCAAACATGTGGAAAACTCTTAAAAACCTCACTGGCTACAGCAAACCTTCTTCCCAGGCAGAAGGAAATCAACAACTAGCAGATGACCTGAATTTGTTTTACTGTAGGTTTGAAAGGAAACTACAGCCACCTATCTGCACAACCCACATCTCAAACACACCAACAACAGCCAAGCCTCTTACAACTGACCCTAACTCATTGGGTTCGCAACCTCTGGTGATCACAGAAAAAGTATTGCAAGATCTATTTCACAGACAAAAGCCAGGAAAAGCACCAGGGCCAGACAAGATAACTCCTTCTTGCTTAAATGTCTGTGCTGACCAATTGGCCCCCATCTTCACCTGAATCTTCAATAGATCACTAGAGATGTGCTATGTTCCTTCTTGCTTCAAAAACTCTACTATCATCCCAGTGCCAAAGAAGCCCTCCATCAGGGAACTGAACAGACCAGTTACTCTAGCATCTGTAGTTATGAAAACCTTTGAAAGCCTAGTGCTGTCCCACCTAAAAACCATCACGGATCCGCTGTTAAATCCCATTGCATACTGAGCAAATATATTGATAGATGATGCTGTTAACATGGCTCTGCACTGCATCCTACACCACCTTGAATCTCCAAATACCTATGCAAGGGTCCTCTTTGTAGACATCAATACCATTATTCCAGACATTCTTCTAACTAAACTAAACCAGCTAACGGTACCTGAACACACCTGTAAGTGGATCATAAACTTCCTAACAGACAGGAAGCAGCAGGTGAGGCTAGGCAGAATCACACCCAATACCTGTACAATCAGCATAGGGCCCCCCCAAGGCTGTGTGGTTTCTCCACTTCTCTTCTCCCTGTATACCAATGACTGTACCTCAAACGATCCATCTGTTAAAATACTGAAGTTTGCAGATGACACAACAGTGATTGGTCTCATTCGAGATGACGATGAATCTGCATGCAGACAGGAGGTTATACAACTTGCCTTGTGGTGTAACCGAAACAATCTGGAACTGAACACACTCAAAACCATAAAAATGGTGGTAGGTTTTAGGAGAAACCCTCTCATACTACCACCTCTTACAATACTAGACAACACAGTATCAACAGTAGAGACCTTCAAATTTCTAGGTTCTATCATATCACAAGACCTAAAATGGACACCTAACATCAAAAACGTCATCAAAAAAGCACAACAAAGAATGTTCTTTCTGCACCAACTCAGAAAGCTGAAACTGCCCAAGGAGCTGCTGATACAGTTCTACAGAGGAATTATTGAGTCTGTCATCTGCACCTCTATAACTGTCTGGTTTGGTTCTGCAACCCAACAAGACAGACACAGACTCCAGAGGGTAATTAGGACTACAGAAAAAACAATTACTACCAACCTGCCTTCAATCAAGGACCTGTATACTGCATGAGTCAAAAAGAAGGCTGTGAAAATATTTATAGACCTCTCACATCCTGGGCATAAACTGTTTTAACTCCTACCCTCAAAACGATGCTGTAGAGCACTGCACACCAGAACCACTAGACACAAGGAGTTTTTTCCCAAATGCCATCACTCTGCTAAACAAATAATTCCCTCAACACTGTTCAACTATTTACAAAGTGTACACAACTATTTCTGTTAATCTTCTCGTCAGCCCTTATCACCCATCCCCTCCCAGTTGTGACTCTATGACTAACTTTGTCGCTTGTATCCTTATGATGTATATTGACTGTTTCTAATATGATTTGATTGCTTATTGTACCCTATGACTATTAAGTGTTGTATCTTATGATTCTTGACTCTTGATGAATGTATCTTTTCTTTTATGTACACTGAAAGCCAATAAAGAATTCTATTCTGTTCTGTTCTACTCTACTCTACTCTACTCTACTCTACTCTACTCTACTCTACTCTACTCTACTCTACTCTACTCTACTCTACTCTACTCTATTTAACTACCGTAGCAGCCACACATTTAAAACATGTAACAGCATACCCTACTGCATTTTTGCTCTCAGAGTTCAGCTTCTATCTAGTCCACCTTCTGGGTTTTTTTTCTTTTATCTTGATTATCGTTGACAAAAGCTCTTATATTAAATATTCTGATTTGGTGACAGTTCTGTCAACCAGAAGTAATATACTTCGTTCAGCTGGTATCAGTTTATCAGTCACCATCCAGTGCCTGGGTGGTGTAACTGTAAACTTGATTCAAGAGTTCACTTCTTTATACCAAAACATCAAGTCTGGCATCACAATTTCTGACCTGTATATTTTATGAAAAGGTGCAAGTTTTCACCAGTTATAGCTCACTTCATCAGATGCACAGATGTCTTTTAATAAAATGTTAGTGAAAAAAGTGGTATCATATGTTAAGCCTGGGTTCCCCAACCAGGGTTAGGGAGACAAGCTGAACAGAATGTGCAGCGTTAGTCAGATAGGCACACAGATAAATGAGTGAGATAAGCTTGTATGTTTATTAACATACAGTAAAAATAACAGATACGCTTGTGCTATCAAAAATATAGTTTATTCCATTTACAGCATAGTCAAAATAACAGTCCATAAGTCATGTATCATTTAATCAGTCCATTCAAGGATATTCAGTTATCAAAGTCTGTGCAGAATATCCTATGTCAGTTCACTTACAAATCAATCCTTTGTTTCTCTCCCGTTCGAGCAATGCAGTCTTGATTCCAAGCAGTAATCAGGGATCATCAAAGCCAGAGAGAGAGCAAGCTGTCGTCTTGCTTCTTTTAAAGTGCTTTCACAACCACTCCCCTAATTACATTCCCATATTTAAAGTTGCAGACACTAACTAACAAACTATGATTACATATTTATTATTTTACCTAAACCAGTTAGGGCAAACAACATTATCCCTAACATCATACATTTGATTTTTTTTTGCAGCCAGAGACTAATAGGACTCTCTTAATACCAAGAAATCTTAATCAAATTCAATACATTACTATAAGAGTCACCTTGTGACAAGATGAGCAGCCTTAATAAATAAGGCTGTCACAAACATACCTTATAATCCACCTATTTTGACATATGCATGAAATAAAAACCATGGATGTGATTATTCAGACTTTTATTTTATACTATTACTGTTTTCTGTCTTCTATTCCATGGTCAACTCACTAAATTCCCCATCAGTGAAAAGCATGAAGTCTCTGAGCTGTTTACTCTTGCTTTCAAAGAGCAACAAATCCATTGTTCCCTCCAATTTGAAATGCAAATGGGTACCTGTGACAGGGGCATCTGCTGACACAAGGGATTTTAACTCCACCTCACAAAGAAAACTGGTCTGCAAATCACACAGGTTGCAAATATTTGGCCCAGGGGTGCTATTTAATCCCCTTCCCCTCCTCCTATTTTCTGTAATATCATGCCTAAATTCTGAACATTAAAAAAAACTTTGTCAATAAATAAGCAGATTTTGAATTTAGAATCACTGGAATGCTGCAAAGATTGTAAGGGTGAAAAACATAAGTCGCATTTTTCAGTGCCATCGTAACTTTGAACGGTCACTAAACGAACTGCTGTAAGTCGGGGACGACCTGTCCTGCTAGGCTTTAGAAGAGAAGCGGTGGAGAACTCTTGTTCAGAAGAAACACGCGTGGATCCCAACACAGCCGAAGCCTCTCCTCCCCGCACCCATTCTCCCCCCGCGAATAGGCGGGTCTTATTTTCCCTCCCCTCCCTGACGATGCCAGAACTGCAGCAGCTGCCCGGAGTGGAAACGGCAAAAGTCTCATGGAGACGTTGCTAGAGAAACTGCGGGCAGGGTTTCCCGCGCGGCTTCGTCAAATTGCGCCGCTGGGAAAGTCCAACAGTACCCATTTCCACCAGCGCCCTCCGGAAGTGCAAGCCTCGCTCTACGTCCACGTGAGTTAAATTAGAGGCCGGGAGAACATGAGCGAAACCCCGCTTGCGCATGCACCAATCGGGGCAGGGTAGGCGGTGGGCATTTCCGCGGACACGCGCGGTGGTGCACGTGCCCTGCTCTTCCTGCAGCTCGGGCGCTGGGGTTCCGGTGGCCGCCTTCTTCCTGCTTTCTGTTCGCTTCTGCGTAGACTTGGAAGGCCTGTGACTGTTCCGCGCATGCGCTTTTGCAAACACTGAATTATTTGTTCCGCTCGTTTGGTGATGGGTGGGAAAGTTGCTCGAATTTTGAGGTAGTGACGGTTCTGCTTTTCTTTGGTCGGTGTTGTAGGCCAGATGTTTTGGTTGCATGAGACAATTTTGAGAGGAGCACTTAAACTGTCAAACAGGAATTGGTGTTAGAAAAAGGCACTTTTGAAAATGCATTCTTAAAAAATTAATTCCTCCCCCCCCCCGGTAATTTTAAAGGCATTCTGGGGATAAAGTTGTAAATTGCGTTTTAATCTAATGACTGTCAATCCCAAAGGTGCTTTTTCAAAAGGCAACTTGGACTTTGTTTTTTTCTTGAAGACGTTTCGCTTCTAATCCAAGAAGCTTCTTCAGCTCTTCAGTGAAGAAACCCCTTCAAGGAAAAACGAGTTGCCTTTTTAAAAAGGTCCTATGGGACAACCATGACCTGGATGACTGAGAATCTTCATAGACATGATGGCTGTCAAAGCTTTAGTCTTTTTAGTGCAGGTAAACTGCCATTGTTAAAAATGGGGCCAGCAGCACAGTGGAAACACACCTGCCCTGTAATCTCTAATTAGAATTGCACAAATTAATGGGAGCATGATAATTTCTAGATATCTATGAGCATATACAGGGATTTCTAGATTGGTATCAACCACAGAGGAAATGATCCAACTCCCCAAACAAAAGTTGACATCAAAAGTGGAACTAATCCTGACCCAGCTATATTTTTAACAAAAAAATACTCAAAATCTCATTGAGGAAATACTGTAAAAGAGGAAACATAATAAGAAAATTGCAAATCAGAGCCCTGGATGCTGGCAATGGGAGAAGGGAACCCACCAATTTTCCCAACAGATTCCCGCGTTTTCCAAAGCCATGGGAAAACCCTGTTCAGCTGTCCAGATAGCTGCATCTGTTGTGTTTGTTATACCGTCATTATAATGATGATGAATATCTTAAAGCACAAATAAGTTACAGCACTACACATTTATATAGTTATGGATTAAAGTCCATAAATATGTAGCTGCCCAGAGTTGCTGCATCAATGAGATGGTGGCATAAAAAATAAATAATTATTTCATTCCATAATACAATTTAGTGAAAGAGCTGGAGACATATATGTGACAAAAACCAATTCTTAGAGGAATGAAAACACGTTAGCAAAATAGAAACAGAAGTGTCAGGTTGAAAGTAAGTTATATGAAAATGACTATGGCAACATATCTGATAAGTTTCTATTAAGACAACTCTTTTCTTGAAGACAGTAATAGTAGAAGGGCAGGGAAGTAATTTTAGGTTTGCTAATTATGGATATCTATGATTACATCATTGATTATCTATGCGTATATATATGACTCATTTTCTCCTTTCCTGAATTATGAGTGTATTCTTTCATCTCTAGGATTCCCTCTCATTTTCTTGAGGGAATTATTCTATTTATTTAACAGTGTGCACTTTTGAATAAATAAATACTGCAGTAAGCAGGATTTGATTATTAGGTTTTGGGTCCTGCATTTGATTTCACAAAAACTAAAGAATTATTGTCTTAATAGAAAGAAACATATCGGTTATGTTACTATAGAAAGTTTGATAAAGCTTGCTGAGGAACTTCAGCAAGTTGCCAGAAGTTTCCAGAATTAGCACATATTAGCACAACCTTATGTTTTTATTTTGCTAATGTATTCCCACTCCTCATAGATTTTGTTTTCCTCACAAATAACTAGTTGCAAGTTTTGTGTTGAGGAACGAAAATCAGTGGTAACCTCTAGAGGGCATTGTAATCTAGTATTTTATTTCAAGCTCTTAGGAACAAGCCTTTCAGTTGGTTGAATGTCAGCTTTTGCTTCTTTCTCACTATCTCTGGGTTTTTTTTGTTTTTTGTTTTGTTTTGTTTTGTTAAGCATCAAATTACAATATACACGATATACAGTACAGTATTTTCTATGATTTAATTTATGGTTTTTTTCATTTTAAAGGAAATAATATACTAGGAAGATCAATTTTGACTCGGTTCCCCATGTTTGGTTTTTGATAGTTTTTTCAGTAGCATATGATATAGTTGAACAGAAAAGTAGAATTGGTTTTCTGATAATTGTTGGAGCTTAAAGCAATCTTTTTGTGTGTGTGAGTGTTCCTGAAAGCAGGAATCTGACCTTTAGCAATGATGAACGAAGCAGATGCTGTAACTATAACAGAAAGGAGCTGGAAATACACCTAGCTAACTCATTTGAGTGGGGAGAGTTAAAAGAATGTGTCCTCTGTGTATCTATATGGCAATGAAGAAAAGCAAAAGGGAATGATACCAGTTTGACAGTCTTTTAGGCAAAGAGCATGCAGGCACTGAGATCATAAATTACTGGAGTCAGTCCAACATAACTGACTCTGTTTCAAAAGGCAATAAAATACCACACCTTTAAAATCTGTTCAGGACCACCTCACACTGCATATTGCTTTCATTCTAGTTCAAACATTCTAGGAGCATATTGCAGATGAAAACAGCTTGGTTAGTGTTCAAAACTTCTATATAATTTAATTATTAAGCCATTACTTGATGCTTATGAACTTATGGCACACATGAAGAATGCTCCACAACTGAGACACACTCACATTAACTATGTCACCCATCTGCCCAATATTTGGGAGATGCTTACTGTTGATGTTTTTCAGGTGCTTATTAAATCTTTTCTACTGAATCCTCTTTCTAAAATGATTCTCAACCTTTTCTTCACCACAAACCCTCTTTAAATAACCTTTTGTGGCCACGGAACATGACCACAGACCACCAAGGCTTAACTCAAGATTTAAATCATAAAATTTCTTTAAGCTTTCACAATCCCCTGTGATGACATTGCAGTCCTCACAGATCCGTGGACCACAAGTTGAGAACCACTGTCTCTCTACATTTTTAATATTCTCTGTGTGTATTGGGTATGCAAAATATTTCAGTCTCAACTTTGAAATATTGCATGTGGCTATTTTAAAATCAGCTTTTAAAATATACTGTAACTTTTTGTATTTTAATAGTTTTCGTCTCCTTATTTACTGTATAGACTATTTGAAGATGTTAACCTCTATAGAAGGGTGAAAAAAATGGAAACCGTAGCTATGAAGATGCAGCATGGTACTGAGTATTACTATTCTGATGGGAAGCCTCTGGAAATTGCTCCAGCTAAAGGCAGACAGTCTTTATGCTTGGATGGCATTTATCAACTGAAACTAATTTACTGTGAAGCTGAGGTTTTATATAAGACAGTTAGCATTTTGAATTGTTATCACAATATTTTAAAATGCTGGGCATCAGGATGTCTTGTGGCATAAAGTTATTTAAATCTTCACAGATCAGAGTAGTTTTAAATAATTTCTTTTGTGTGTGGATCTGTCTTGCTTGGCTAAAAATATAAGAAGGCTCCCATAAAAAATGTATGAATAAAATCTCTCTTGTTGGGACTTCCGGTTTGGGCTTCTTCGGTGACGGACTGAAATCACGATTGCGGTTTTAATCCATGCTCGCTGCTGGAGAGCCCCAAGCCGCCCGGATTCAGGGCTGAAGTCACCCCATAGGGGTGGGGAAGAAGGAGGATCCATCAGTGGGGTTGAGGAGAGCCACATCTCTCCTCCTCGGCTGGCCATTACTCCCTTTCCCAAAGCCGGTTGCAGCGGTGGTCAGAAATGGCCACCTCAAAGAAGAACCCGATCGGACAAGATTGCAGGATGTTAGGGATACACACCCTAGCAGAACGTGCAATGGCAGTCTAGCAGGCAGGCAAATATGTGAGATAAATGTTGTTGTAGCTTACATCAGTAAAAAGATACACTGTGCCAGTTAAATAGTTTTTTATTCCAGCAAGAGTTATAGCATAGTCAAACAGTCCATATGTCATTCACTACTTCAGTCCATCCGGGGATTAATCAGTTGCAAAGTCCAGTGTCAAAAAAGAGGTCAGTAAACTTACAAATAATCAGTCCAGTAATATATCTCTTTTGCAGTTAGAGATATGAAGAAAATCAAATCTCTTTTCTTCTCTCAGCAATAGCAAGGAAAAACACGCAGTTATCACCATCAATCCATCATTGTCAGCAATCCAGTAAAAGCCAGCAAACAGTGAGCTCTCTTGCTCCCTCTTATGGTGATTTTACAACCGCACCCAAAATACATGTTTTAACAGTTAAAGTGATACACACACTTAAACTCACTAACATAGTTTATATATATTATTTTACCCAAACTAAGTTAGGTAACCAATGTTATCCCTAACACAGGAGGACTTTTAAAGGAGAAAGTTTGACTGACCGGGTTGAATGGAGAACATCTATTTAAGATACCCGGAACCTGAATTTTAAAGACTAATACAATTCCTAAAAAAAGATTTTAAGCTGAGAAAGAGAAAGGAAACCGAATTGGCTTTTTCTCCTCTAACATTGACAGTTTTAACTGACTTGGAACATTAAGAAGAGATTTGAATAAGAAATTGATACTAATCCACTTTGAAATTAATAGGATATTTCTAGCTGAAAATAACGTGTCAAAGGGATACAGATTCTTGGATAATTTAAAAACTTTCTTTAAAAAAAAGAAAGAAAGCAGCGGAGGGAAAAAGGAAAAAAGAGGATGGAATCTGGAAAATGGAGGAGACCAGCTGGAACTTTAAAAAATTGATAGTGGAATTTTAACAAGGCTTGAAAAAGATACATTGTAGCTGAAACTTTGTTACAAGATAACAAAGCCCCTGGAAAGAGAAAGTGAGAAAAGAAGCAAGAAACAGCTTTGGATTATTGGATGATTCATGAAATTTTGAATGGAGGATCCTAATGAAATAAAATAAAATCAGTTGGCAGTTGTTTAAAATTTTTTAAAATGGCATCACTCTTTGAAGAGTTAAAAATGAGACTTAAAGAACAAAAACAAGAAGAACAAGACGGAAGGGGATCTTTTGGCTTCGTATTTCAATTTTTAGAAATGGAGATCTTGAACTATGAAAAACAACAACAAACGCGGCAGAACAAGAAGGGAGGGACAACGAAGAAGCCATCTTTAATGACCAAGCAATTTTAAGCGGAGTAAAAAAGGGAAAGGGAGTTAAAAACTTAAGCACTGAAGCAACAACCCCCCCCCCCCAAAAAAGGAGTAATTTGAAAAGTAATCATAATATCAGGAAGAAGCAGAAGGGAGGATCACTGAAGGGAGAATCAGATAGAAAAGGGAATAAAAAGGGGAGGGAGAAGAGAAGGAAGAGTGAAAGGAAAAGAAGCTACAAAGGACAGAAACAAGATATAGAGGTATAGCAAAAGCGTACAAGAATTAAAGGTATAAACCTATTTAAAAGACACAGAGACAATGGTTAAAATTTAATTTGAGAGGATTCTGCAAGGGTGCATGGGATAGCATTGTTATATTAGAAATAGAAAAGGGTTAGAAAATATGTTAGATGATTAAAGTGATAAAAAAAATTTCTACTGATGTGTAGTGGAATATTTGTATAGAGAATAAGGATCTCAATGATTTAAAAAGAATGTTTAAAAAACAAAAAAAAACATGGAAGATTTTTATCAGTTGACAAGATGAACTTGAATAAGAATAATAATTGACTACTGTTAACAACTATTGTTTGGTTTTTTTATTTAAAGACAGTAATAAGTAAAACATGAAATATAGATGATTAAAGTGAAAGACAACTGATATTACTAGGTAATGTTTGTTAAAAGAAATAGAAATGTAAAAGATTGTTATTAATATTAATGGCAGAGCTGTACCTGAATGAAATAATTATTCCATTTACTATTGTTATACATACATACACAGGTATATATACATATATACTCTTTTCTTTTAAGAATTTAGTGTGTATTTTTAAGGGAATGTACCAAGCAGAATTCGATTGAAAATAGGTATGTGTTATAAAATAGAGGTTAGAAAATGAATGTTATAACTGTAAAGGTGTAACTTAAATTTTTAAATAAGATTTGAAAAAAGATACAAAGGTATTACACTCCAGTCTAGTAATTAGAGGTGAAAATTTGTTTTATGAGAAAAAATAATATGAAAGTGTAAACAGGACAGATGAAAGTATAAAAGCATTGATTAGAAAGATTTTAAAAATTAGAAAAAGGTATGTAATTGAATTAAGAAAGGAATGAGGTAATTTAAAATAAGGCTATAGGAAGTAAAGAAAGGGAAAAGCTATCGAAAAAAATACGAAAATAGTTGTAAGATATGGATTAGAATGTGTAAGATAAATATGTATTGAGTTTATGTCTGTGTGGAGAAGTGATAACCTGGGGCCACGCTCAGACATGATATTCTTCCGACTAAAATTGGAATTCCGATTTTTGGGGGGAATCAGCCCCTTCCCCACCTTCCTCCCCTTTCTTCTCCTCCTTCCCCTCCCCTCGGAGGCCCCCTGAGTCAGGAGTTGCTATGCCCGGCGTGGCTCCATGTGGCTCCAGTCCCGCGTTGCCTCAGGAAGGGAAAGGCAAAAAGGAAGAGCCACGGCGGCGCTTTGCAAAGAGGACTGGCGAAGGCGAAGCAGTTTTGCAAATGATTCCTGGCCGGATGTAAATAAACGGTTTTTTGCCGGGAAGCCCATTCTCATGAGTTTAAAAGGCTCATGTAATAATACGCCTTTCTCTCTCCCCCCCCCAAACAGGGCGCGCTTCGAAGACTCCTCAGGCTGCTCTCGCTCTTTCAAAAGTGTTAGGCGGGAGTCAGTCGCAAGAAAAACCGAGCGAAGGAGTGGGGGGGGAAGAAGACTATTATTCCTGTTATTCTCGCGCTGTGGGGATAGTGAGTGGGTGTTTGGGTGTTTTGTGTGTGAGGGCGTGCGCGTGCGCTGATGCCGGGCGAGAGCTGCCTTTGGGGTTATAGAGCCGCCGCCTCTCGTCGAACTACCCGCCAAAAAAGTTCTCCGTGGGGAGGAAAGTGGACCCACATCACGCCCTGGGTCTCTTCTCCCGCCTCTTCCCCCCCCCAGCTGCCAGGTGCCTGCGCGATCAGCCTGGAGGAGCCCTGCCACCTTTAGCCCACAGCTTGGAGGATCTCATGCAGGGAGGGTGAGGAAGAGCCCGAAAGCACCAGCTGAGGCTTCGGTGCAGGGAGGGGTCACTGGGGAAGACCTGGGGGGAGAGAAAAGAGAGAAAGGGGGGGGTGTTAGTTGAGGTCAGGGCGGGGAGCTGATCAGATGTTTAGCGGGTGCTTACGCAACCCCTGCACCCCTGGCTACTTTTCAGATTTTTTTTTCAGAGGGAAATATCATGCCTGCATGCTGTTCTCAAAATAATATATTTTATTTGTATTTGTATATTTTGTGAAAACTTAAATAAAACTTTTATTAAAAAAAAAAATCTCTTGTCATTTTGGTTCCTTAGTGGCCTTACTGTGAGAAACGCTGCAGTTACTGCAACTTCAACAAATATATTCCTCGAAATCTGGATGAGTTTAGAATGAAGAACTGCCTCATTCAAGAGGCCCAGACTTTGATCCACCTAAGTGAAGTTCAGAGGTAAATGATACGACAAGGAGTAAAAAGGATTTGGAAGTCTCCAAATCTATCTTTTAAATTTTTAATTACCGTATATACTCGAGTATAAGTCGACCCGAACATAAGCCGAGGCACCTAATTTAACCACAAAAAACTGGGAAAACTTATTGACTCGAGTATAAGTCGAGGGTGGGAAATGCAGCAGCTACTGGTAAATTTCAAAAATAAAAATAGATGCCAATAAAAACTTTCACTAGGACAGTTGAGAATAAGTTTGATGTTCACAATTTCCTCTTTGAAAGAGACCAGTAAATAGGGAACAAGAAGATGAAGAAAAAGAAGTGTGTTTTTTCACACTTTTCACACTGAAGTGAACAAAAATGGCATCATAGGAACAAGCTTATTCTCAGCCCAAAGGTTTGTTTCTGATTTCTTCCCTGATTTAAGGGAAATTTGGGAAACGATCTCACTATCATGAAAGGTTTGATTGATTCACTAACCCAAAAGATGATGATGATAACAGTGGTTGGCAGGAGTCACTCTCTCCCTTGCAAGAAAAAACCAAGAGCCGTTCTTATGATATCTCTCTCTCTCTCTCTCCCCCTCCTCCCCCTCCTCCCGAGTGGACTGAAAGCAGCTGGAGCTGAGGAAATGAAACTGAGTGGAGCGACCTCGGCTCGTGTTGCTTTCTCAGCCTAGAGCTCAGAAAAGCCTCCCCCTCCCATGCTTAAAAGTTGCAAAGGAAACACGGAAGCAGGGAAGCGGCTGCCCAGCTTCGGAGCTCCACACCATTTTTTTTTCAGAGGGGAATCTGACTCGAGTATAAGCCGAGGGGGTTTTTTTCAGCACAAAAAATGTGCTGAAAAACTCGGCTTATACTCGAGTATATACGGTAAATGAAGATTTCCCCCCCCCATCTACATCATTTATCTGTTTTACAAATCAGCACCTTCTGTACAAAACTCACTGCAATGCCCCAATATTCTTAAATGTAGCACCAAGAAGACTTACTTATTTACTTATCAAATTTGTATAGTTACATATCTCACAAATATGACAATAAAACCAACAGTTAAAAACAACTCTAAAATAATCACTAAAAACAATTCAATATAAATAAGACTGCAAAAAATGGATCAACATTCTACAAACAATATATCTACCTCTTATGAGCTCCCTATTTCCATGAGTTCCTCAAGCTAACTGGGGTATTTTTAAAATTAATTTTTATTGAATAATTTTATACAATGGTAAAAATTACACACAGTCAAGAAACAAAGAGAAGAGTAAAGATAAGTGGTGGATAGATAAAAAAAGAAAAATATAAAGTAGTTTCCAGTCTTCTTCATGGAAGTTACAAATAAATTTATCTTCTATCCTCCCTTTTTAAGATTATGTCATAATTTATGCTTTCTAATCATCAAATCCATAGGTTGCCAGTTCATTTTTTTTTTCATTTTCAACAAGTCGTAAAGGATTTCCATTCACTAATATATGTAGTTGTCTTTTCCCTAAACAAACAGTTCAGTTTTGCCATTTTTACAAATTCTTTATCTTCACCAATCATTCCTCCAGTGTAGATCTTTCCAAAATTTTCATTTTTGTGGACATGATTTTTAAATTCTTAACATAACGATTTTAAAATCTACATCAACCAGGTTTTGAAAGATTATTACAATAATCTTGTGTACATGTAAGTAAAGTATGTGTCAGTCATGTTTGATTTCATCTGGAATTCAGACAGATTTAATATGCCAAAAACCGCATGTCATCTTCCAGGTACAAAGCTGAATCCAGAAGCAGCCCCAATTGATTCATTCTGATTATTCAGTGAGAGTTCTTCCCCACTGAAAACAATTGAAATTCTATTCCCAAATCCATCTGTTCAGAAGCACATCTGTTTTGTTTGGATTGAGTTTCAATTTATTAATCTTCATCCATATGATTATTGCCACCTGACACCTATACAGGATACTGACAAGTTCCTAAAGATAGATTAAAAAGAGAAATCACCATATTTACTTGCTGATGATAATGGACTCCAAATATCCTTACTCTCTCCAATTTTCCATATATGTTTAATATGGATATGGATTCATCAGCCCAGTGTTCCCTGGGCCGAACACATTTCTCCTATCTTCCTGAAACTGACTTAAAGCAGAGGCTGGAACTGTGATAAAATTTGCCAAGGACACATATATTACAGGTAGATTATTAGGATCTGCTATAATCAATGAATCCAAATCACAACAAATGCAAGGAAAGTTATTTGCAAAATGTCTTAATGGTCTTCAGTAGCAACCAAGTTATTTTTCTTAGCTTTATTAGATTCTTGATATAATAGACTTCCTATAACTTTAAATAGATGCCTATAAGGGGTTTCATTTGATCCTTGTACTATTTCTTTGCTAACCTGTGCTTATTTGGATTTGTTTCACATTGAGACGAATCCAAAGAAACTCTGTGTTTCTGATCTTAAAATAGAGTGGCTCAGTTTTCAGTGGCTCATGTTCAAAACAGTGGCTCAGTTTCCAACACTTCCAAAACAATTAGAACATCCCATTTTAAAATTAATTTTGGTGTCTTGCAGAGTATTTGCCTTTGAAATGGTCCAGTGTGTTTTTGCATAAAATATACAAAGAATATTAGAGGTTGAGAAAATAGGGACAGAACCATCAGTTCAAATAATCCTCTCTTCTGTTCTGGCTTTAGAATCACTTCAGTATATTTTGGTGGGGGAACACCAAGTTTAGCCAGCCCGCTCACCATTGAAGCTATCCTGGACACCGTCTCCCAGTGCGCACATTTAGCAGAAGGCTCTGAAGTTACTTTGGAAGCAAACCCCGCTTCAGCAGATGCCCTCCGCCTTTCTGAGTTCCAGAAAGCTGGTGTGAACCGCCTCTCCATTGGTATTCAGGTGAGAGGTCAGGAGCATTGCTTTCAGAACTGCATTAGTCATCATTGACCTACAGTGCTAAAATAATAAAGTTAAAAGCATACTTCAAATAATCTGATGTTAATAAAATAATCTAATAATGTTAAGCAAATTTACCTACATGTGATTGCAGAAAGGAACCGAAATACACCAGTTTTTTCTGCTCCACTGATCAGTTTCTTCCTCCCTCTCTCCATCCCATACATATATATTCTTCCTCCCTCTCTCCATCCCATATTTTTTTTCTTTATGTATACTGAGCATACAGCAATAGCACTTAGACTTATATACCACTGTCATGCCCCTGGTGGAGTCTGACTCTGAGGAAGAGGAGGAACAGCTAACAGGGAGTGGGAGTGTGGTTCAAGAGGTGGTGGAGGAGGCTGGGGAAGGGCAAAGGCCAGCTGAGCAATCAGAGGAGGATCCAAGCCCGTCCCCCATCCATCCTAGGTCACGCAGGGAGGAGAGGATCAGGGAAAAGCAAGGTCTACTCAGGAGGAGATTACCATGATTCTCCTTGTGGCTTGCAGCTGGGAGCTATGTATATAAGTTTGTAGCTGCATAGTCAGAATTGCTGGAGTCAAAGTTTAATGTTTTCTTTGAAAGAGGTTTATCTTTGCTGGCGTTTTTCCCATGGACTCTCCTCCCTTATCTTCCTGGAATGTATGATTAATTATCTCGGCTTGCTTCGGAACTCTCATCAATGCAGTTTGTTTTGGTTTTCTTTTTGCCTTGTTATTTACTTTTGTGACTTTAAACTGTGCCTAATAAAACAGTGAAGTTAAGTTGAAGGCATTACTGGACTTTAATGTATGTTTTGGGTTTTGGGTTATTTTGAGAGACTACGGGTCAACACAACCACTTTACAGTGCTTTACAACCCTCTCAAAGTGGTTTACAGAGTCAGCATATTGCCCCCAACAATTTGGGTCCTCATTTTACCCACCTCAGAAGGATGGAAGGCTGAGTCAACCTTGAGCCTGGTGGGATTCAATCTGCCAAATTACAGTAGGTGTAGCTTGCAGTACTGCACTCTAACCACTGTGCCACCGAGGCTCACTTATGCACCAAAGACAAATTCCTTATGTGTCCAATCACACTTGGCCAATAAATAATTCTGTTTTATTCTATATGTTTTTAGACTACAGTGTGATAAGCAGCAAGTAAGGAGTGACAACTACTTCACAGTTATAAACTCAAAAAAGCCAATTCATATGCTGTAGGTGAATCAAAATCCAAGATCATGGCCAACCTGATTTATGGGAAATTGCTTCCTAGCTTTAATGAATTTTTATAATTAAAGTAGGTAGAAGTGTTTTGTAAATTTGACATGGAGCATAACAAACAGCAGCTGGATTGAGTGTTTTTGCTGGAATAGCAGCATGGAAGAAAGATTTAGGTATATTTTCTATTGCTATTCTAGTCAGCATATTAATGGGTTGCTCTTTTTCATGTAATTTGGTTAACAACCTATTCTGTGTAATTCTTAACACCCCCCTCTTTTTTTCCATGTTATTTACAGACAAAGATTTATATATTATATGTATCATATATCTAAACATTATATGCAGATATTTGTATTTTGAGCATATTCCAGTACACTGTGTGTACCACTGAGTTGGTAGTAGGAGATTGACAATACTCTTTGGCTTATAAGGTAATTTCTAGATTACTTATGATCAGTTATCTAATGACCATTCTGTTCACAGTCGTCACAGCCTCAGAACAGATGATTTAATGTTTGAACATGTATAG
This sequence comes from Hydrophis major, assembly GCA_033807585.1. Classification (NCBI taxonomy): domain Eukaryota; kingdom Metazoa; phylum Chordata; class Lepidosauria; order Squamata; family Elapidae; genus Hydrophis; species Hydrophis major. The sequence continues at coordinate 180,653,269 of CM066329.1, forward strand.
GGCTGATGTAAATCAGATTATTTTTCTTTTTGTATACCTTCAGTTTATTTGGCTTACTATTTGTAGTCTTTTTGTGTTTTGCATAACAACAAAAGGGAACCACATAGCAGCTGTGCAAATATGTATGCTTTTTACAATATTTCTATTTTTCTTACTTACCATAATCATAATTCTCTCACAACACATTTGTTTCCTTTTTCTTGAGTTGTAAAGCGTCAAGTATATTTATGATTTTTATTTCTTTCTGTGCAGTCACTTGACAATGCAGAACTGAAGCTTCTTGGAAGAAACCACACAACTTGTGATGCTTTGAGAACTTTAGAAGAAGCCAAGAAACTCTTTCCAGGGCGTACATCTATTGACTTAATATTTGGTCTCCCAGGACAGACTGTTGCTTCCTGGATCCAGGGATTGGAGAAAGCACTTGCAGTATGCGATGACCATGTATCCCTTTACCAGTTGACTCTAGAAAGAGGCACATCTCTCTTCAAGCATATCCATCAGGGCTTTCTGCCCATAACCAATGTGGATATAGTATCAGAGATGTATGAGTGTGCACGACACATTCTACAAAATTCAGGTTTTCACCAGTATGAAGTCTCTAATTTTTCAAAGAATGTAAGTCTTTTAGCTAAACCTTGTACCATGCAACTCAGTAAAAGGAAGTAGGCCAAATTGAAATAAGATTTTTTTGCACTCTCTTTCTCTCTGTATTAGAAAGATAATACAAATATATTCCTTTTGCCAAAGTGAAAGGAATATGATTTAAGAATTTTTCACAATAGTATTACCTGTTCATCTAAGTAAGATCCAAGTCTTACTCTGCTTCTTATCTCAGGAGAGAATGGGTAAAAAGCTGCTACTAGAAACAAGAAAGAGCATGCTTAGATAAAAATTCTGTATTCTATTCTGCTTTGCACATTGAATTACAGTGGAAGCTTCTGAGAAGACTTTCCTTCCTCCTCTCTGGCCTTCCCCCTTTTTCTTCCAAGCAGGAAAAGTCTCCTAAATGACTGTTAAGCCCAATGAGGTGCCATTGGTTTTTTAAAAAGCTACTCCTTAAAGGTTGTCTCTCTATAATGGTATAGTTGTGTGCAGATTTGCAGTTACTTAGCATTGTTTGTTTGTTTGTTTGTTTACACAGGGGGCATTTAGCACTCACAACCTGTCCTATTGGCAAGGGAGCCAATATATTGGCATTGGACCAGGTAAACCTATTTGGGGAAATGATGAGCCAAGCAGTTGCAACTGCTTCTTGAGTTGGTTTCAGTATAATGTACTGGAGTACCATTTCAAATATGCCTTTTTTTTTTAATAAATAGGGGGGGATTCGAAAGTAAGTGTTCCTCAGCTAAAAATGAGTGGCTGCTTAGTAATTCCTTTTCATATAATAAATAGCACCGTGTGTTGTTCAGAACAGTCTCCTTCTTTCTCAGGAGCCCATGGGCGATTTGTACCATGGAGAGATGGTCAAATCCATCAAGAGGCAAGAATACAGACTTTGGAACCAGATGTATGGATGAAAGAAGTATTTGCCTTTGGGCATGGGACCCGGAAACAGACTCCACTCAGGGAACTAGATAAGTATGTAAGAAAAAATGTGGAGAGGTTCTTCCTTACTGTTTCCTTTCTTTAAGCATATGAGGTATTCCTGAAAACTCAAGTCTTGTTAACAAGCACATGAATCACCATTTTATAACCTGCATTGCATCCCTAATATTGGTGCAGTAATTAGAATGCAGTATTGCAGGCTATCTCTTCCCACAGCCAGGAATTTGACCCTGATTCGCTCAAGGTTGACTCAGCCTTCCAATTCTTCCAAAGTCGGTAAAATTAGGAGCCAAACTTTTGGGGAAAATGTGCTGACGTTTGTAAACCATTCAGACAGTTCTGTAAAGCACTATGGAGCACTACATAAATAAAATTGCTCTTGCTATTTTGGATCTGGAGCCTATTATATATTTAAATTCCAGTTTCTATAAATCGAAAGTGCTAAATTACATATAAATCTTAGTCTATACCTGCTTTTTGGATCTATGTAAAACATCTCTCTCTCTGATCTATTTTTTTGCATGGCCTTTTTACTTTATAACTCTTGATTATGTTAATAAAATCTTTAAACTTGCCTGAAAAAATTAATAAAAATATAATTGTTACTAAACATGCCACACCTACTTAACCTCCAATTTAGTGGTAATAAAAATATCCTGACAGAATTGTTGTAAAGTTTATTCAAAGCATATACGTAGATACATATATACATATATACAAATACAGACACACACACACACATATATATACATATATACACATATAATACATACACGTACAATTATATATGTGTGTATGTGTATGTATATATATATATATGTACATATATAATTGAAAGATGATATAGGTGAAGTTATACGAATACAGGTACTGGCCTGGTTAATATGTTAAAATCATTAACTAGTTCCCTTTTTCCACTGCTGTTGGCACTAATATCTGCTTATCAAAATTCTAATGGTTGTCCCTTTTGTAGACTGGAGGAGGTTTTGATGCTGGGACTCCGTATGGATGTAGGAATCACACATCAGGTATAGTTCTTATATTTTAGTGTGATGGCTGTTCACGTTTGAAATGTTTGAAACATTTATTGCCATAATTCCAAAGCCCTTGGATGGAATGATTTTGCAGAAATAGCTCATTACTCCTTCTTTCTCTATATTGTGTGCCTTTTCAGTTAATTACATATGATGTTGCACTTTGTGATTGCATTGCTTAGCCATGGAAATTCCAGTTCCAGTTGCTGTCATAACTCAAGGACTGCTTATAGTCAATGCTAGGGATAGCAGGGGAATAAATAGCACATACTGGTAGCTAGTTTCTAGTCTTTGTTTTAGAAACATGACCTGTCATTACTAAATGCACAGAGACAGGAAGAGATCCTCCTGAGATTTCCACTAAACATTAGATTGGATTTTAAGACTTACATATTTCCGCCCAATTTCTTCGAACCTAGTTTATTTTTGTAAAATAAGAATTGTTCTCATCAGTGATCTATCAAAGATGGGACCAAACATGATGATTGACTTAAGGCTGTTATTAAAAAAGATCATTTCAAGCATTTGCAGTATTTCAGGTGATGTTCTGTCTATCTTGCAATAATTACAGGAAGCCTTCAACTTACGACTATTTGTTTAGTGACTGTTCAAAGTTACAAGAGCACTGAAAAGTGACTTATGACCATTTTTCACACTTCAGTACCATTGTGGCATCCCCATGGTCATATGATCAGAATTTGAATGCTTGGCATATTTATGACAGTTGCAATGTCCGGAGTCATGTGATCAGTTTTTGCAGCCTTCTGACAAGCAAAGTCAACGGAGAAGCTAGATACATAACAACTGCAGTGATTCACTTAATTATTATTTGTGGGCAACAGTGAATAACTGTCTTGCTTGGTAACCAAAATTTGGGGCTCAATTGTAGTCTTAAGGACTACATGTATAGCAAAAAAGGAAGATTTTAGATAGACAGTAATCCAAATTGTGGTGATGGATCCTAGTTAAATTTGAGTTCTATACATTTATTTTCAAAAGAGGTGAAGATTCTGAGAAATTAATCAGGGTGACATTTTAAGAAACATATCTCTTAGAATCATTTGTGTTTTCCTAGATTAGCCCCCCAAATTACGGTAGTTCTTCAGTTGAAAAAAAATGTAAAAAAAATAGTTTTAAGGGTATGCTTTTCTTTTCATAGCACTGGTTACAGTTTGCCCCCAGTCTCAGTCTGTGGGATGTGTTTGGTGAATCAGAGGAAATCAAAGAGCTGGAAGAGCATGGGTTACTTTTTTTGGATGACAGGTAAGGGGACTGAAGATTCATGTGTCTTAGGAAGAGGATACTGGTATAGTCTGGAGGAGGGCTTGTTCTTCAATGTTTTTCTTCAGTGACAATTATTTCTTTTTGTAGGGGACTTAGGTGCTCTTGGAAGGGTCTGGCTGTGCTTGATTCTCTCCTGCTGATACTCCTGAAGCAGCTGCAAAACACATGGATAGAAAGGGAAAAAGGAGCGTGAACTAGCTCCCAATGTAATTTTCATATTGGAAGTTAAAGAGTTTCAGAGATGGTTTATAGTCTGGAAAATTGTTCCAATGCAAAGGTCACATCCCAAGAAATGATTTTGCCTTCAGTGAAGCCAATGAGCTGATTGTGTTGTCATGCTACTGGACGCAGAGTTTGCTCTGAACTAAACAATTACTGCATCCCTGGGTTTTGTCTCTTTATACTAGGATGAAAAATGATCTATTATTCTAGTGTCATTGTGGCTTGTACTGGAAATAAATGAAGCATGAAATATCTTCATGCTGCATAAATAAATGGATTATACAGGAACTGGTTTTCATTAACTAGAATCTTCCACTTTTGCAAGTACTAAATAAAGGAATGTTCCTGAGGGAAGAATTGGCCATGAAGATAATAAAGGATTCGTATGTTGCAATTATATACATTTAATTCAGTACAACTGGAATGTCTTTGGACTGTTGCTTACACACAAAGGCTACTAATGCTTCTAGCACGATAACTTGCCATACAACATTCCACTGCATTCATAAGCCCAAAATTTCATTTACATTTGACCTATTATGCTCCCTATTGAAGGTTTACCATAGGAACAGTCTAAATTAGTTCAAGCTGCCTGCTGGGCTGCTTCTGTTTATGATTAATTCCATGCAACCCATTTTTGACAATACATTTATTGGAATTACTGGAATACACGTACTCCTTGGGTTACAATAGCAATTGGGAGTGGAATTTCAGTTGCTAAATGATGTGGTCAGAAAGCACAATGTCACATGACCACATCATTTAGTGATGGCAATTGCTTCAGTCCCATTATTGTTAAGTGAGGTTTGAGTCTTTAAGTGAGCATCTCCTTGCAACTTCCTGCCAGCTTCCAACAACTGAATTAGTGGGAAAATTGGCAGAAAGTTGCATGTCCCAGTTGCTTTGCAAACAGGTAGACAAGTAACTGGCTGTGTGGGAGAGGGAATGAAGGAGTATGTGGGTGGCCAAGGAGGCATGGTGCAAGTGTGGCTTGGGGTGGCTGCTGCTGGGTGGGGAGGGTGTTCAAGGGTACACAAGTACCAGGGAAAGTACGTAAAAGTGGCCAGTGAGGTGCAGCACAACCACAATGAGGCTCAGGAAGTGCATATGAGGGTGTATCAGCAGCATGCAAGATATATAAATATAATTAATGAATGCCTTCTAGTACATTCCTAATTGCTAATTTTTCTCCTGAAAACTAGGCTTAACTACCCAATCTTTTTATTCATTTTTACTGTACCTTAATTGAGTTCTGGGACGTCTTTTCCCCCCTCTGATTTTAATAAAGCTTCATAAATTGGGTACTGAAATATGAATGAAAAACACTTTCTGGAATGTTTGGTGTTTGGTCTCCAGAAAGGAAAACAGTAGATGAATATTGCATATTGCCATCTGTGGAATCATAGATAGCATTTAGTTTGATTATCTCCTACTTTAGAGTTTCTCAAACTCAAGTAAGAGCAATGACACAAACACAAAAGTTAATTTCAAACATTGTGTTAAGTCATGGTTTGCTTAACAGGCTGTAGCCAAAAGCAAACATTATGTCATAAAGTGAACAAGGCCAGAATGCAGTGTGCAGACACTTCTTAGGAGTGATGGCACAGAATTAGTGGAGCCTGCCTATATTCTGCCAGATCATTTTCAGAAACTCAGTTTAAGAAAGTAAAGAGACTCTAATATGATTAATAATAATTGCTTTAGAATAATTTGGTAATATTTTATTCCTGTAATATTGTACAGAACTTTATTTTCCCCCTCCCCAACTGCCAAATCACTCATTATCATTTTATTCCGTGAAGACCTTCAGTTCTCTTAGGGAAGCCAACACACTCTTATGGAATGACTGGGATTGATCACAACAGGAAGCAATATCCTATGAAGCCTCAGGAACATTATCATGCACCTAACCTTATTTTAACTGATACGTTGCCTGCTCCAATTAATCTCTGATGTCAACAGTGCCATTTAACCTATATAGAAGGTCAGAATTGCAAAAAGAAAATATGGAACATAATGATATTACTCAATAATCCCAATGTGGAATATAAAAGAGATAATCTGTCCTGCAGAATTTAGCTTTGGTGAATTAAATTACCACTTCCTTATATTAAAATAGAACATTTAAAATCACAAGGGCAAATATATTTCAAGCTAAAATACTTCAAGATACATTTATAATTTAAATGCAGTATTTGTTAATAAATGCCCACCTTAAATTATACAATAATTATAGATAATATGGAATATTGATGCATTATGTATGAAATCAGTAATTTCCCTACTATTTAGTATTCAGAAAGAAGCAGAAAAAAAAAGTTAAGATAAAAATCAAGCAAATGTTAAGTATGACCTCAGTTACAATGTCAGTGTAAAGTTAACAAACATTTTAATAAGATCATCTAAACATTATTTCAAGGAGACGAGAAAATTTAAGTTTTAGCTATACTTATTTTTGGAACTTGATAAGAAAAATGATAAATCAATCTCTAAGGAGAAGAGTGAATTTTGCTAATATGAAAAAATATCTGATTTTAAGAATCCATATTGTCTTGTGTGTGAAACGGACCCACCATATTAGAAATTTTCTAATGTTCAATTTTTAATTCCATTCCTTATACAAGAGTCCTGTTCATGTGTAGTTTATTTCTACAAATTCATTCCAGTTGGCTAGCTCTTTGTTACATTATGTGATAAAATCTTGCAAAATTAAGTTTTTTGCCATAGGTGCCAGTCAGTCTTAGTAATTAAAGTCTCTTAATGCAGTTTTATTTTCACAGTGTAATCAAGTCATGTTTTTACATCAATTTTTAAATAGGGAGAATAAAAGGGAACATAAATATATATAAATTGTATATATTTGTTTTCAGAACTGACTTGATAAACTCAGGACTGAACAAAAAGGGAAAGAGAACTCACAAAAAGAAAGGGATGCAGGGAATCTGCTCATCGGGTCTGACCTTTAAGGAAAAAAAATATCAAAGGAATTAGGAATGTTTTACCTGATTCATTGCATCATCTCAGCCTTATGGTATACATAAGATTTTTCTTGGTTTCATTTTCTCCACGTATTAAAAGAGGGGTAATGTAAGTTTGAAGATGGGAGATGAAGCACCACCACAGCATTAATAGTATTTATTTTATTTATTTTATTTGTCAATCAAGATAATAGGTATAATTATATACATAGTTATGAATACATGAAATGGGTACATAAAAGAAAAATAAAGAAACAATAGGACAGGGACGGTAGGTACGTTGGTGCGCTTATGCATGTCCCCTACAGACCTCTTAAGAAAGAGGTGAAGTCAATAGTAGACAATCTAAGGTTAAAGTTCTTGGGGTTTGGGGAAGAAACCACAGAGTAAGGTAGAGTATTCCAGACATTGACCACTCTGTTGCTGAATCCTGCAATCAAGTTTGGTGCGGTTAACCTTGAGTTTGTATCTATTGTGTGCTCTTGCGTTGTTATGGTTGAAGCTGAAGTTTTTGTTGACAGGTAAGTCATTGCAATGTATGATTTTATATACCATACTTAGATCAGACCGAAGACGGCGTAATTCAAGGTTTTCTAGGTCTAGAATTTCAAGTCTGGTGACATAAGATATTCTACAACGAGTAGAGGAGTGGAGAACTTCTTGTGAAATATTTCTGGACTTTCTCAACTGTGCTAATATCAGATATGTAATGTGGGTTCCAGACTGATGAGCTGTATTCGAGTATTGGTCTAGCAAATGTTTTGTATGCTCTAGTTAATAGTGTGATATTACCAGAGAAAAAGCTACGTATGGAAGGGAAATTAAGGCAACTAAGTGTACCAGGTTTAATTGATCTCACCTGAAACAGAACTCAACTGTCCTCATATGGCACAACAGGATGTGTGAGTAATTACAGGTCCAACCAGATGAACAAGTATTGTGTATTACTGGATAAAAAGATAGCTATTGTTACATTCTGAGGGAAAAATATATACCAATAGATCAAATTTAGCTCTAGAATTTAAAGAAACTAGAATAGTCCTGCCCTTTATTCCGTACTTCAACTTCTCTCTTTTTTTCTTCCTCCACTTAATGAAATTTCAGTGTAGAGTTCAGGTGGTTCTGGAATAGTCCTTTCTGCTTTCCTGCTTTATAAAATCAATATTAAACGGGCACATATCATAGTTTTAAAATTCACTTTGGGGGAAGAAATGTTCCAGGATAGAAGGCAATAGAATTCAGAACCAACGGTATGGTTCTGAAATAATAACTTTCTATTACATAGAAATTGAGAGATAATTTTAAAGTGAAACAACAATATTATTAATATAAATAAGCATGGATTCTCACTCATAAAGCAGTGCAGTACTTAAGAAAATATTTTTATTTAAATGCAATTCTAAGCTGTGTGACAAACACTTTATTCACATCCTTCCAAAGCAAGTTCAAAACCTGTTGAGACAGCAGTGGCTTAGTAACAGAAGAAATAGCTATGATTGCTAACCTTAATTATATAAGTTGATATTCATGCACAGACTTCAGTACTTAAGTTTGACATTCAATCCAAATGTCAAAAGATAGAGAAATATCACATCTGTATCATCAGAATGGCATTTCAATGCCAATTCCAATTACAAGCATATTTTTAAGATAAATATGATTCTTTGGAATGAAATTCAATAAAAGAGTCCCAACTCAATAAACATTAGTCATAACTGAAACAAGTGGGATTTAGCATTGACAAGTTATTCACTCTTCTGACCGCAGGGGAAAGTAAACAAAAACAAAAACTACTCTAAATATCTGAAGAAGTAAGCATGCATAAATCAATGAACTTCAATTCCTCTAAATCTGTGTATTTGTGAATGAAAATAATACTTGATTCCACTTAGGTTCATTGGTCCTTTTTAATTGGCATCATTGAAAACAGACTGCTATTGATAAAATATACACAGGACGGAATCTGCTCTCAATTTCTTGAAAACAATAATTTATTATATAGGCTTGGAAAGGCTTATATGACAAACTAAAATAGGGTTTTATTATTAAATAAATACATAAACATTGGTGATGAAGCTGTATTTGTCCCAGCCTCACAAAACTTGGCAAAGCATGTACATCAATGTAGTGAGTACTACGAGATGGTCAATTCTTGAGGGGAGAAAAGGGAAATTATTGATATAGTGTAAATTTTTTTAAAGTAAAACACCATTTTCATAATTTGTGATTCTGTCTAATAAGTTATGTCTTTTTCTTTTTTCGAGTGCTTACAATACATCCCTTCATGAATTTGTGGCCATTCTTTGCATATGTGTAACATTTTGAAATTTCTAGTCCTTGAAATCAGGACAAGGCGCACAATTAACATAGACATGGTGTATTTGTTGCACCTCTTCATTCAAAACCACATCTTTTTTCTCTCCCCATGATGGTGCCTTCTTCCCTTCTGCAATCCATCAGTGAGGCAGCCTTAACTTGTGTTAACATCACTTCCAGGGCTGTGAAACGGATTGGATTTTGCCTCCCCACACCCCCACCACTTTTGAAGGGGAGTGAGGTGATTGCAGTGATCTGGAAAGGGCATTATAGTAATGGGATGGGGATTGGCAATATGTAGGGCTGCATAATTCCTACTGTTTGCTAGTTTCCTGCTAATTTGGGTAGGGGACAAGCACTTCAGTTCTGTGGTAGTGGAAGGACCTTAGTAGCAGGTTTTCCCCTCATCTGTAAAAAGAAGATGGCTACCTCCAAACCAAAGAAGCCTGCAGTTGACAGCAAAGGTGGGAAAAGAAAAGACAGCACCACATACGCACATGGGCTAATACTTCAGTATTTGTGGGAATTTTGTAGGAACAGTTTAGACATTTAAGTGAAACTTGTGTGAAGCTTTTGAAAGATTCGTATGCAAAGAACTTGCAAGCAAAAGTCTGTGAGGTAATAGGTGAATTGGCATGGAAGAAGGCTGGATGCCTGTGAAAAATGTCTCTTGAGAAGCTTGTATGTTGGTAGAAACATGTAAAGTGGAACTGAGTTCAACTAGATATGTGCTTGTAAGTGTTTGGCCTCTGTGGGAGAGAGTTTAGCTTTGCAAATTTCGGCCTAGACTGGCTGGGCCTGGATTATATAAAGAAATTTTGTTATTAAGTGAAGCAGTTATACTTATTCTGCATCCAATGCTTTACATGTTCTTTAAATATAGCAGTTCAGCTATGCTTGTGATCGATTTAACAGTCAGTTTTGATGGATAATATCTAGAGAGTTAAGTCAGTTAAAAAAACACAGTCTTGTGATACCTACAAGTGTTGTCATAGTAGCTTTTATGCATCTCCCTCAAATGCACTGTGGGCAACCCAGATGAAGGAAAAATATTTATATGCAACTCTTGTGTGTAGGGCAGAATAGTATAAAAAAAAAAGAGGTGAGAATAAAATTTTCCTATGCATCACTATGCACTATGACCCTTAACAAAACAGTAGTTAGATCTGACAGAGGATCTTGCATTATTCTACTGGTTAATATGTGATGCTTAATCCAAGCGGTATTTAGTCGCTTAATTCATTTTTGTTCCATACAGTACCAATCTTTGTCACTTTATATTTATTTGTATTTATTCATGTTTGTATACTGACTGCTTTCTCAAAAAAATATGGAGCAGGGCATCACAGATTACAGAATACACCTCATTATGAAATGAACATGGCCCTAGTTCCCTTTGCCAAGCAAAGGAGCAAAGCTGGCATGTGATTTTCTGCACCAATTTATTTTGATGACTGTATCAGTGCAGCACTGTTCTCACCAATTTGTAAACCTGCCATTCAAACTCTCCAGAAGGGAAATATATAAATATGCTGGCTGGGCCCAGAAGAAGAGCCTTTTTTGCTATGGCTCCCGCCCTTGGGATCATCATGCTCCTAGAGGTGAGATTCCCACTTATAATTTTGACCTTCCAAACGAGCCTGAAATCCTGGCTCTGCCAAATGTCTCCTGGGCCTAATGGGAGTGAGTCATACTGCAGGTGGCTAATGGGTTAAAAATAAGATTCTGCCTCCACCCTTTGTGTTAGTTGCTTCCTTCGTTGCCATTTTTCACATTTTAAAGATTAATTTTAATGCTAACATTCATTACTGTACTGTTTTAATGTTTTGTTTTATTCTTTTTTACTTGTGAGACACTTAATGTTGCCTCCTTTGAGATGGAGGCATATCAATTTCATAATATATAATATATATAAAACAAATATAGGGGACATCTGTAAGAGTCAGTTTGGTATTGTAGTTAAAGCACTGTTCTGGAAAGCAGGAAGCTTGGGCCTGCCTTAGGCATGAAAATGGCTGGGTCATTTGAGCCAGTCATTCTCTCTCAGCCCAACCCACCTTATAAGGTTTTTGTTGTGGGGAGAATAGGAGGAAGAAGTTATACATAAAAAGGTGCATATTATAATAATAATATTGTCCGGGCATGGCTGTATATCATTTGTGATACTTTTCACTAGTTAGCTACAAAAATAAAGGACAAATAATATTCTGTTTGTTATCTCTTCTGGGTATCTCTTCCAATGAATTATTCTTGGGAACTTAGATTGTTTTTTTGTCTGACTTTATTGGGTATAGTTTGAGAAATGCCTGATTTAAACCCCTTAGTTGCCTATGTTGAATGGATCTGAACAGATGTAGTTGTGTATTATAGGGCTTGCCTTGAATGTAAACTGTACATTTGTGGTATATTCTCAATAGAAACTGGACCTAAACATGTCTCTTTCATAAGTGATGCAATGTTTTTATACAGGCAATTCTCATTATTCACAATAGCTACTTTCTGTGAAAATGCCACAAGTACAGTACTGAATTAAGTGAATGCTGAAATCTGAACTGTGAATGTGTGCCTTAGGCGATTCCAATGTTTTGCTGTTCTGCATGCCTATTAGTAAGTGCAACAGTGCCATGGGAACTGATTTGGGGATGACGAAAACATTTTTGCAAATAAGCAAATTCACAAATAATGAGGATTGCTTGTATAGCGCTCACATAGTTTTTCAGAACTATCCAGAAATTTGCTGCATAGTCTGATGTTGGAGTAAAAGTTATTGAAATCTTAATGGAACGAGGGTCCTTCCTTAGCAAGGGTCTGATGTTCATCAATCTAGATAATAATTATATTTTTATTACAGTGTGTTGTTTTGCACATACTTTAACATGCTTTATGAAATGAAATACTGTACTAGTAGGCATTCAAACTGACCAAGTGGTAGGAGCTAAGAGGGTGGGATGAGGTAGAAAGAATTCTTCCCAATATTTCTGCTTGGTGCAATCTCTCCTTTGGATGTTACATGTCAGATTTTTTTTTAGCAGAAAGGTAAGTATGATATTATCTGAGGAGAAACCTTGCTAAATCTGTATTCCAAGTTAGCTTGGCTGACAAGAAGACATAGGAGAGAATGGAAGGACATGATTGATAACAAACACGTTCCATCCTCAGCCAGGCAACCATAAAAACTACAGAAGGAAATGCCAACATCATGTGATTAAGCAATCCAGTCCAGTTATGAACTTCTGGCCATCCAATCTAAAAATAGCCAGACAATAACCATAGAAAATATGTGTCCTAGATTACACTTCTTGGAATTGTACAATTGTTGTTGTCCTGAAGGTACCTGTAACAAGTCATTACCATGGCACCTAGGACAAAATGGCACCTGTTTCTCCCAAAGGATACATAAATAACCATCATGTATTGCACAAATCACTGTAGAAACTGCAGCTGGATGAGACCAAATTCCTTGTCATTACGGCAGAGGAAAACCTGTACTGCATCCAATGGCAACAGCACTAGCATCATACAACACTCTTTCCTATTTTAATCAACCTTTTGTGCAGTATTTTAATTGTGCTCTTTTGACAGCACTTATCCTGTTTTTTAAAAAATAGAGATCTGGTACTTTTTCAAAAAAGCACTAAGCCTATTGGAAAGGACCACCTGGGCATTATATGGACAGATGCCTCTGAGTAAGCCATTCTCCTCCATTCTCATAGAGGGCTGCACCAGCAACTGTAGTAAAAGATAGTATGCACACAACAGCCTGAACTGTTCAGTAGGAGCTGGTGTTGCCTAGAAACCCAGGTACCCCAAGTTTGAAGAGGAGCTGATAACAGCTTGATGCTTGAATCTAAGACTTTTACCTTTCCAAAGGAGCTTGTTCCAGGGTTGGGTTTCTACCGGTTCTGTCCACCTCTGTAGAACTGGTAGCTCTGAAGACCAGCAGACATAGAACCGGTTCTATGTCTGCTGATGTGTTTGCCCACCTGCCCACCCGGGCCCTTACCTGATCTTTATTTCCTGATTTTTCAACTTCAGCTGCTGAACAAGGCACAGCTGCAGTTAAAAAAGCAGGAAAGTAAAGGAGGGCTGTTTCAAAGGCTGCTTCTCTGCACACAGCGTGCTGATGACGATTTACAGGCGTGTGGCTCCCAGCGTGCAGGGAAGTTCGTCAATCCCGAACCGGTAATTAACCCTGTCATATCCCACCCCTGGCTTGTTCACTCACTCAAAAATATGAATCCCCAGTAATTCAGACAAGGCAAATAGCATTTATTAAAGGGGGTCTTTTTATAGGGTTACAGAAATACATGATACATAAATTCAGTTCAGTATATGATACCTCAGAAAGAAATGATCAAACAATAAAAGCAGATTACATGGGAGAATTATATAGTAGAAAACATTGCTTTTAGATAACATTCCAATAACAGCATATTTATTGATTACATTGCTCCCTTTCCCGGCTGAGTTTATCTTCCTGAAAACTTGCAAGTGTATTCAAGGACTTTTCAGAATATTGTTTTGTTCTTTTATACCAAAAGGGCTAAGGAGAAAAAAAGAAAATAACTCCAGATTGCTATACTAAAATGCTAATATTGCTTTTAGTAAAAAGTTAATAATTAGCGTAAAATTACAGGCAACATTGGCAGATTCCATCCTTGACCATTTCAGCAACAATGCTATGGATAGAGAGCTGGATTGTATGAATTACAAAAACTGCCTGGAAGAAGACACTATTTTAAATTCAACAGGAAGCCCCTCTGTGAGGGAGGTGGCTGGTTAAAAAAGATCAGAAAAATTAAATTGGCATTCAAAACTTATTTATACTATAGTCAGCAAGAAATGAGCAGCAGACCTGGAAAACGCTGCAAGTTGTGAGAATCTAGCTATACGGCACTGAGGAAACAGCCTTTCGTATAAAGCTTGATTTTTCCAGTGAGCAAAACTATATACGAATCAGGAAAGAAAGTCAGCAAAAAAATAATAATCATCATCTTGGGCCACTTTATTCAGGAAAAAAAATAGTATAAGCGGAGCAAATAGTATTTGTAACACACTATATTCCCTGCTGCGGAGCCAGGCGAATGAAGTTCAAAGGGTTTAGTTTACATTCTTTAATGAAAAAAACCCAACTCTAGAAACTCACAGCCCGACTGAGCACACCCGTTATGCGCCACGAAGCGCGTGCACAACTGCGAGGGCCTCTCAGACCCCGAGCCAGATTCTGCACACGAGCCCTCTGAGAGCCGGTCCCGTCCCGTGGGGCGCGACTTTCCCCCTGACTTGGCAATTGGAGCCCAAGGAAAGTCGTGGACTTCTCGGCTAGCTTGAGGAAAGCGATTGCCATGGAAACGAGAATGCGCCAGCTTGCGCGTGCTCTAGGCTTCTGGAACAGCAGCAACAAGCCTGGGAGAACTTGGGCTCTTTGCAGAGGTTGGCAATCATCACGATGAACAAGATGGGAAAAAAGGAATCGCGCATCATTAAAACACCCCCCGGTAGGCTAGTAAAGGGAATCCACAGGGCTTCGTAGTGGGGAAGGGGAGGCATTCTAAAAACTGCAGTTTTTGCAGCAGGAACAATACCTCTTTTAATCGTGTGTATGCGGGGAGGATTCCATAATGCTTTAAAAAGGCATGGCATTACAAATAAGCGTTGGAAAATGCATCTCTTTGTTTAATAAATTTCATGTAAAACTCAGCCTGTCGGATCACTTTCTGTATGGCTTAATATTGTTACAGTGACTAGCAGTAATAGTGGAGAAAAGGGGGATAATGCTTTGTGTGTTGCCTGTAATTGTCCTGGTACCCTCAGAGATAAAGGATTATTATTAACACATTTAATTAAAATGTTTACCATGCTGAACTAGATCTTTTCTCTTTAATTCCATGGGAGTGGCTGCAGCAGGCTTTTTTTTGAACCAGATTAATGAACTTTGTGTGACCTCATATATACTTTACTCTCTTACTATGTTCTTCAGTCTCTAAAATTCATTGGACTGAAAACATTTAAAACTTTTTAAATCATTTTATAAGGTTGATAGTTAGAGATGGGCATTATGCTGGCTAAAGAAAGTATAAGGAATGGGTTTGATTAGACACCGAACTCTAGAATGACAGATAGGAAAAACAAGAGGGGCAATGAGCATCCTAGTTGGGAATGCTTTAATGAGGACAAAGCACCACATGTGGGTGCAAAGTGAAGGGAGAAGACAGGGTGATTTGGCAACATGCAGGAGCAGTAGATTCCAGGACAAACAGTATTTAATGTAGAATATGATTGTGATCTTTAATAACTTTAAAATGTGGTTAATGAATGAATAAAGGAATAGACCATATTATAAAATCAACAAATCAACTGAAGCTCAGAAAAATCAGGCTCTGTACTTCAGTTACTGTGGTCACTTCTTGCAGCCACTAGTAATATCTAGCCACTGCTAAAATTATTTTTTGAATCCCTAAAGTTCTTTTTTCTTCCTTTAGTCAGAGAGAAGCAGCTAACTAAAATTAGCTAATGAATAACAATCCTGCAAATGTGTTTGATATTAATATATCAATATATTATAATTTGTATGGCAGGATCCATGTTTTCAGTGATGGAGCATATTATAGGTATCTGGTAGGACATTTTCCATTGTTTTGGGGTATAAGCATCTGTAAGCATCTCAGACCAATAATGTCAAATTTTGCTTGATACAGAAGTAACAGATTCTCAAAATAGATGTGGAATAAGTTTGTGGAATAGCTGAATCCTGAACTTGTACTGTACAATGGGGTGAAGCTTCACCAAAATTTACTTAGTAAATGGGATAAGGGTAATATAAATTCAGCAGGTATGCTTTAACAAAAGGTAAGGGGGAAGCAGATGAACAGATATTCTAATAACGAAAAGCAAAACATAGAGTAAAGGCAACATTCAATTTCTGTTTGATCAATATGTACAAAGGCTTGCATTATTTTTATAAAAATAAGGTTCCCTACAGGAAAGTACCAGAATGCAGCACAAAACATGAAGCTATGAACTTCATTATATACATTATATTGACACAGATAATGACTAATATATTGGAATGTGCTGCCAAAGGAAATATTCTTGAGCCATCAACACTCTTCTTTTAGAAAGTGTTCAAGACTACCCCCACGATAGGCATTTTCTGTTTTTTTTAAAAAAGCTAACAATTTGCATTGTACCGGTTAACTGAATTTCAAATGTATGCTATTTTAATGTTTAACTTTAATCTGACATTTTGGAGGTATTATTGCTTCAGGTTCTTCAGACCAAGAAGTACTGTAGGATAGAAAAGAATAAAAGAGAATAGAGGAACTATTCTTACAAGGAAACAGAAACACATTGCATTCAAGATCAGGGCTGGATGATAGGGACCTGCTTCAGTTATTATAGTGCAAGTTTAGGTCACTTGGAAAACACTGTTTGACAAGTCCTATCTCCCCTTCTGTGTGGTCTCCTTTCTTCCATTCATGAAAATGATGTTTGCGTCTATATTATGCAAGTGTGATCTCTGACTAGCAACCATTTAGCTCCACAAGCTTCTCTTTGGACCCCAAAACATGACATCTTTGATTTAGAGCAGAGGTGTGATTTTCACCCAATGTCCTGGCTATGGCCCTCGTAATCTCTCCAGAAGTTTACTGTTTCTAACTGAATTTTTCATAATTTGCATAATATTGAATTAATTGTGTGCATAATACAATTAATTAAATGTGAAAAGTGTCTGATTTAGTCATGCTAAAACTACCATGTATATTGGAATTACTATATGACTGGGAAAATGCTAACATTTGAGAAATTTGTAATACATTTTTATATAATAGAATAATAACATTTTTAATGATGATCATGCCTACTTGCAGTTATGGCCCTACTACCAAAAAAAGAGAAATGCTTCCTGAATTATTTTTAATTGCATGCAGACAATATGTGTGTATATTCTCTCCCCCCCTCCCTCTTCTCTCTGTCTCTTTTATGTGTGTACAGTATACATACACACACACACATCCCTATATATGCAAGAGAGAAAATTAGTCCTTTTTTTCCAGAAAAAAAAAGAATCAAACCATTTGAGCAGCCTTCTTCACCAGTCCTAGAAGAGCCAGAACCTGTGAGCTGTGTACTGCAAGGAGATGAAATCCAGGCTCTTGCGATAAAGCCAGAACATTTGGCAAAGGTGGGTATACGTTTTTCCCCTAGTTCAGGTAATTCTCTTTGCTGGTGTAGCTTTCATGGCCTTTATCTGTGGACATTGTTGAGCTTCAGTGTTTAGTAACAGGAGAGTTCCTTATGTTTTGTGGCTAGCATTTGCAGAGGCTAGGGACTGGCTGGATTTGATTGCCTGTGATCTCGATAGCAGATCCTTTGCCTCTGAAGATGTCAGCCACAGTTGCCAGTGAAATATCAAATCTGCTAGTAGGCTATGGTCACTAAACACTGAAGCTCTACACTGCCCAGCTGCTTTGCTGTCATCTCTTTGGGGTGTGTGTGTGTGTGGAAATCTTCCATCACTTGAATGTGTAAAATAGTCATCATGGATCATTATTTCTCATTTCAATTTTGTTAAGTTTATCTTTACGGTCATCTTTTCCTGTAGCTCTGCCTACATTACAGGCAAAGTAGAACCAAAGAGACAAGCTTACAAGAATCCAAAAACTTCCAATATATGACCTAGTATGATCTATATTAGAGCCATCTCTCCCTTGACTGGACAAAAAAATGAAGGCACTATAATGGAAACATGTCAGAAAAAGCACGTTGCCAGGGCATGTTTGTGGCTAGGCACAAATGGGAAAAGGGATCATATGCTTTTTTAGAGTCATCCAACCATCATGGTGTCAGTGGAACAGTAAAGGGAACAAGATATCTTTTTAAAAAATCCTCAGTAATGGCAATATGACATTAGAAGATGCCATAGATGACTGGTATGGAAATGGCCTTTCAGTATGTCACATTGTTATAATATTTCAGATTCGTTTTCTGTTCATATGGGAAACATCGTGTCTTCATTGTGAGAGAGCTACTTACCAATGGGTGACATCCTGGGAAATATTTATGTACATTTTATGTGAAATAGATATTATTCCAATTTATACTAAAAGTTTAACTGATAAAAAGTACTGTGTATACAGTTTAATGTATTCATGCCAGGAAAAGGAAGAGGTGCCTGTGTTGTGCTGTAAGCCAGAAATGTTGTACAAGAGATAAGGGAGCCCTGGAAAGTATGTGGATACCTAGATTCTGACATGAAGAAAAAAGATTCCATCATCTTGTTCATGAAAAGGGACAGAAGTGCCCATCAAGCTTCATTCCATCCTTTGGATACATTTGGTAGCTCCTATTATTAGCAGTGTAATGAGAATTGTGAGAGTAGAACCACTGTAAATATTGTTTAATTGAATATTTGTTTTGTAGCTTCGGGCTGAAAAACCTGCACAAGAAGAGAAAGAGAAACCTGTTGTTACCAAGAAATACCTTATACGCAAATCCAGGCCACAAGAAATTGGGAAAAAAGCTAATTTACTGGTTGCTTATCCAGCTCTTCCAGATGAATCAAAGAAAATACTGAATTATTCTGGTACAGTTGTCTCCATTTTTTTCATGTTGTAGTCTTAATTGGCATGAAATTTAGCTTCCCTATTGTAGTCCCAATTGACTGCTTCTTTCCATTGCAGTCATCTGACTTCAGATAATGAGTGACAGAGCTTAAAAGATTGCATACACATTGAGACAAAAAATAATAACAATACAGTTAGTCATGATGCATGCCACGTGTGTCAAACTCGCCAAATCACATTGCTGTCACGTGATGTTTTTCCCCTTCGCGGAACTGGGGTGGGCATGGCCTGCATGTGACGCATCTGGCCCACGGGCTGCTAGTCTCACACCCCTAACTTACACTGTCTCCCTGGTGATCATATTATAAAGATAACATTATGGAGACAGAACAGAAAAGAATACTGTCATAGTTACATATAATTTAGGAAATATGGTAAATACCAGAAATTCCTGAACAGATTTTTAAATTCAGGATTATTTGGGTTTTAATTAATTCTGCATAGAATGATGATAGAGATGTACAGATCAGTCTGCATTTATTTTGACAACCAAAGTTCATAGCAGAAGCCAGATTTGCTTAACAACTGTGTGATTAGCTTAACTACCTGACAAAGAAGGTGCCAGCAGCAGCAATTTTGGTCCCAATGGTAGTTGTGACTCAAGAATTACCTGTAATACATTCTAAGCCTCCCCTCCCCATGGTCTTGGGTCCCAGAGCAAAGCCCTGTATTTCCTAATATGCACATGCAAACAAATACTGCTGAAGAAGGGTTGGAAAGAATTCCAGAAGACAGCCTATGCATGCTTTCCTTTCTTTGTTTATATGGAAGGACTGTGAAGGACTTAGAACCAATTCTCAAGTTTCAGAATTTTTAAATTCTAAGTGCATGCCATTTTGGCTAATTTCTGAATGGTGAATTCCCAGTTGTAAGCGAGAAATAGAAGAATGTTCACCTACTGTCTTAGAATGTGTACGCTGCATTATTTATTTAACATTTTTAATATTATATATTAAATATTAATATTATTATAGGTGTAGAAGGACCAATAGTTGATACCTTTGGATGTATCAGCCCATATAGCATTTTAGGAACTCTCCAGGAATTCAAGAAAGAGGCCATAAAAAACGGTCACTCTCAGGTTTGTATCACTATGTTATTTGCAAAGTAGCTAAATATGTCCATTGATATGTGATTCTTCCTTTGATGTGTTTTTCACAATGTATCAACTTTTATATTGAATGAGAGCTTATGTCATTTTTTTTCATTATTTCAGTCTTGCATTTTCAGCTATTGCTTTGCTTTTATGTTATTTTTCTACTGTTCTTCCTTCCTATGCCAAAGCAGCCCATTCTGGAAAGAACAGTGATAGCATAGTAGCCGCCAATTTTGCCCATATGTTGACTAATTGATTTAGTATGGAATGAAGCTGTTGAAAGAACAACATCACACAAGCTCATCAATATGCCTGAAGGGCAATTCAAGAGCAATTCAAGAGCTCTTCTTTAAGAACAGTGCCCTGGGTCACGCAGACAGCATAAAAAGATAATGTAATTCGCTAGGCTATCTATCACAACATTGTCCTGCCTTTCTTAATTTGTCATTGTCTCCTTTTAGCTAGTGCAAATGATTCCTGAGGAATCACAGCTTTCTTGTGCAATCTCAGTTTTTGGAACTTACAAAAAGAAACCTGAAGAAAAAAAGAAAGTAGCTCAGAGCCCTCCGTCTCAACACCGGGCCCTTCAGAACTGGCAGCGTAACATGGCAATCAGGAGGAAGCAACAAAAAAGGCTTTGTGGTATACAAAACTTTGTCAGATCTACTACTGTGCCTGTGGAAGATACATCTTAGTGTTCATCTCTGGAGGGAAGTTCTGGGCAATTTTGGAAGTAAAACAGATAGACTTTAAGGGTGAAAAGATCTATATGAGGATAATGCCCTGAGGATTGTGATATTTTGAACACACGTTGTGATATTGTTTCATTTCTTATTTTTGTTCTCAGAATGTCTTCAGAAATCAGAAAGTCAGTTGCTGATGAACTTTTCAGAACATTACAGGAGAATCCAGGAACAGCGAACTTTAATTGATCGTAGTATTCCAGCTATGTATTCGGGAAAGGTGATAATTCTGCAAATAATTATCCTGGTTTTATTTAGGTCAGAAGTTCACACTCTAGTCATTTTATATTGGAAAAACCTGCAATATTTTGATAACCTTGCATGAGATCTTATAAGATTTCAGCTTAGAAAGTGCATGATTGTTAGATTCTTAGGAGATGTGATGATCTTTTGGGATTTCAGCCACTAAAAAAAAATGTTAATTTTTGATTATGGAGGCCCATTGTGCCTAAAGAAGCTGTTGATTATTTACTTTTCTAAGTAATTACGATTGCATGTATACATCCATAGTGTCCAAAAATATTTGTCAGTTGTACTGGAAAGGAATGAGCAAATCACCTATATATTTCAAATAGAAAACAATATATGTGGCTCAGGGTTGAATTGTGCAGTGCACTGATGGTGTTACCTAGTTAGGTAATGAAACATCTGCAAGCAACCAAACCCAGAGACTATCAAGAATTCTCTACCGATATATGATCATATACTGTTACACTGAAGTCAAAGTACTGTAGAAATATGGTTACAGATACGCAATGTAAAGAACTTGTTGGTTGTAGGCAAATAATATAACGTAATTGGAAAAGCCATTAATGCTGTTCAATTTAGCTTTCTGCTCACTGCAGGAATACAAATTAAAATATTTCACACAGAGGTATGTCTAGCCTCCATTTGAACAGATCCGGTAAGTAACTTTTACGCTGTCAAACTGTTCTACTGTGAGAATTACTGGTATTTTTAAAAAATTGATTGGAATGTGCATTTCTGTTCTATTTATATTGTTTTGCTTTAGATTTCTTAAATCTATTCACTTGCTTACCGCTTTTTATTTCCTGAGCTTTCCAGTGGAAGACAGCATGTTTTTTTAAATTTTTCAATAGATGTGTAGGGCAATAAATATATACCTTATCAAGATATACTTTATCAAAACAGGATAGGGAAGACAGTAGTTACAGATAGTAGGAACTAATTTGGATATAAATTTTGTCATCCTTTGGTGAGCTGCTATGTAACAATTAGAATAATTTTCTCATCCCTGCCCCATTCCCGTAGAGTCGGACATGACTGGAAAGGGGAAATCTATATATCCCCCTTACTCTTTTTCTGTTATATTTTTCATTGGTCTTCCTGCCAAATGTTATTTCATATTCTTTGTCTCTCAAAACTAAGCTTATATCTGTATGGCTTTGGCTTTCTTCATTATTAACAGGGCTATTCAGGGAATGAGTTCTGGAATCAGCCGGTGCACGTTGGGGATGAAATCAAAGGTATAACCACAACATTGGGTCAGACAGATCTGGGATTTCCAGAAGAGGTCACTCATGTTGGGAAACCACGTAGCATCTGGAAAGAAATGGGTAAGGCAGTATAAGCACTGGAAGTTTATACAGGGTTGTGCCATTAGAGAAAAAGAAGAACTGAAATCATATCCTGATGCCAGTATACAGCTATGGAGAAACTTGGGGAATCATAGTGGATTTTGGCAATAGCTAAGCATCAACTTAGTAAAGTTATTACATGTATTGTTAAAGCTATTACATGTATTGGTGTGTACATGCCCAGGTCACTCTCAAATATTCTTACAGGTACCAATCCACCAAAATATCTCCCTTTTCATCGGCCCTGGGAAAAAAGCCTCTTTCTGCAGCATCGGAGAAATGAGTTAAAGGAGGTTTTAGAAACGCTGGATTTTTATAGCCCGGTATGATACATTCAACACATAAAGCCATTTATATATTAGGAAATTGTCATATAACATTTCCTGTAAGATTACACATTTCATTTAAATATTCTGATTCTTCTTTTGAATAATGGAGGAAAAATGAATGAAAACACAGTGCTTTTTCTTAATTTTCCCTTCTTGAGGAAGGATCTGGATGGGCTGGAAGTCATAGGCAGAAATCAACCTTTCACCAATGTGTCAGCAGACAGTTTTTCAGCTTGTGATGATGCTGACAATAAAGAATCTTCTGAAGAAACAACCTCGTATGTTGCAATATTTCATTAATGGATCTTTTGCAGTGGATCAGATTTCATTTGAAAGAGTTGTTAAAAGTGCATATGCATGAATATTCTATTTGTTTGTGTCATTGAAATACCTGTATCTGTTTTCATGTGGCTATAAGAGAAGCCAGATTAAACTGAAAATATACTTGGATATGGGTTGGGAGATTTAAGTGCCTCATTTGAATCTCTCGCACAATTAATTCAGCAACAATATTATTTTGCATATAGCCTTTTGGGAAGAATAATTAGTTTAAATAATTGGAAATGTGGTGATCAAAATACACCACTGGTTTATACAGTGTGGTCATGGACTCTGGGGTGGGGGACACATATTTCATACATCCACCTACATTGTCTGGGAAGGTACATGTACAGCACTGTGCCTAGATATATGGAATGACAGCCCTTAGATTCTATCATATAAAAGTCTGTACTGTAGCAGCATTAAAGAAATACGGTATAAAGCAAAAGTTATACTTGGCTTTTGTAGAGTGTGCAGATGTTCACTATCAGTTACATAGTGGTCTGAAGAACTTATCTCAACAAGTGGTTTACCAGTTGGGGGATTATTTAGAAATATATATTGCAAATGTCAGGCTATACACTTAATTTTCTTACCAGCTAGTATGTTTGAATATTTAAAAAGAATATCCAATTGAAAATTTGCTGTAAAAAATGGTTTCTACTGATTCTTCTTCATATCATTTTAGAGGGAGGTTTGAGGGAGTGAGATAGTACAGCCTGTCACTTTTTAACAAAAGTGGTGAAATAAGTAGATGGCATGGCAGTTTCTACTTGCATTGTCAAGTGAGTTGTTCTTTACCTTTATTGATGTAATGTGGTATGTATTTCAATATTTAGTTTAATCTTACAAACTGCCCTTCCATTAGAAGCTGGCTTCGATTCTTCCCTCAAGTGAACTCTGATTCAGCAAGTCTTTAAGTCATTAGCTGTTCCGATGTCAGCAATATACAAAAGCTGAAGCCTGAATCTCTCTTCAAACACTTAAAAGATTTCTGATTTTTGCTTTGCTTCACAGGGACCTATTGGATGAGTATCCAGATATATTTTCAGAACCAATGCTTGGTCCCTCTCTGAAGTTCTGTGGCCAACCAGCTCGTTGGATCAATACTTCTCATGCGGTAGAGTTGTAAAGAATGTTCAAAATAAAGACTCCCGTGTCTTTTACTTTTTGGGTGGGATGGGTAATTTGGCCAAATCATTTTTATAATATCAAACAAAATGTTATAGCATCATATTAGAATTTGAAGAAAAATACCTGGAAAATTACACACACACGCAAACACACACACAAACACCCCCCCCCCCCCAGCTAAAAGACAGCTCTTGCTTGGAAGTTCTCTTTGTTGGTGGAGGAAATAATTTAATTCAGATGCGATTAAGCAAGATATAGGCTGCAAATTAGATGTGGATTTGTTTTGGGCTTTATCCATTTGTGTGAACAATATAATTCTTTATGTACTAATTTTATTAAGATTACAATTACAACCATGAAAACTAATGCAAAATAAAAAAATAAAAAGTGCAGAAAGAAAGGAAAAAAAGAGAAAGAAAAAGAAAAAAATAATATAGTAAAGGAAAAGAAAAGAAGTGACTTTCCTCTTTGTCAAAACAAGTATAGGCAATTTTAGTAAGTTATCACTTCTTAAAATACAACAAATTTAGTCCTGATATAAGTAAAAGTCCATTAAGTGTTACAAGAAATAACAGCATATATAATTGAACCTGAAATAAACCAATTTTATATTTGTGCCTTTTACTTCTAAAATGTTTTAGTTCTTTACAGTAATGTTCTAGAAATTGATTTCTTCTCATTTTTTCTTTGACTCTTTTCACAAACATTTTTCAAAGCTTTAACAAGTCCCTTTTGTAAATCCAATATAGGAAAATCATCTGGGTCATTCCCTTGGTTTATTATTTGCATATCCCGATTTTTATAATTATTAAGACTTCAGACAGTTTCTTTTGTATGCCCAGTTTAACTCCCCTACCTCCATGTCATTTTTGTATCCTATCATTTTAAATTTTTACACTTCAAATCAGTCTCAATCTTCTCAGGTAAAACTTGTTCCTATTCCATAATGTCTTTTGAACATTATCTATAGAAGCAGTGAATTGTCCTTTCAAAGATGCCAACTGTGGTTTGAGCAGAACTCTAAAACTGCAGATGTTGCACAGGTTCTGGAACCTTTGAAAATCTTGTGAGAACTTCTTGTACCTTGTTGGAAATTGCAGAGGTCACAGGAGAATGTGTTGTACTTTTGTGCGACTTCCAGACATTCTGGAAGTCGCTTAAGACGGCCCTGTTCTAATGTGATCTTTGGAACTTCCAAAAAAGGAGCGAGATCAGCTCATGCTTACTTGCTTTTTTGAAGCTGCAAGACTGAAGTTTCCAGGTCTCATGTGACTCAGAGCTGTCTCAGATAGATAACTCTTTTCTGAGAAAAACAAACTGAAAATCATTTACAAGTATATACATTTTAAAATTATTATTCATTAATTAAAATTATATGTAACCTTTCTCACGATCCAAAGCAATAGCAGCAAACAATAGCTCTTAGGCTTATATATCACCCCACAGTGCTGTACAGCATTTTATAAATGGTTTACAGTCAGCATCTTGCTCCCAACAATCCAGGTCCTCATTTTACAGACCTCAGAAGGATGGAAGGCTGAGTCAACCTTGAGCCATTAAGAATCGAACTCCTGACTGTGGGCAAAGTTAACCTGTAATACTGCATTCCAGGGCTGCACTACCAGGGCTCGTACACTTTTTGTGACTTTTTGTTATGAATTGTCTCTTTTGTCCATGTGTATATGTGTATGTGTATGTTTGTGTGTGGCACAGCAGCAGTGTCAAGTTAGCCATTTTCTGAATTTTTGACAGGTCAGCTCAATAGGTTCACCATTCATTGGTGTTGCTTAATTTTTTATAAGTTAATTTTTTTATTAGATTTGAATCACTTTCGCAGTGTTGTCTGATATACTAGAATTTTAAAAAATGGGTAAAGTTGGCTATTGAGCTTGGCAATTTGGTTGCAAATGTTTCATTAGCATTCAAGGAGACATTGTTAAGTGCTCCTCTATCAGAACACAGGTCTTTAAATACCTTTTTATTAGATGCAAATTAGTCACTTGTTTGTTCGGATATTTCTGAATCATGGTCTGATTTTAGACTATTTGATTGGCTGGTTGTTGCTGCTGTCTGTGTGATGCAGATTAGAATTAGAGTTGTTTATTTGGGTGTTTCTATGTCATAGTCTGGTTTCGGCTTGTTTGATAGTTTGAGTGGCTGGTTGTTGTTACTAAGATGTGGTCTGATTTCTTGTGATCCAATGAGTTATAATGTTGTTGCTGCAAAGTGGGGTGCCTGTTTGTTTTAAATACTAATTTCGGGATCGTAGTTGATGCAGTTCTTTCGTTCTCAGCGATTGGTAGATGAGTTGATGTCAGTGTTTCTGTTTATTGACTTACTGGTGGAAAACCGGGTTTCAAGGAATTTTCTCTCCTTGATTTTGCCTGGGTTATAACTGTGGTCCGGCTTAGATCAAATTTGTGACCTTCTGAATCTTTGTGGACTGAATCAGACCATGACTCAGAAATAACTGAACAAACAACATTCAGATTAGTTTGCATTTCATAAAAAGGTATTTAAAGACCTGTGTTCTGACAGACAAGCACAACTCAAAATGCACTGACGATGTCTCCTTGAATCGTGACAAAACGTTTGCAACCAAATTGCCAAGCTTGGAGCTCAAACCAACAGCCTAACTACCAATCTGAACTACTAATATTCAAACACATTTCAATGGGTAAAGTTTGTTGAATTCACATGCAGCAGAAAGCAGAGGTCCATATAATGATGATCTATTATTATCATCCATTTAATAATTATTAAAGTAATAAAACACTTCAATGAAACAAAAAACCGACATTTAGTTTTAACTCTTTGGCAAATCCAAGAAAAAAAGTAAATATCCTGGCAGTTTGCTTTCTTTTATTTCAATAGGGTGAAGTTGGCATTGCAGCCAGGGTCACCTTTGAAATTCTTGTAGGTGATAAAGCTGAATCTCTCCTCGCAGTGAACAATGATGGCACAACAGCCATCTGGTATGACTGGCGGAGGCTCCCTCCCCCTTTTACTTTTCAGGAGAAAATAACAAGAGGGATACAGAATTTTTACTTTAATACTAGATCAGGTGAGTGATCTGTTATTTTTTTAAGCGACGCTTCATTCATTCATTTGTTTATTTATTTATGCACCACCCATCTCACTCTGCAAGCAACTCTGGGCAGTTTACAATTAGAATAATAAATATTAATATTAACAATAGTAAATAAAAAACTAAAAAATGAAAGAGAAGAACAATATTCCCTATTCATCCACCAGGCACCTCCAGCATAGAGAATCCCCAACTTGACCCCAAGCCAGAGTCAGATTTTAATGATCTTCCAGAAGGCCAAAAGATTGCAAGCTCAGGTAGCAAGATGTTCCAAAGAGGGTGGACCATAGGAGAACAGGCATTGCTCCTAAATGCCAAAACACTTTGATTGATGCAGTTGAATTTTATACAATAGATCAAATCAATCATGCCAATTTGATCATCAGTACACCTTAGAAAGAGATCTCAATAAGTTCCTCAAAAGATGCTGAAGGAAATGGACTGGCTCTTTCTCTCTGATATCCTAATTCTGACAAAACAATGTAAAGAGAACAACGTCAAGACAACCATCCCTAAGAGTAACTGAATTATCATTCTATGTTTCAAACATATATGTGAAAAGTACTTGGTTTCTCTGAATTTTGCACATTTGTGACGTTAAATGTTATTAAACCTTGATGTGCATCCTCCTGTGTTCACAGTGGACAGTCTGAGTGAACAAACAATCCCAAAGTTCAATCCTGTTCCATTTATTTCATAAACAATATAACACAATGTGATATGTGAGGGTGAAAAAAACCATTACCTTAAATAGCATTCCCAATAAAAAGTAAGTTGCTTAAAGTTGGAACTCTCAAGCAGAATTTTCTATTTTCCTGTGTATTATTATCAAAGCCTTTAGAAGTACAGAAAGCTATGCAGTACAGTGTGTGATTATTAAAATTTATATAATTTGATATATTTTAATGTTTTTATCTTACAAACTAATTGTTTTCATTGCTTGGTTTTAACCTTGAGAGGTGTCAGGCAAAAAAAAAAAGCGCAAAAGAGAGCTGATAAGATCTTTACTGGAAAGCAATGAATTGTCTGTTTTTCATTAATTTTTATAGTCCTAATTTGACTATTTGCAACAATAGCCTAAAAGATGCTGATGAATTTGACTGCTCTATTTATCTTTTTATGTCCAAGATCCATTGTCTGCTTATGTAAAAAAAATAATGCAAATGTAATCAGCCCATAATGTTCTGCATTAATTTCTTTAGATAGTAGCAATCTAATTTTGCAAACTCATCTTATTTCTTCTCATAAAACAATCTAGCTTATGATATTTTTATTAGTTAATTTAAGTTTTTTAAAAACATTTTGAGCTTACTTGAATCCTGGGCTTATTTTAGGAGCACTCTTAAAACCTGGCTTTTAAAGGAATTCCTGGGAGAAAAATGTAACAAAGTAGAATACTCATCTTGAATTATGCTTGGATGCATTGTTCTTTGTGGCCTTATTATTTTTCTTAGTAACTTTTGTTATCATTAATATGTGTTATTGTTTCTTTTATTATATTATTTTTGTATGCTAATTACTTCTTATGATGGGAGGAAAGATTGGGAAGGTCAATACAATGAACACAATCAGGTGTCCTGCCAGAGAAAGTGATCCTCTTTCCTTCCCAGTATGTGCTTGCTGTTCCCACAGGTGTGATTCTACCTGGAGAAACCATAAATTTTTCCTTCATCTTTAAATCATTGAGTGGAGGCATTTTTAATGAGTCTTGGGAGTTTAGTACTCATCCTGAGTTATTAGGAGGAGCTATGCTACAAGTGACTCTTTGGGGAATTGCACTCTATGAAGATACTACAGTTAAACTCAGGGAGGATCTGGAGGTAACCAAACCTATTTTTATGAGATACATGGTAGAAGAAGTTTCGCTTCTAAGATTGAATGTTGTGGAAGATGAGTAGATTTGCACTGCAACTAATATTTCATTGGATGCACAAAAATAAAATTTCCAATCAGGTTTTCTATAGAGGGTTATGTGGAAGTATTACTGAATTGTGATTTTGTATGTTAGTACAAATCCTAGTTTCTGATAATCCAAAATGGCAACTGTTTGAGTTCAAATTACAACTGCTATAAAGCCTGGTAAAATACAGTTTGTGATGGGATAACATTAATGAATTAACCAGGTTTTGTAGCTTAATGTGTCATGTGAACATGGCCTGTCTATGCATACATTTTATACAGAGACAGGCTATGTTCATATGACACATTAAACTAGAAACTCTTTGCTGTTATTTTGCTTGAAATTCCAGAAAGACTTAGAGGCTCGAGAAATTGCTGTTATAGTAGAAGAAAATCTAGAAGAGTTACTTAATCGGATTCGAACACCAGCACGAGTAAGATCCCCCGTTGATGCTTATGTCACTGAAGAAGAATTATTTCACAGAAAGAATCCAGAGGTACAGTTTGTCCTTTACAGGGAATATGGGATACAGGTGAGGAGGGAGAATAAATAATGACTGATACTGGTCAGGTCATTGGGAACCAGTAAGAGAACAACTTTACCTTCTTTTAAAAAATAATTTTAATTTAAAGTTTTCACATAAGTAAAAGATAAATAAAAAAATACTTAAAGGCAAGAATGAAAAAAGAAAAGAAAAAATGCAGAAAAGAATACAGTTAAAGGGGAAAAACAAATAACTTTCACCCTTTACAGCAGTTATAAACTTACCTTCTTCTTCCTTAACATTACAACAATCCCTTCAGCTCCATGTTCCATCTTTTTTCAACCATCAGATCCAGAAATCTTTTTTTTTTCATTCTCAGCTAAAAATCCATAAAAGGACCTGATTAGAAAGTCCTAGTAGTGCACAAATATAGGTCCTGGCTGGCATATAAATGGAGGACCAGGGTGAGATGTGCAAGAGAAACTCCAGCTACACTGGTATGAAAGAAGACCTTGGCCAGAAAAGTAATAGTGGGAAGTACTGTGGATGTGATGGTAGAAGGCAGAGCTGGGTGGTGGGGGCAATTGATGGCAGTGGGTAAGCAGGTGGCCAAAAGGCAGCCTTAATGTAGGTAGGCCCAAGTGAGCCAGAATTTTGTCCATGTGACTGTGGGGCTACTGCAATAGTCATAGGTGTTCAGTGCCATCATAACCTCAATCAATTGCAAAATGAATGGACATTAAGTGGGCTACTCTAGCCAAAATTCGTAGCCCATTTTATCATGTAATCTTGCTTCAGTTTCAAATTTGAGCAAAAAATGTACATTTTTGCAACTAGGTATTTATCATAGGTACACTATTGATTTCCAAATTCTGTCTTCTATTATTCAATCCCCATTACCGTGCATATGAAAACCAGTGAAAGTTAAATCCCTCTGCAATTAATTTCTTGACTTCATCTTGAGCTGCCCATCTTCCTGTATTAATAAGTCTTGATATTTTAATCATTTCTCTTTGTCTGCTGTTTTTCTTTTCTATAACATGCTTCCTGTGCTGAGACCAGTAGAAAGTATTTTTGGCTCCAATCTGGGTTTATATTTATTCAACATCTTTAATATGGCACTTCTCATATAATGATTTTTGAAATCTACATTAACCTTATCATTCTACAAAAAAACATGCCAACCAAACCTCAGATTATATTCTTCTAATTCTAGAATTTTATTTCTCAGCAAAACCCACTCTTTCATCCAAATCAAATAGCAGACTGCAAAATAAATTTAAAATCAGGCAATCTAAACCTTTTCTTTCTTCTGCTCATTACAGAATTTTACTTTTAATACTTGGTTTTTCATCTTGCCATATAAATCTGAATATGCATTTTGCTATTGCCATTTTTCAACAGGTATTGTTTGAAATAAAAACAATTTTCCTGGGTAACACAATCATTTTTACCACAATAATTCTTCTAAACATAACTTTTGTAACTTTTCCTGTCTTATTAGATCTTCCTTATTACATAAACTCATGGACTGACCTTGTGAAAAGCTCCGTTGTGTGTTCCTTGTCAGATTGACAAAGGAAATAGGCATGCCCAATCAGCAGGCAACTTGTGAGGTCTTTTATTACACTGCCAGATTGGGAACAACTTCCTCAGTCAAGGAGCAACCTGACTGGTCCTTAGGACAGGATTTCTAGATGTAGGAAGAAAGATCAAAACATAGTTCAGGTTTGTTTTTGAAGCATATGAAGAAAGTGTGTGTCAACTTTAGCCATTCTGTTGCTGGTTTTTCCCTCCCACACTCCCAATTTCAGCTGGATTAATTCCTGTGGACACAGGGAAGAATTTTAGAAGAACCACATTCTTATATACAGCCATTTTCCTTCATTTGGCAATAATTTCTTCTTTATAATAGATTACATACTAACTACTAACTTTCCATGAGCATTTTTATGTCTTAATATTGTCTTCATTTGTTTCTCCATCTTTAGTTGGCATTGTACCAAAAGGCACAAATTCACTTATCTGCTCTATTTTTCGGTCATTTATACACAGCGTGCATATTTTTTCCTTTGATACATTAACTTTAAAATACAAATTGTTTGGCAAATTTTACTGTGAATATTAACAGGTTTTGAGCCAACAGTACACATTTGCATGCAGATATATATAGTTACTTATATTGCAAAAGTATTTTGCTTTTACAATGCTGGGCATCTCTGTTCAGGCTTGCTGAGTTTATTTATTTATACTTCACATACTGGAATATAAAACAGTACATAAAAAAAATAAAATGTTAGAGTTAACATTTTGAGTTAAAAACTTTTTAAAAATGTAATTTTTAAGGTGTCAAGAATAATTAACCTTGTTACAAATAGTTGACAAAGGGAGGGCTGCCATGGCAATAATCAGCCAAGTGAGTACATGCTCCTTTGGGCTCCCCACACAAGGCCACAGACCCATATTTTAACCCCTTTTCGGAAGCCAGGAAAGTGGGAACCCAGCTCACCTATGGGGAGGATATTCCATAGGGCAGGGGCAGCAGCAGAGAATGCTGTCTTCCTAGACCCCACCAGTTGGAATTATTTAACTGACAGGGTTCTTTAACTGCAATATACCATCCCAGCCTCACCAGGTTGGATGGGCTGATGTAATGGGACAAAGTCGGTTCCATAGGTAGCCTGGCCCTATGCCATGTAGGTCTTTATAAGTCATAACCAATACCTTGAATTAGAGTTAAGTGGACCTTGTTCCTTTTCACTGGGATTTATTCCAGGGATGGCTAATCCATAGGGCACGTGGTGTGTCCTTCTAATCCCATTTTTTTTTTTGTAAAAGTTTTATTGATTTTAACAACAGACAAAAAACATATAAGACATAAAACATGACATAAAAAATAAATAAATAAAAAAAATTATAGCATTCTTCATAAATTTACAGTGTATCGGTTGGTTTACCACTCCCTTTTGTGCATCCATTTCATAGTCATCAGAATAATTATATTACATAATAACTCACATTATCAATTATCAATAAAATATCCCAATATCATTAATGAACAATCATTTGACAACAATTTTACTAATTCATACTTAAGCGAGATAACTATAATTAAGTTAAATTATTTTATGACAAATCATGAAATCATATTAAATCTATCATAATAAAATATTCTTAAAAATTATCAAAACCAAGAAAAATTATATATTATTTTCTAAATTTCTAAATATTCTATTATCATATTGTATTATCTAACCATTGATAAAAAGGATCCCAAACTTCATAAAATTGTTTATCTTCTTGTTCTCTAATTTCAAATGTCAATCTACTCATTTCAGCACATTCCAATATTTTCTTAATAATTTCTTCCTCTATTGGTATTTTCTCATTCTTCCAATGTTTAGCAAATACAATCCTAGCTGCTGTTAATACATTTACAATCAGATATTTTAATTTTTTATTATATATATCAGGTATGATTCCCAATAAAAAAATCTCTGGTTTCAAATCTATGTGTCCCTTTTTCATTTTTTCCAGCCATATGCGAATTCTAGTCCAATATTTCCTGGCCTCCTCACAAGTCCACCACATATGGTAATATGAGCCAGGTATCTGATGACATTTCCAGCACTTTTCAGATTTATTCTTGAACATTCTTGTTATTCTTGTCGGGGGAAAGTGCCACCTGTAAAACATCTTATACAAATTTTCTTTATATGCTGTTGACATTGTCATTTTATAATTTTGTGACCACAGTTTTTGCCATTTCTCTCAATCAATCCCATATCCAAAATTCTTCCCCCAAGCAATCATTGTTTCTTTAACTTGTTCTTCCTCTAATTTAATTTCCAACAAATAACTATATAATTTTTTAATCACTTTTTCATCAGTACCTGTCAAAATCCTATCGAAGTCAGTCAATTTATCATAAAATCCTTCTATTTTAGAATCTTTAAGATACCTTGCATGTATTTGCGCATATGAAAACCAATTCCTCTTTATACCTTGTTCTTCACCCTTTTCATCCAATATTTCCCCATATCTAACTGTTTGTTCCTTCTTATAAGTTATAGGATACGAAAAAGCTTCAATAGTTGATAACCAAACTGGAATTTTCAAATAACATTGTTTCTTAGTTTTCTCCCAATTCAACCATAACGATTCCCATATATAATGCCTTCTGAAATAACCCTGTGATTTAGTTCCCTTATACCATAAAAAAGCATGCCAACCCAATAATAAATCATGACCTTCTAATGTCAACAATCTAGTCTTTCTTAACGTTATCCATTCTTTAACCCCCATTAAGTTTGCAGCTTGATAATACAACTCCCAATTAGGAAGGCCAAATCCTCCTCTAATTCTAGCATCCTGTAAAAGTTTTAATTTTATTCTCGCTTTCTTGTCTTGCCATATATACTTCAACACAATTTTATTTAGTTCTTCAAAGTAATCCTTACTTAACCTAATTGATATTGTTTGAAACAAATATAAAATTCTGGGTAAAATATTCATCTTGATTGTTGAAATTCTACCTATCAATGACAATTGTAGGTTTTCCCATTTTTTCAGGTCGGATGCTATCTGCTGTTTAAGCTTAATATAATTATTCTCTTCCAATGTAGTACATCTTGACGTCAAATATATCCCCAAATATTTAACTTTGTTCGTAACTTGAATTTTCAATAAATCTGCCAGCTCTTCTCTTT
Source organism: Hydrophis major (assembly GCA_033807585.1). Classification (NCBI taxonomy): domain Eukaryota; kingdom Metazoa; phylum Chordata; class Lepidosauria; order Squamata; family Elapidae; genus Hydrophis; species Hydrophis major. Next base: position 180,687,682 of record CM066329.1, read on the forward strand.
GCCTTAATAACATGTTCTTTGTCAAAATCTTTGTTTTGTCTTTATTTATTTTTAAACCAGCCATCTCACCATACGTCTCTATCTTTTCCAATAGTTTTAAAGCTGTCTCTAAAGGGTCTTCCAAAATAAAGACCAAGTCATCCGCAAAGGCTTGCAATTTGAATTCCTCCTTTTTGACTTTCATTCCTTTTATGTTTATATCCTCTCTAATATTTCTATTTAAGACTTCCAAGGTCAATACAAATAACAAAGGAGATAATGGGCATCCTTGTCTTGTACCTTTTTTAATATTAATAGAGTCTGTGAATTCTCCATCTATCATTACTTTTGCCGTTTGCTTGTAATATACGGCTTCTATTGCTTGGATAAATTTTTTAGCAAAGCCCATCTGTTCCAATAATAATAACATAAATCTCCAGTTCATATTATCAAATGCCTTTTGGGCATCTAAGAATATCAAAGCCATTTGTTTTTCCGAGTGCGCCTCATAATATTCCAATGTGTCCAGGATTACCCTCATATTGTCTTTAATCTGTCTCTTTGGTAAAAATCCATTCTGATCAGAGTGAATAAAGTTATTTAGGTATTTTTTAAGCCTTTCTGCCAAGATTGAAGCAAAGATTTTATAGTCTGCATTCAATAAAGAAATAGGTCTATAGTTCTTAATTTGTAATGGGTCAACCCCTTCTTTTGGAATAAGTGTAATATAAGCTTCTGACCATGTTTCAGGTATTTTCTTATTTATCATAACTTCATTCATGACTTCTAACAATGGAATGCTCAACGATTCTTGTAGTGTTTTATAAAATTCTGCCGGGAAACCATCTGGTCCTGGTGCTTTTCCATTGTTCTGTCTGTTAAGTGCTTCAGTTAATTCCATCATTGTTATAGCACTTTCTAACATTTTCCGAGTTTCATCAGGTATCTTAGGTAGGTTAGCATTTTGTAAATAATGTTTAATTTTTTCCTCATCAAGATCCTCTTGTTTATATAATTGTCCATAAAAATCTCGAATGATTGCCTTTTTCTCCTTATTACCATAACAAATTTGACCATGATCATCTGTTAACTGTGGTATTTTCCTTGACTCTTTCTCTTTTCTCAGCTTATATGCTAACCATCTACCTGGCCTATTTGCATCTTCAAAATAGTTCTGTTCAGCACTTCTAATTTTTTGTGCCAATTCTTCTTTCTCTGCTTGATCCATTTTATGTTTAATTATGTCCATTTTAAGTTTGATATCTTTTTTCTGTGGCATCTTCTGTGATTCTTTTTTCAGTTTTTTATGGTCATCTTCTAGAGCTTTAATCATTTGCCTCTTTCTAATGTTCTTTTTCTTTATATAGTCAATTATTAATCCTCTTGCATATGCCTTCATTGTATCCCAAACATTCTGTATTGAAGTATCTTCTTTTTTGTTTTCATTGAAGAAGAAGGCCAATTCTTTTTCCATCCATTGTGTAAAATCTTTTTCCTTTAGAATAGTATTGTTTAATGTCCATCTAGATCTTCTTTTTTGTCCTATGGGGAGGATATTCCATAGGGCAGGAGTAGCAGCAGAGACTGCTGTCTTCCTAGACCCCACCAGTTGGAATTATTTAACTGACAGGGTTCTTTAACTGCAGTATACCGTCCCAGCCTGACCAGGTTGGATGGGCTGATGTAATGGGACAAAGTCAGTTCCATAGGTAGCCTGGCCCTATGCCATGTAGGTCTTTATAAGTCATAACCAATACCTTGAATTAGAGTTAAGTGGACCTTGTTCCTTTTCACTGGGATTTATTCCAGGGATGGCTAATCCATAGGGCATATGGTATGTCCTTCTAATCCCATTTTTGTGGTCCAAGAGCTTCCAGCAACACAGTATCAAAAATTTATTGCTAAGTTGGCAAATAATGGCTGTGAGGGCTAGATCTGGAAGATCCAAAGCAAACAGCCTGAGATGAGACTCAGTAATTATTATTATTGTTAGAACAACAATTCATAGGTTTCTCCTAGCTCTCCCATCCAAAAGCAGAAAAGTCATATCAGTCCATCATACCATACTGGGATGAGGGGAAAGAGGTACGAGATTAGTACTTGAAATAAACATTGTGAAATTACTGGATTTCTTCTTTAACATGTTTTTTTTAATTCTTGAAGTAAATATAACTTATTAAAAGGCTTTTCCTAGAATCACTGCCTGTGAGGCTTCTAGTTCTGTTACTGGCCATGTGCTGTCCAGACAGTTTAGAGTTAATGGAATTTGGGATAGTTAGGATTTGAGAGCTGTCCCCTTAAGGGGCATCATGGTAAATGTAGTTAAGGTATCCTGGGAAATGTAGTCCATGTCATGTGGTCACATCTGTAATCCTGATTGGTCACTAAATTGACCCTTGTTGGGTTGGCGGAGGCTCCCTCACTTGCCTGAAGCCACCATAACCATATAGTCGCTTCAATCATCATGGGGTTGAGACTTTATTATCTTTCTACACCACAATTCAGATATGCAAAGGACTGGACATTAAGAAGAACCTCGTCATAAATGTGAGTTGACAGGATACCTGATGAACCAATAAAAAAGACTTTGTATGGATACTTTGTGGAATTGATCTGTCTGCTTTATGCCATCCAAATATTAATAAGCAGAACAGGCCAGTAGAAGCCCACATGCAACTGCACTTATGCTAGTCCTGCTAGCTGTTCCTTTTAAACATTTGCAGCATAAAGTGAAATTCTGAAGACCCATTTCTCTGTGTGTGTGCGTGTGTGTGCGCGCACACGCTTAGCCTAAAACTGGACAATACCAAGAAACTTTACAATAGTAAAATAAAATGTGAAACACAATGTCTACCATAAAGTTGCAGAATTGCAGACTCAAAGTTACATGCGTAGATGTATTATGGTGTACTTCAATTATTTCCTACATATTGACAGAAAACATTTCTGACTTACAAAGTACATAAAAAGTGTGCCTTTTACTCTGAAAGAGAAAGGTAAGTAATTTTTAGAATTCTAGTTATTTAAAAAAGGTATATGAATAGATAAATAAAGTACGGATGTGTATTAGGAAACAATGCATTCAGAGTGCTAAAAAGAGAAATGCAATAAGTCCCACAGCAGATGTTAAAAGTCCCACTACTTCTCAATCATGCAGATGAAAGGAATCAAGCACTATAGCTCATCTATTTGTGCTGTAGTTCTTTGTGGATATGGACATCTATTCTTGGTCTTTTCTTTATTAAGTCAGTTTAAATTTTAAGAAAAGAACCTTTTAGAGACAAAACACAAGCTGTTGGCTGAAGCATGTTAATACCTGATGCTCTATGAAATTAACATAATGAACTGTTATCAATGTATCTGATTTTTTAAAAAATAATAAATTAGCCTGCTCCCAGAGCAAATATGGGACCATTTTTTGTTTTATATAAAGATTCAGTATCAAGATACATTCAAATTCAGAAAGATCTCCATCCCAGAAACCTTGTTGAGAGGATGTGTCAGAATTGGTTGATTCTTTATATGCCACTTGGTCATCTCCTTACAGCTGCATTACAATCACCAAGTTGTAAAGGGGCTTCGTGAATTGTGGAACAGAGTTATGAATCCTCAACCTATAGAAGTGTATGTAGAAGAAGAACATAGAAAAAGCATTGTCGGTGAGACTTCTCCATCCAAGAGTACTGCAGACTCTCAGAAGAATCCTGAGGATATCCGTAAGAGTCTTTCCTCGCCTACTTTCATGACAAAGAGACTTGGGTTGGAAGAACTGGTAGATCAACCGAGTAGGACTGACACAGAAGAGGGGGTACCCCATGTGGAGTGGAACCTTTCTGTTGCCGACTTTAGGCAGGTATGTGAATGAAGTTTCTTATTCCTCAGGCTGAGAGTATTCAGAGAGAATCCCATCCTTTTACAGAATGTCCAATATTTTCTAATATGGAAAATGGCAAAATTTGAACTTTGTCCATAGGCATCTTTTTTCATTCAAATAGTCTCCCTGTTGGTGAGTGCAGGAAGAGGCACTTGCAAGCCCCACTAACTATGCTTAATTTCACCAGCATTACTATTTACTGAAATAAAGGGAGTTTGGCGTGTCTCTTTTGCTCAGGCTGCCATTTTGTAATTTGATACTCTTCAGGCATTATGACCTCAGAATGACTGTAAATATTTGTAGTTCTGCTTGTGTTTATGTGTGCATTTTAGAAAGAGTTTGATATTGATTTGTATTTCTTTAGACGTTGCTGACAGTCCCTGAAGAAGAAGAACGGGAAATTGCCCTAGCTCAGCTCAATAAAGCAGCACTGGAACTTTGCATTACTCCCCTGACAACTCAGGAAGATCTCCTCTACCCAATATGGTATGGTGTATAGAAGTAGGCTGTTCCGCCCAGGGCTTTGCATATATAATATTGGCAGCAAAAAATCTTAAAATAAACCCATTGTACAGTTGGTGAGAAAAGATACAAGGCAGCTAACAGATCTCATTTATTTTCTGTATGTGGCATTTCCTCCAGATAGCTCAGAATAATATCCATTTATTGTTCTGTTCCATCTTCCTTTATAACCTGACATCAGCCTTGTAAGGCCGATTAGTGGAAAAGATAGCATTTCAGTTTGGAGTTACAAATCAGTTTTCTGGCTGACTAAACCCAATTCTCTCTTTTTTTATTCCACCATTTGCATAGTAATTCACAGATACTATTTTCTTCTGTAAGGAAATACCCTTGATTTATTAGCTAGCAAGCTTCATTTAGGACAGAAGAGAGCAGCTTATTACCCCAACCTCTTCTTGGTAACTTTTGAAGCTTCCATAATTGTATGGTTTACCTTTTGTAGCAAATAGCAATGCAATTTTCTATATTTTTTAAAGGGGGGGGAGGGAGAGAGAGAGAGAGAGAGAGAAGTACACAACTAGTGTAGCATCCTTTATTTTAACTCTCCAACTTCAAAATGCTTTTTTAAAAAAACAAAAATTCTCATCTTGTTCCCCAAATGTTACTGTATCAGTGTCAATTCCGAATGTCTTTGAAAGCCATAAAATGGCCTTAACAGCTACAGAGCTGTTGACCAATGCCCACTCCAATTTAGGGATATGTTATTTCGGACATCAGGAAAAATAACCTATTCTGTGTAAAACATTTACTTAGCTAGGAAATAAATTTGCAGTTAGAATTGTAGAGAGTTGAATAATTCAGTAAAAATATTGATGGGTGATTCACTAATAAACCTATTCACTGTTTTTCACAACTCCTTTTCACCCTAAACCTTTTTCAGAACTCCAAAGCCCTTGTAAAACATAATCTTGGGAAATTTAAATAATAATATCTTTTTCTTTAAAAAATCTTTTTTGCTTTTTTGCTACAACCAATTATGATGAGGCTTTGTCAGAATTTGATTCTTTATATTTGCTTAGCCATTGCTCTTGGAAAGCTAAGAAGAAGGTCAGCTAAATCAGAAGAAACCAAGAGTTTGGCTTGTAAATCTCATGAAGGTTTCATCCCCATCCCTGGAATCATTTTCCTTCCTTAGTGGATTGTTGAAGTGCAGCAGTTCTCAAAATGGAAGTAGACATGTTAAATATAGTATCTCAATGTATTGTGAAAAATGAATTAAAGGCCCAAAGGGATCTAGCCATATAGTATCTCCTGGGTCTCCACGTAGTTTGCTATTCTAGTCTTACATCTTTTCTTCGTTAGTGGGGTTCATTCTGCTATTTCTCTGCAGTGGGCTTTTAGATCATTCACTTATTATCTTATTATCTCCCAGTGATGAAATAGATACTAGTTATTTTCATTCCTAGAAGCTGTCCAGTGCATCCATGGATGAGTTAATACTCCATGCTGCCTTTCATTCTAAGATGATTGGCATTGATATTTTTTAAAGAGGTGGTTGAGCAAACAGATTCCGTCACTGGGAGTTGTGTGTATAAAAGGCTTGTTTTGTTCCCAAATCTCTTTTCCTTATATATGGATTATTACTTAAGGAACAGGGTGTATAATCACATCTGATGCAATTGGTATCTCTTTTTAATTACATTTATTCTGAAAACAAAAATCTTGTGCTAGATACCACATATTTAGGAAACATTGCCGTGCGAGAATAACTCAAAAATGTTTTATTTAAATTAGAAACAGCTCTTGTAAATTTGGGTCTGCCTTTGATTTAGAGAAAGCCATAAAAAAGCAATGACAGAATTTTGGCTTGTTCTCTTTTGTCTCTTCTTTCAAAGAGAAATAAAATCAGATTTCTTTCCCATATTAGTTTCCAGTTGTGGAGGGAAGTAATTGATGGGATGGTGAACTGCTCATTAGTGCTCAGGTCTCTGCTTGGTATGCCCGAGAAAGACACTTATGTTGAAACTGCTGCAGAAGAACTAGGTAAGTTTGCCTGTCAATTCAGTAGTTCTGACTCTTAAGAAAATGGACAGCTACGCAACATAAAGAATGGTCACAGTCCCTGCTTAATTCAGGTATGAGGTCAATATCATCCCTGTTTCTTTACTTTAGTTTACTTTATTGTCATTGCACCTCATACAATGAAATCAAACATCATCTTCAGTGCACATCATGACCATGACCATGACCATGAAAATAAACAAAAACACATATCCTTCTCTCTTCACACATTGAACCAAAAAACCCTGATACCAAACCAACATTGCACTATACAGCAGAATTCAAAAGAGCTACTGCCCTGGGATAGAAGCTGTTTTTCAGCCTATTTGTCCTTGTTTTTATTATTCTGTACCATCTGCCAGGTGGTAATAGTTCAAAAAAAGGGTGCCCAGGATGAGATGGATCTTTGAGAATGTTTTGAACTTTCTTAAGACAGCAGGAGCTATGAAGCTCTTCCAAAGAGGGGAGAGGGCAACCAATGATCTTCTGGGCAATGACCCTCTGGAGTGCTTTCCTATCTGCCACTGTGCAATTGGCAAACGATACAGAGGTGCAGTATGTTAAAATGCTCTCTATGGTGCAGCAGTAGAAGGTCACCAGCAGTTTCTCATTCAGTTGTTGTTTTTAAATTGTTGTTCTTAAATTGCATTTAAAATTTTACTAGTGTTTCCAGCTTACTGCTTGCCAGAAGGTGGCTTCACTAATCAGAAAGGCCAGTAAAATAATTGCTAATCCTAAATGGAAGGAAATTATTTTGCTTATTTTCCAGCTGAGATAAAATCAGCTGTTGCAAAGGCTGTCAAAGAAGATCGGAAAGTTCAGAAAGACGATAAGAAAACTGCTTTGAAGGAAAAGGAAAAAGGAAAGGCAACCAAAGAGGTAGATATATGATTGGTACCTTCAAAATTAATATAGAAAATGAAGCTTAATCAGATAAAACTACATTATACAATCTATTTCAGGCTGAAGACTACATTTGGCCTGTGGGTGGTAAACAGAGAACTTCAATGCAAAAAATAACAACACTGAATTGAAAAGTGGGTGGAAGCAGGAAAAACACCTTATTTAATTTCATTTAAATTTAATACACATTATATTAAATAAAGAGTTCGTGTGATTACCTTCCATATATCCTTCCACTTTCCCTTCTCACATTAAAAATTACAGGATAATAGCATTCTGGGGATACTATATAAGGTTCTGAGAGTTCAGATTTCACATCTGTGAGATAAACGAAGGATAAAAAGAATTTTGTAGGTTTTTTTTTTCATCTGAGTTCACCTTGCTGTTGGTTTCAGATATACACTGTCGTATTTGAAGCTATGTAAATCAGATTGTTCTGATCTCCATTTGGTGTAATTGCATCTTTCTTAGCAAGAACGCACGAATAGCCGAAAAGGCAAGGGAAAAGAAGAGAAGAAAGTAAGGACTCTCACAAAGGAAATAAAGGATGGTATCTCTTTTTCAATTGAATCTTCAGAAGTAGAACTACAGTTACGCCGAGAACAAATCGATCCAATTGTGCAGGAAAAATACCGTGAAAAACTCTACATTGAAGTAAGTTTGTACTTACATCTTACAATAGGAAAAATACTAAACTACAAAACAAAACTAACAATAAACCAAACAAAACTTATAGCGGCCCCAAATTTACAAGAGTAAAAAGCCTGAATTAGCAGAAAAGCCTTTACTTACCAAAAGTAAAGATACCAAAAGATCACAGCTCCTTGGTGGTGGGCAAATAGCACTGGGAACATTCCAGTGACTATAACCCTTTGTTCAACTTGTTCCCCTTGTGGTGTGTTATGTCAGAAGAGATATCAGAAGGATGCTTCATACAGTTATTAAATAGCACCAGGAAGACTAGAATCCTACAGTAGCCATATACATGATTACCGAAGGGTTGAATACTAGTTTCTCAGGACCACTCTCTGCAAATTCCTATCCAGACAAAAGTAAAACAGAGCCACTGTCAAGTACTGCCTCCATGCAAACTCGGATGACTAATCTAAAAGGATATAATGGTTGCTAAGGTTAAACACTGCTCAGAAATAAGGAGAATGAATCATGTAATAAAGACATTGCACCAACATATTACAAAATAGGGAGTAATATAGTCACTCTTTCTGGCTATAGTTGTTTTAAGCTGCCAGAGTTGCTTAACATGGGCAACCATGTAAATCTTTAAAATAAATACAATCTCCGCCTTTTCTGTCTTCACTAAAAAACAAAACTTCCTACAGTTCACTAGTATTTTACTATTAAATATTCCCAACTAAAATACATATATATGCTTTTATTTCTTTTGTAATTTAGTAATGAAATGGATGTATTAAAAGAAAAAAAATCCTTGACAAAAGGAGTTTAGTATCAGCATATAGCAACTTTCCCTAGTTAGGCACTCTCAAATATGCTGTATTTGTGCTCTCAAAATCCCTAGCCCGTGTGAAGTTATACTGTGGGCCAGGTTTCAGTCCCTTATAGAGATGGTATACAAACTAGGCTGCAAAGCCATAACTCCAGGGCAAGTATGTAGAAATAACAATTGATTCCTGCTACACAATAATCTTAATAGCATAAGGAACAGTTATACTATACAAACTTTACTCATTTTATGTCAAACATATGGAACAGATTATTATAGCTACATAATGCTTTCCAGGCATATGTTCTCAAGCTGACTTCTCTAATTTGGCACCCTTCAGATGTATAATTTATTGGATTTCAGTGTCAATATTTTCCAGATAGGAACTGTACATTACATTCAGGTATGGAGCAACAAAGTCGGTTACCAAATGTGTGGTATAAACTATTACATAATACCGTCCCTGGCAATGTTTGTTCTGGAAGAGTAAAATAATTTGAAAAAAATATGTAATATGTTGTATATCCATATAGACTCAATATTTACTTCTAAATAAACAAAAGTTTATTTGAATTTGATCTTTCATTCAGGTTTATGGACTGCTGAATTCAATGGTGAACAAAATGGTTTTCCTCTTTGAGACAGTAAAAAAGAACGCTCTAGAGAAGACTAAAGCATCCTTTGTCTAAATGGTAATTTTATAACAAAATAAATTACATTTGTGCACACATATAAAAAGTATCAAATAAGTTTTATTTATGAAAGAATAGAGATTAATTGTGTCTCTCCTGCAGGCTTTTGTATAGACAAATATATCTCAATACAATAAGTTCTCTTGCCAGCTGAGAAATATTAACTAGGTATATGAAGTCAAAATTTTACGATACTGATGGTATATGGAGGTGATCTTTGGTAACCACATTGGCCCAGTGTGGTTTAAGAGCTGTGCAAGTGAGTGGAATTGATTTTCCATCTATATACTTTTCTCATTCTCTCTCCTCTCCCCCCCTCCCCCCCTCTCATGAGGTTAAGGCCTCTATTCAGTAGTCCTTATCAAATTCACAGTTGTTCCACTTCTGTTATCAGCAACAGAAATATCATTGTCACCAAGGAGCAGTGAGATATGGGAACAGAGACTTAAACTGCTTCACTGTCTTTATTAAGCTTGGTATTTTCCTGTTCTGGCTCCATTCAGAAACAATCTGTTCCTGGCAGCCCACCTAATGGCTGAACTGCTGGGTGATGGAGAAGAAGTAAGTAGAGTAATGATAGACCACAAAGAGAGCAATTGAGAGCCATATGTGGTCTACAGCTTGCCCATATGTGTTGAATGGGAGTATCTAGTTCCTACCATCACCATCACATAACTGACTGTAAGGGTACTTTATTATTTTTATTTGGATTGATTATTGAGTGCTTACCAGACAAATACAGCTCTCAAATGCCCACTTTGCCATGCCGATAATTCCATTGTTGCCATGGAAGTCAATAAATGTCTCAGCTACTTTGTCTTGGAGGGATATAATATGAACAGGGGAAGAGATTTTTGCAAGTCCCCTTCCTCTTTCTGCAGTGTACTTTTCAGCCAACTTTAAACATCAGTAAAGTCAATGAGACCTTTATCTTAATCACCCAGAATTGGAAGGGGTCATTTATGTCATCATCTCCAACTTCCTGCTCCATCCAGGAATGATAAAAATATCACTGAAAGATGATATTTAACCCCTCCTCAAACACAGATAGCAAAAGAAAACCCATCACTTTGTTCCATTGTCAAACTGATCTTTCTGTTAGATTTTTTTTTCTAACATTCAAACAAAATTTGCCTTCTTGCAGCTTCAAACCATTTTTTCCAGATCTCCACTCTGCAAGGAGAAGAGTGAAATCCTAAGTTTCTATGTGATACCCTTTTTGATATTTCAAGCATGCTATCATGTCCTCCCTCATTTTTCTCAGAGTTGAACATAACTAGTTCCTTTAATCACTTTTTCTAAGATTGTTTTGGATCCCTTAATTATTCTTCTGTCAACCTGTTTCAGTTTATCTGAATCTTTAAAGTGTGACATCTAGACTGGAAACAGTACTTGAGATGGTATCTGACCAAATCTCCCTGCGACTGAAAATTATGAGTCTTGTCAATACAACACAAAATCACATTTGTCTTTTTAAGTCCCAATACACCACTGCACATAGTTTGCTTTTGTATCACAGACGTTAGAAATTCCCACAAATCTTGAGTTCCGTTTTCTGTTAGCATTTCCTGTCCTGGAATCCTATTTTTTTTTTCATTTATTATTAAATTTATTTGCTGCTGATCTCATTTTATTTTGAAGTGACTATTTTTCATTGCTCTAAAAATATAAAAACCTGCTTTTTAAATATTTCAAATCTAACCAAATCCAGCTTTAAATTCCTTTAAAATTAAGAATTCCAGCATGTACCTGTCACACTCCCTCACTATTCCCGTAACCTCCGCTTCCTTGACTAAGGGCACATCCATCGATCCTGATATTAGCTTGAAGTTATATTGAAGGAACTATGCTTCCTCTTCTCCCTTGCCTATAGCCAAGTGTTATAAAGTGGTGTTTTCTATCTTCTTCCAACACAAACCTTGCAAATGTGCCATATGTGCTGGTTCAGAAGTGACTGTGGTGATGGTAGAGCCAGCAAAATGAAGAAGCCTTGACCAATTATCCTGAAGGATGAAACAAGCTTCAGAAAGAAGCCAGTGTCTTTCTAGAAGAGCATGTCATCCTAACAGCAGCAGAATTATGGGCTGGAGCGTCACTGCAGGGAGAGGAGGGAAACACCAGCAAAGTGCTTCTGGCCAGGAGGCAAGGAGCACAGTGAAAGAAGAAAGAGCTCCTCCACCCCCCCAAAAAAACCAGATGCATCTTACAAATATTGGCAAGGGCTGCCAAGAATAATTTCACTGATTTTTTGTGCAAATAGCATATATTGGATACCTTGATACAAAGTATAAATTCGCATAAATTTATAAATTAAGGACCAAGTCCAAAATCTAGGGATAAAACTATATTTTTCAAGGAATTTAACTAATGGCCAGCTTGCATTTTTCTATAATTCCAAATATGTTTAAGATGCCATGGATAAGCTTTATAATATTTTAAATAAAATTTCCTCTCACCCCTTTACATGTCTGATCTCTATTCTGTCATGTTTCTATTAAACAATATATCCATTGCTAATTGCAGAACCTGCATCACAACTAATAAGCACCTGCTATGTTTAAAGCAAGAAATGGAGATCAGCCATGGCATGTATCCCAAAATCTTTGCAAAATCATTTGTTTGGAGAGAATGGGTCAAATGGCTTTCCCAAGTACTTGGAGAGAGAAAGTAGGCTGCTGAACATGCCCTCCCTGCTCAATTAAAATATATTATCCTCAATCAATTGAAAAGAAAAAGTCTTCATTAAAAACCAGGGAACAGGATTTTGGTATTCTAGCTATGTCTCCGGTTATTTGGCCTTCAACTTCTACAAAACTCTAGTCAACACTGCTTGGAATATATAAAAAAGATCTGGGCAACAAAATGAAAACTTTTAAATAGAAAATCCGAGATTTCTGCAGACCCCAGCTGAGAAAAGGCCAGTGATAAATGTAGCCATAATAGCTTCTTCCCAAAGCTGCTTTGATATAGAGGCTCAGTCTTTACAAAGTGCATGAACGATACTGTCCTGTGAGCAACCTATCCTGCCCTCTTATTAATCAAATTCTGGCATTGCCACAGTTAGTGATAGCGTTTCTGCATCTGATGGTCCCTGTAATCCACCTCTAGTGCCCTCTGCATTTTGCCATTTGCTGTAATCAGGCAATCTCCGGGAAAAGCCCAGATGAATTGTCAGCAGCTGACCAACCTTTCCGGAAAGATCCAAGACAGCCGCAGCAGTGGCCCCGTGCAGGGCAGCAGCAACACTGCATCCTGATCGGTGTCTCTGTGAGAAACCTGCCATCCTTCACGAGGTCTCAAATCCGCCGCTTCACCTTCCCTGGCTTCTTTGGCCGTCTTACTTCGGCGGGCCCATCCAGCTCCACACCTCACTTCCCAATTGTCTAGATATGAATTGCAGCTGGCTTCGGAAGGATTTCTCCGGACCTGCTGCTCCCTAATAACTTTCCCCAGTGGAAAGGCAAAGCTAAGGACCTTCCTGAGCTGTAGGGCCCTGTGGGGGTTGGGGTCGGAAGGGACGCTTCCTTACACCGGCGCGTTAACCACTAGTAGGCGTTTCGACAACGCAGAGAAGCCTCGAATGTTGGTGAGAAAAGGGACCAACCAGTTCCCGCAAAGGTGAGGATTATTTTCACTCCGTAGAATATGGGGCGGGGATTACACACTATGAGGAAACAGAGCGGGTACAATGGGTGAGTGCGCGCGCAGGAAAACCACCCGCCTCCGATTCAAATAGGACGCGGAGAGGCAGGAGGCCGGGAGAGAGGCTTAGGGGGCAAGGGATGAGGAAGAAAGCTCTATAGTGGGGCAAAGCCGTTCCCTCGTTCGTGGGAATGGCTTTATCTCCGTTTCAGTGCGGCTCCCGCGCAGTGGTGTATTAAACAGACTAAGCACGTGCTTAGGGCACCAGGCCCAAAGGGGCATCACAAAAACTTTTATGTAGCCGAAGCTTGGCTTCGTTTGTACAGTATATACAAAGGAAGGGGGCGTCATGACTTGTCAGTGCTTAGGACGCCAGTATGCCTTAATCCGCCATTGCTCCCGCGTCAAAATTCCGCTGAAGAGAGTTGAGAAAGCATCAACCGCATGGTAGGTGGCCTCGCTTGCAGCTTTGGGTTTTTGACGGCGGAAAAGACCAGCGAGCTTCCCTCAACAGCTCCGATCCAAAAAGCAGTGAGGGGCTGGCCTGGTCGCGTTATTCTTTCGCGCCCGCTTGAAAACACCGCCGAAACCCGCGAGTCCCTGGCTCCTCTTGCATCATATCTTGGTCAGATCTCCCTCCAGGTTTCCAGAGAGAAAGCGCGAAAGTACGAAGCGGGTTCGGTCAAAGGATAGGCAAGGGTGCCCAACGCCATGACCACCACCACCAGCAGCGTTGCAGCCGCCGTGTGTAGGGGGTCCGGCGATGATTGGAACAGTCCCGTTCGGCGAACCGAATAACTTTCCACCGTGGCGGGCAGACCAAGCTTCCTCCCACCCAGAACGCGCGCGCACCTGGTATGCCTGACGCGGCGGTGGGAAGGCGGTGCGCCCCACCTACGCGCCAGGTACCCGGTGCGCGGGTTAGGCGCGGAGCGCTGTGCTGACGAATCCGAGTTGGCCTCGCTCTGGGCACGTATAGGCTGCAATAGCAGCCAAGGAGGACCTCGCCACCTGCCGTCCAAAGCCCCTGGAGAGAGGAGAGCGGCAAAGCCCGAGGTGAGTAGGCCCCTCCTCCTTGCCACAGCTCCGCCTTCTCCTCCTCCTCCTCCGTTGGTGATCGCTCTCTGCATCTATCTCCAGCAAACCTGATCCATCCCCGCTCGCTCTTGCCCGATGGCGCTGCCTAACCAAGCCCAGGCGAAGAGCAGGAACCTGAGATGGCAGGTATGACGGCGGCATGGGCTCGACTGGGAAAGTGGTCCGGGAAGGGAGGAGGGAGTGAAGGGAAAGTTCTGGACGCCGAGAGCTCGCCTGACTGCAGTGAAGCCCGCTCGGAGGGTCAGCAGGACTTTGGCAACACTCAGCCGCAGGGGACGCTCTCCACCCCCCCACCCCAGGCTCCCCGCAGTTCGTGGCCGCCGCCTGAAGTTTTCAGTCGCGTCGGGAGATCTCGCTTCTTTCTTTCTTTCTTTCTTTCTTTCTTTCTTTCTTTCTTTCTTTCTTTCTTTCTTTCTTTCTTTCCTGCCGAGGATATTGCCCTAAAGCAGGGGAAGAGAGTGGAGGCGATGATTGCGGTTGGCGCCGACGAGGCAGCTGCCCTCGCTCAGTGTCTGAATGACGGTGGTGCGGCCGGCAGCCTGGGATAGCTCGTCGCCTCCCCCCCCCCCAACCCTTGCGGGTTGCGGTGTCCTGCTGCCGCTGAGGCCGCTGGTTCGCAACGGTCCCCGCTTACCCCGTCCTCCGGCGTATTTAGTTGGAAAATTTGGGGCCTCTGCTCGGCAACTGCTGCCTCCAGCAACTCCTCTGGATTTTCCTCAGGTGCGTCCGCATGTTCCCCGCGTTGGTAGACAGGTTGTGCACGTGTGTGTTCCTAATCAAGCCGGCGCCCCAGTTCCCCCACCCCTTGTCCGTTTGCCGGTGGCTTCGTCTGGCTCAGGGACCGGATCGGGATCGCGGCAAGATTATGTAATGCCGGCTGGTTCCGGCTGATGGGGCTGGGCTGCCTGCCGCCTCGTCGCATGCGCGCACAGGAGGCAGAGTGGTGAGTGCCCGCCGAGGGTCCCGAAGCACGCGGCAGCCCGTGAGCGGGACCACCCACTCGTGCTCCTGACCTGAGGAGAAGGCCTCGCAATCAACCCTCGGTGTTTCCCTCAGCTGGGGGAAGGTCCCTCTTTCAGAGGTGCCATCAATGTAGGAATCCTCGGGGAAGAAGCCCAGAGCCCCCTCTGGCAGAATGAGCGCATCTATTGCAGCGGGGCTGCGTTATGAAACCATTAAAGTCACTTTCGCCGGCAATGTGTTTTGGGTTCAGTTCTACTCTGTGGAAAGTCGGCGTTGTTTTACCAGTTTCAGCCTTTCACCTTAATTATGAAAGTCCCTTCAGTCCCCTCCAATCAATGGAAGGTTGTTAAGGGTTAGGTGCCTCTGTAGCAGCTTCCCTTAAAGGATGAGGAAGTCGGTTTGGTGCCTTGACTTCTCAGAGAAGTGGTGGGGATAAACAAAATAAAAGAAGAGGAAAAGTTCTTGAAACAGGAATCTCCCTGGAGAAATTTATTATCAGAAACCCTGAATTTCTTGGGGGAGTTTTAAAGGCAATTGCTTGATGTAGGCATCCTTTCCTGCTTGTTTCCAGTGCTTGAGGATGGTACTTTGCTAGGAATTGCTTCCATCCATTTACTATCACATCTGAGCAAAAGAAATGGCTTCTTTCCATCCTTGGTTTTACAACGCTGTCAGTGCTTTTGATGCCCAAGTAAAGGAAAAGTCCTTTACTCTGAGGAACATGCAGTTAGTTGATTCTACTTTTCCCTCTACGGGGAGAGACCCAAGGAAGAAAAAAGGAGAGCAGCAAAGTTTATATGGGTTGCAAAATAGCCCATTTCACCTCTTCTTTATGTCCTTTCTCACCCATATTTTCTTCCCATTGGTGGTATGCTTTCCCTGGGTTTATCCAGTTCTGAAATTAGGACTATTTTCCTTTCTCTGATGGGGACTAAAATATGGATGATGCTTCAAAAAATAAGACATTATTGGGCGGCTCAGAAATAATAAACCAGTCTACCAGGAAACTCTTTTCCCAAGCCTTGCATGTTAAAAAAAAAAAAAAAAAGAGCTGGAGCCCAATGAGAGGGATGCCTTCTCTGGTTTGTTGCAACTGAGAAAATCTGGCATCAGGATACAAGGAGAGTTTGCTCTGCCATTCCCTATTGACTGGGTGGCAGCTCTTCTTCTGGAATGTGTCATGAACATAATGAATTCTTGGCAGCCTGGAATGATTGCTGCTTATCCTCTTCACTGCCTCCTATTCCCTTCTTGATGGCTCTTTTATTCAAGGTCACTGCAGTAATTTCATATGTAGCTGCCTGGTGCTGCTGTCTTATCTACCACACCGTTTCTGTTTCTCTCTCTTTGCGTTCTGGGAATATTGTGTTCAATAAAACCTGCTGCTTTTAAACACCCTTGGCAGCACTCCATAGGCAAAGACGTTCTCTCTTTTCTACCTCTTGTTTCTATAGCTAAAAATCCGACAAGTTACAAGGCTCATGCTGGCCTTGAAAGCAGCGAGTTTTTCGGTGGAAATGTTTTTCTCCCCTCCCCCCTCCTAAATCTTGGATGTATGCAAGCTAAAATTACAAGGTATTCTGCACAATTCTCAGGGCATAGGAAGAATTCAAAACTGCTCATGTTCTGGTGTTCTGCTTTGGTCCATGCCAGTCCAAAGCAATCCTTACAACTGGGGTGGGTACCACATTAACTCCTGCATTTTGCTAGATTTTCTTTATATTGTGAATGAAGCTCCCTAGAAGGTTTCTAAAATGGATGTATAGTCAATACTCCTGGTGCCTGGCACTTCTCAAGAGGATGGGACCCAACATTGTCTAGAAAGAAAAATTCTGACTCTATTCCTCAAGTTCCAATGATTGTTTTTCAAAAGCACTAATAGAGTATTTGCTTCAGGAGGAAGAGGAGGTAGGGTTTTTAATCATAGCCTTTTAGAAACTCAGGAGATTTCTGGAGTTAGTTGTTTACCTTTGGTGGGATGCTGCTCTGCCTCTTTTAGTGGTGCCTCCATGATTGGCCTTTCAGGTTCAAACTTCAATACTTCATCACTCCCTTTTCTTCATTTATTTCCCAGCATGCTTAAGGCTAAGGCCTCATTTGGCCTCCAACTTGTTCTTCCATTGCCAATATCTTTTGGTATTTTCTGCCATGCAGTTTTCTGTAGGTTGGGATAGAGAATCTATCACTTTCCAGATGTGCAATTTCCAAAATTGCCTCCACCGTGAGCTTTGATGGCTTAAAATTCCCATGAAGGCCAACAATAACCTTGCTGTTTCCGAGATCCTTAGCATCGATCATTTTTAAAAGTATAAAAGGTGATGAAAATCTGCTGGACCAGAAGGACAAATGATCTGACCAGACCATTGTCATTTTCCAACACAGTATATAAATTAATCTCTTTCCCACACAATTTTATATAGTATTTTGATGCCTGTATTTATTCCCTCGTGCATTTCTTTATTTTCCTGCCTTGCATTTCTCTGTAAGGAGCACACCCAAAACCTTGCCATTTCCATTTTTTTTCTTTTTTCTTTGGATTAGCTGACACTAACTATGGCACTAAACTATCAGCAAACACTGCTGTGGCTACCATATAAACACTCAATGTTTCTCAGTCCCATAATTCTGTGTTCCATAGGGCTGCAGCCACACAACAACGTAGAAACTGTGACAACTTGCTGATGGCTCTCAAAACAGTTGAGTCATCATGGCCGCTTTGTGTGGCCTGTTATTAATATTGCAGCTAATGCAAGTAAGTTAGCTTTTGCTATGAGTTGTCCATTCTCCAGTGATTCTATAGCATACTAAGTATATTAAGTTCAAACATCAGTCAAATTAGTTGCATCATATGCAAGTCAAATATGTGTGTACCAATTCTGAACAGTGTTGTGTTTGGCTTCAGTAATTTTTCCTGGCACCACTATGTTCTAAAAACAGTAAGTAGGTTGGATTGTGTACAGAAATCAATATAGGGAAATGACTTTTAAAAGAAACTCTGCTAGCCATGTATTTCCAGATTCTGAGTCCCTGACTCACTGTCATTTCCTTTGGGTGGAGAAGGATATCACATCTCACCTTGGGTTAGGATGGATGAATATATCCAGGTTGTAGGTTTTGCAAAAAGTTGGAGTTGCCCTAGAGAGAAATGGATATGACTCATTTTTGTTCTGCTTTTGGAGTCATACATACTTCTCTGGTCTTTGTTTTATGACTATAAAACTATAAAATATTTCAGTCATGGAGAAAAATAAAGTTATGTATGAGGTTTAATTCTGAGTAATTTAAGAAAGCAAGGTGTGAAAGCAAGGAGTTAACTACTGAATGGCAATGAATTCCCTATAAAGCTGGGGTGTCAAACTCAAGCCCCAGGGGCTGGATCTGGCCCGCGGGGTGCCTAGATCTGGCCCGCGGGGCCAGCCTGGAAACAGTGAAGGACTGGCCTGTGATGCCTCTTCCAGCAAAAACAGAGCTCCTGGAGACCACATGCAGCCCTCACGAGCTCCCTTTTTGCTGGCAGAGGATTTCAGGAGGCAATTGCAGCCAGAAACAGAGCTCACAAGGACCATGTGTGGCCCTCCCAAGCTCTGTTTTTAATGGCAGAGGGTTGCAGGAGGCTGTCGCAGCTGGAACAGAGCTTGGGAGACATTTTTGCTGGCAGTGTGCTTGGGCTACCGTAGGTGCCCCCTACATGAGAGATGTTGAGCTGGCCATGCCTACCTCAGCCCCCCTGCCCCCTCTGAGGTCAAAAATAACCCTGATGTGGCCCTCAATGAAAATGAGTTTTGTTAGGAATGATAGTCACCTAACAGTTGGGTTGGCAATATATAAACCAGGATAGTTAATACTGTTGTATCTTTAAGAGAGTGCTGTAATTGTGATTGGCTGAGGTTCCTCCGACGGCCATAAGATGGAGCCAGAAACCTGGTTTGTTCTCTTCTTGCATTTCCCTATTGCCTTTTGCCTGATCATCGTTCTGCTGGAATTGCTGTGAGTGTTGCAAACTGTTAGCAAACTGTTACTGAACTTTGTTTATGATACTGGACTTTGTTTTTGGATTATCGCTGGATTGATTGTATTGAATATTACCTGCTTTAACCGTGTATGATTTGGACTGTTTGTTGGACTTTGTTTACCCATTTATAGGAAGTAAAACCTACATTTTACTATTCAGTGTATCTGTATGCTGGTTGTGTGTTATTCCTCACCACTCTCACTATGTTTCCCTGAGTGCACTCATTCTCCTGTTGGGGAATACCTCAACAAGTTTGTCACCTCTTCTATAAGCTCCTCTAAGGGTTTACATGTAAGATGTACACATAATTAAGATTTCAAATGATCCCCAGCTACACAATTGGAAGACCTTTTGTCCATAGCTTCATTGTTGGCTAAAGAAATCCAGAGAACAATGTTATTTGTTAGTCTCCCAACTAAGAAAAAAGATTCAAACTTTTGAAAGATGTAACTATTTCCTAATCTTCCAAGTAAATATGACTTAGAAAATTTGAGACCTCATAAATGAAGATCCAATGACAACATCTGATTCTTGCTGGATGACAATTAGATTTTACAATTAATGTACCTGTATTTTCAAGTTGCCCCAATTACTGTCATGTGAGATGTTTTTCAAAGAGTAATGATAGAGACATATGAATCAGCTGATGAGCAGTGCACTTTGAGAAAGGTTTTAATTTATTACCAAACTTGGAGTCAGCAGTAAAGTCTCCTGAGGACAGACATCAATTTTTGCCTTCTTCATTCAGTTTCATGGAGTCATCTAAATCAGAGGCCCCCAATCTTTTGGGTACCAGGAACCGGTTTCGTGGACAGAGGTTTTTCCATGGACCAGAGGGGGCGTGGTTTCATGTGCTGCATGCATCCCACGAATGGGGCTTCACTTATTTTGCACGGCCCAGTTTCTAACATGCCATGACCCGTTGCCAGTCAATGGACCGGGGTTGGGGACCCCTGACCTAGATTACACTGGACTTCTGTGATGTACAGGAACATTTCCCAGGTATTCTTCCAAAGAAGATAAGAGATAAGATGACCTTTATGGTCATTTTTTTACTATGAGCACACTGGCCCACGTGAAAAATGAACCCTTTCTATACCGACTTGCCTGTGAAGAAATCCCTCTCTACTAGTTGCCAGTCTGCCCCTGAGCTAGATTCAAGGTAGTGGCACTTATATGCAAATCTTTAAATAGTATAGAACCATTTCATTTCAGAAAAATCTCCACTCTGATAAAAGACCATAACCTTCTCTTTGCTGCCATCTAGCAGTCAATCAGGATTTTGCAAACTAAATATGTTAAATGTAATTTTAAGAGTCTCTTTTTTAAAAAAAAACTTTTTTCTTTGCCTTTTTCAGTCACAAAGTCCTGTTAGTCTTTCTGATTAAATTTATTGTGGTTCTTATGTTATTTATTTAAAGCTTTTACATATCCACTCATTTTATGACAAACTCGTGCTTTATTCTTTTAAAATCTGTTTTTGTCTTTTTTCTTTGGAATTTATGATTGCTATATGTCAATACTGGAATTGTCTATAAACATGCATCAGTACAAGAATACATTTAATAAAGGCAAAACAAAGGCTATTTTAAAAGGGTTTTCAACCTTTTCTATCTGTAGTTTATTTATTTGTATTTCGTGTTTCTAAACTGCCCATCTCCTTAAAAGAGGAGGCCCGGGCGGTGTACAATATAATATCTGGTAAATAATACAATGTATAAAAATTAACATTAAAATTAATGTTAATGATGAAAATAAAAAAGCTATTTTTTTTCAAGAAAGGCATATATAAGCCATTATATTATTAACATTTCAGTGATCTATCCTGTGTCTCACTTAGATTATTTCTGAACTCCATGTGGATTCCAAGAAAACATTTAAAATTCTTCAGATCTATCTTGGCCTGAAGATTGAAAGATAAGACGGGTAACGCTAGCACATTGACTTTAAGGGAAGTTTCTTCCCATTATTAATCTTTTCATCAGTTTCTGGAAAAATTAAGGATAGCTCCCTCAAAGGCACGACTTTAGATTGATGGAACTGTAGATACTCAAATATTATACGAGGAGCAAAATTTAGTGTTATTTCCAATAACACCCTCCAAGCAAGGCATATTTGCCATGTGCCCTATTACAGGTAATCCTCAACTTACAACAGTCCATTAAGTGACCCAATGACAATTTTTCACACTTACGACCATTGTGGCATTGCCCCTAGTCGTGTGATCAAAATTAACATGTTTGACCTCTGACTCATATTTATGATAGTTGCAGTGTTCCTATGGGGTCTTGTGGATCCCCTTTTGTGACCTTCCGACAAGCAAAGTCAATAGGGAAACCAAATTCACTTAACAACATATTACTAATTTAACAACTGCAGTGATTCACTTAACAACTGTGGCAAGAAAGTTCATATAATGGGGCAAAACTCACTTTACAAATGTATCACTTAACAACAGAAATGTTGGGCTTAATTATGGTAAGTTGAAGACCACCTGTATATAAATTGTCTGTGTAGTAGGATGTGAGAATGAGCCCAGAAATCTGACACTGTTTACTAAGTCACTAAGTGGGAGGTGAACCCACATTCTTAGTAGGACAGAACGGGCTAAATTTTGGGGTAGAGGATATGCTTTTGTTTTTTATCATACACTGCACAAGTCCAAAAGAGGGCTGTGAAAATATTTATAGACCTCTCACAATCCTGGACATAAGCTGTTTCAACTCCTACCCTCAAAACGACGCTACAGAGCACTGCACACCAGAACAACTAGACACAAGAACAGTTTTTTCCGGAAAGCCATCACTCTGCTAAACAAATATTTCCCTCAACACTGTCCAACTATTTACAAAGTCTGCACTACTATTACTATTAATCCTCACATCCTTCCTTTCACCCATCTCCTACTTAAGACTGTATGACTAACCTTGTTGTTTGTATCCTAACAATTTTATTGACTATTTCCTAGTATGATTTGATTGGTTATTGTACCCTATGTTGTACCTTATGATTCTTGATGAATGTATCTTTTCTTTTATGTACACTGAGAGCATATGCACCAAGAGAAATTCCTTGTATTTCCAATCACACTTGGCCAATAAAGAATTCTATTCTATTCTAACTCCAAGGCTGCTAGGGTATGGCAATAATAAGATTGAAGAATTTTCAGCTTTTCCTATGCAGGCCTTTTTGGTAAAATAGATGCATTACATTTACTGGGAGCTTAGTACATCAATTTTGCTTCTTTTTTAATCCAAGAAACTCAGAATGTTTACTTAAGACCTTCTTCAAGCAGCAACAGTTTGAATGGTTCTTCATATCCAACGTACTACCTATATCTGAGGAGAAAAGTGACAGTTATCAATCCTTGCTTAGGACATTTAATGCATGTACATGCATACAAATCTATGAATCCTTGGCTGGGGATATGAAGAGTGCTCAAAAGCAGTGCTTTTTTATTGCTGCTCTGATATTGTGAAATAAGTTTTCATCTGAGATATAGAATTATATGGTAAATGCCATAAAACTGCTGGAAAATTGGCTGTTCTGACAAGGTTTTAGAAATGAACACCAGTGCCACTATTAATTTGATTGTGTGTATTAACTGATTTTATTTATTGGTGATACGATTTTAGTGAGAGTTTAACATATTTTTGATTATATTGTGAATCATTTCGAGTTTAACTTTGGCAGGATTCAAATACACCGAAAAATAATTTAGTAGCTGGGAAAATCTAGGCATAAGTCTTTGAATAAGGCGGAGTGTTACAGAATCTCCTGTCAGTTCCATTGCGGTGATGATTGTATTAATTCATGATCTCATTGCTGACTTACATAAAATTTAATGGGTAGCATGTTCCAGTGTACATGTATATGAGTGTGGGGACACTGCACAGTTATCATCCCTATCTATTGAGTCATGTAGAAATGACAAATAGCAACTAAAATTTCAGAAGTCAGAGATGCAGAGAAAGAAATCCAGTTACATGAGAGTTAACTTGGAGATAAAAATGGGGAATATGATTCCTTTTACTGTATAGTATTTGGATGGAGTTGTTATGTATTTTACCAGGTCAAGTAAAATTTTGCCAGGCTAGTAAGATATTTTATACAGCCTTCCATAATTCATTGTCCTACAGCTGCCTGATGAATGCTGAGAACTGTAGTCTAACGCTACAGGGAAGTTTAACCTTGATCACCGAGGAAAGGTTTTTTTAAAAACATTTTCTCACTCATATGTCTTATTTTAAAAATGTTCATATAAATTTAGCCCTTTTATCAATAAAATATGATGCCGATTTTTAAATAAATGTTTTAGCTGTACGTATTAAATAAATACATAGCTGTATGTATTTTTCAAGATTTTAGGAGTTTAAAATATGATCTTGCTTTTGTAGACCATCATTTATTTTTTTGTTACATTGAGGAAAAATGATTATATGTTGTTTTTGTTCTCAGGTAGTGTAGATTTGTAAAATAAAAGAAGTATCATGAAATATGTACTCATAACACATATACTATGTTGAATTATACAGGTGCCAAATGATTTGGTGTGATGTCTAGTAACTACCTGTAAGCCTGATTCCAAACTATTTTGGATATTTTATCCACCTTACTCAGAAAAACCTAAACTAGAAAAGCATAATATGTTTTCATCCAGCTTTCACAATATGAAAAAAGGGCTTCAGATAAAGATTGGCATTCTTATTTGAAACAGAAATGTATTCCATCATTTCAGTGAGACCTTGATCATAGTGTAAATGGCAGTGTTTATTCACAGCCCACTCTTTGCACGGATGGATCCTTAGTTTGGCATATAGATCTCTTTTGGTGGATAATATAATTATTCTTTCTGAGACTGCCTACTATGAGAGAAAGCTGTTATGTACAGTACAATGGTGTGCCAGTAAATGTACAACGACAAGTTCTGGTCCATTGCTGCCACTTCCCCATCTTGCTAGCCACCAAACAGCTAACCCATAGGACTTGCAAAAATCCATAAATTGTAACAATTGGCATTCATGAACCAGTATGGGCTGGCTTCAGCATATCACAGTGCATATACAGCACTTGTCCTTGTCGAGATTCACAGTCCAGGATTTCCTGATATGTATTTCTGTAACACCAAGGACTTGCTATTTTCTTATCTCCTTTCAGAAAGATTTTTCCCATAGAGTTGCTCATGAAATACAGTTCTGTGATAATATGGCCCATCATGCTGAAGGCCAATGTAACAAAGTGGCTAAGGGGCTGAATTTGGGCTGGTGACATCCAGACTTGAGTTCTCAAATACTCAATCTTGAAGGTCCCTGGATAACTGAACATATCTTTTTCTCAGCCTATGGTGGAAGATTCTTATGTGGAGGAGGAAAAACCACCATGTGAGTTAAGATAAGCTCTTGGAGAAAAAACTGAGTGTTAAAAAAAAACATAAATATGAGATAATATATTACCAAAGCTAACACAGGCTGCCCATTTCCTTTCTAACCATGCATTTTTGAAGGTTTTTACTGGGTGGAGATAAAAGATTAAAAAAGGAAGAGGCTTAAAATATTCCTTTCCTCTTTGAAATCCTTCAAATATCTCCAGAACCGCAGGGCTTCGTCTCACCCATTTTTATGCCCTCAAGGTGACAATAGTAAATTTAGAGGGCACTGCAATATGCCCACCATGCAGAATTGTACTCAAAAAGTTAGTGTAGAGGTATTTCAGGAACCAAATGTAAATTCTGCCTGAATACTCTAGCTGAATAACTCATGGCTGGCTTAGAACTATCTGGAACGGCTCTATGATTTGAAGACATAACATAGAAAAATGGATTAGAAGGGGAGGGATAGAAAGGAAGAAATGAATTTTCCCCCCCTGACTGAATAAAATAAAACAACTGAACAGCTAAAATGGCTGAACTGAACCATAGTTTTAATACAGTTTCTATTTCTTGTTTTCTAGCTCATTGTGGAAACTGAAGAATTAGCACTTCTTAACCAATCACTCTGAAGCTTTGATTCTTCCCTGAAGCCTCTCAAGTTTTCTTCTTTGGATAATTTCTTTCTGCAAGGTGAGGTTTTTTCCCCCCCGGTTCAGCCATGACGACCTCTGCCTTGCGTCGACAAGTGAAAAACATTGTGCACAATTATTCTGAAGCAGAAATCAAGGTGCGTGAGGCCACCTCCAATGACCCCTGGGGACCCCCCAGCTCTTTAATGTCTGAGATTGCTGACTTGACCTTCAACACAGTGGCTTTTGCAGAGGTCATGGGTATGATCTGGAGGCGGCTGAATGACAGTGGCAAGAACTGGCGTCATGTCTACAAGGCCCTGACTCTTCTGGACTACCTCATTAAAACAGGCTCAGAGAAGGTGGCTCATCAGTGCCGGGAGAATCTGTATACCATTCAGACTTTAAAGGAGTTCCAGTACATAGACCGTGATGGTAAAGATCAAGGCATCAATGTTCGTGAAAAGGTGAAGCAGCTGATGAGCCTGCTAAAAGATGAAGACAGACTGAAGCAGGAGAGAGCCTACGCCCTGAAAACCAAAGAGCGGATGTCCGTTGAAGGGATGGGCATTAGCAGCAGCAACAGTAACAGCCACCAGCTTGCCTATGGACGGCGGGCATCGCAGTATGGCGATGACTACAGCAGATCAAGAGGTTCTCCATCCTCCTTTAATTGTGAGTACTGCAATGGTATGTGGCTGTGCCACCTTTTCTCTGGTAGATCAAGTCATCTTTGTCAAAGGAAACTTGAAAACATATAATCTAATTTGTGGATGCTTTCAGGGGGACTAGTGATCCTGTAAAGTTCGTAGACATCTTGACCAACAGTTGCAATACACCGCAATGTAAAGATGTAAGCTTATGCTTTTGGAGGCAATTGTTTGCAACACTGCCTGAAATGTTTCCAAATTTCTACCATTTATCGCAATGGAACTTGAGAAATGAAACTTGGCAAGTACTAAGTGATATTTGAGGATCAAAAATTGCTGATAGTAGGAATGGGCACAGATTCAAAAGGCCCATGGATAGAAACTGTTCCAAGTATGTAGTTTTTCTTTATTCCTTGACATTTCCCCCCAATATCTTTTATGAAACTACAGCCAAACCTTCCTTGTTTCTGCCATCCTTAAGCAGAATTTTTATAGGTCTTTGCATAGCTTTTACAACCTTGATATGAAGTATAGTTTCATTCCGTTGAATGCAATTAAAGAATCCTAGATAAATCCTAATAGGTTGGACTCCGTAATCCTGTAGGGGTATGTTTAGCTGAACAAAATTACCATATATACTCGAGTATAAGTCGACCCGAATATAAGCCGAGGCACCTAATTTAACCACAAAAAACTGGGAAAACTTATTGACTCGAGTATAAGCCGAGGGTGGGAAATGCAGCAGCTACTGGTAAATTTCAAAAATAAAAATAGATACCAATAAAAACTTTCACTAGGACAGTTGAGAATAAGTTTGATGTTCACAATTTCCTCTTTGAAAGAGACCAGTAAATAGGGAACAAGAAGATGAAGAAAAAGAAGTGTGTTTTTTCACACTTTTCACACTGCAGTGAACAAAAATGGCATCATAGGAATAGGCTTATTCTCAGTCCAAAGGTTTGTTTCTGATTTCTTCCCTGATTTAAGGGAAATTTGGGAAACAATCTCACTATCATGAAAGGTTTGATTGATTCACTAACCCAAAAGATGATGATGATGACAGTGGTAGGCAGGAGTCACTCTCTCCCTTGCAAGAAAAAAGCAAGAGCCGTTCTTATGATATCTCTCTCTCTCTCTCTCTCTCCCCCCCCAATAAAGTCAAGCCCTTTCCAGCACGCGCGCACAATCCGCCCCCGCCCCTTTGCACCTTGCAAATGCAAAACCCCAGGGTTTTTGCATTTGCAAGGTGCAAAGCGGCGGGGGCGGATCGCGCGTGCGTGCTGGAAAGGGCTTTACTGTATTATGGGGAGAAAGAGAGAGAGGGAGAGATCATAAGAACGGCTCTTGCTTTTTTCTTGCAAGGGAGAGAGTGACTTCTGCCTCCCACTGTCATCAACATCATCTTCTTTTGGGTTAGTGAATCAATTAATTTGGGAAATGATCTCACTATCAGAAAACAACGAGAGCTGCCACCACCACCTCCTCCTCCCCCTCCTCCTGAGTGGACTGAAAGCAGCTGGAGCTGAGGAAATGAAGCTGAGTGGAGCGACCTCGGCTCGCGTTGTTTTCTCAGCCTAGAGCTCAGAAAACAACGCGAGCTGCCACCAACTCCTCCCTCTCCTCCCCCTCCTCCCAAGTGGACTGAAAGCAGCTGGAGCTGAGGAAATGAAGCTGAGTGGAGCCGAAGCAACCTCGGCTCGCGTTGTTTTCTCAGCCTAGAGAAAGGGGAAGGGGGCTCATCTGGACCAAGGGTGAGTCTCCCCCTCAGTTTCCCCTGAAGGATCTTCTGTCGCTTTTGCCTTCTCCCAACATCTTCCCTCTGTTAAAAATCCCTCCCCCCCCCACACACTTATTTTCGGTTGGATAGATTTCGTGTCTGAGCATTCTCACATGGCAGTGGGTCTTCCCCCCAAAAAAAACAGTTAAAAAAAGAAAAAACAATATATCCTCAAGCAAGAACTTTTCTGCTTCCGATTACCCCCATGCTTAAAAGTTGCAAAGGAAACACGGAAGCAGGGAAGCGGCTGCCCAGCTTCGAAGCTCCACACCATTTTTTTTTTCAGAGGGGAATCTGACTCGAGTATAAGCTGAGGGGGTTTTTTTCAGCACAAAAAATGTGCTGAAAAACTCGGCTTATACTCGAGTATATACGGTATGTATATTTCCACTTGAAATATTTCTGGATCACATGGAGAATGTAAGATTGAAAAGAGAAGCACCATGGTGTACAGCCCTAACATTTTGCATTTTTGAAAGCTTTCAGAGGACTAAATTGTAAGAAGGATACATGGCTATCAAGATAGTATTTAACTGAGAATCCCAGTTACTCGTGGTAACTGCATTTGCTGAGAATTCTATATATTAGGGGAGTGATGATGACCCTTTTGGGCTCAGGGTTACAAAAATTTAGAAAATGCTAAATTTCACACTTTCTTGAACAAAGTAGAAGGATCTCCTATCCCCCACCCCACCCCATCTAGCCCACCATGAACAGCAACACTTGGAGGTAGGGCTGACGCTGGGCCTGAAATAAAGACCTGGGCCATGACTTTAGTCCTTGCAATACCGTTGCTGCCACTCAAAAAGCCATTCCCCAAGAGGCCATTGCCTCTGCAACCTTGCATTCCCCAGGGTCTGCCATGTACTGCTTACCTTCAGGGCAGTGTTCTCTTTCTGTTCACAGGCTCCCGTGGCCTACCTGAGACACAGAAGGCTTTTATTCTTGACGTGACTTTGAAGAATGCTCTTCTACACCCTATGAAAACTGTTCTTGCATGATTTTCAGAGGTTGCTCGACTTCCAGAAGCTCTGGTGAGAGCACACCCCATTCCTGGGCGGCCTCCACAGCCTCTGAATATCATGTGAGAATGGGCCATGCTTTTGAGAATAGTTGTCAGGTGTTGGTAAACACTGGCATGTCCCCCAAAATGTCATGGCGTGTTACCTTTGACAGGTGTCATAGGTTTGCCATCACAAATTTGGTGTGCGTGTGTCACAGATTCCCCTTCCCTAAGGATGGAGATAAAACAGGAGAGTTAGGGAAATGAAACAAAATTGGGTGGAAATTCTATGTTCTGTCTTAAAAGGCACTTCTTATAAGACACTGAAATTAAAGAAAAAGAGCTATTAAATTAATATCACAACTCATGGGTATCACATACAGCCGCATGAATATTTTCATATTCTTCTTACTGGCAAATGTTGAGCATATATACTCTTCAGAGCATATAAATCACATTTGTTTTGTCATCCCCTGTTCTGTTATCTACATTATCTGTCAATTCCTGCAAAGAACTGCTTTTTAAGAATGTTGTATATTATGAAATGGATCTTTTAGCTGTGATATATGTTCCAGTGGCCAGTAAAGCTTAAGTAGTAATTTATATAATCAGCTTCTCTCCCCCAGTAAATGATATAATAATGAAATAGGAATGGATGGTATATTTAGGCATTAAGAAATGGATAAAAAAAATGAAAAACTGTGGGAAACAAATCAACTCCCCAGACTTTTATTTCTGTCTTCTTGTCACTCTGTCTCTGTTTCCTTTTTGTTTTTTTCCAGTACTTAACAGTGTTATTAATTGAAAAGTAAACAAGACATTCGGAACAGTGAATTTGAGCAGATGCTGATATAGTCATAAAATAAGCAAGGGGCATATTCATCTTGCAGGACTGCAATTGTTGAAATTTTGCAAGCTAAGTAGAAAGCTTGCAAAAATTTTAATTTTTTGAAAAGCTCAATGTTTCTGTATATAATTCTACCATGCCTCCTGTAGAGAATTATGGATATTGAAATGTCTTAAGTTCCTAGATTCCTTGAGTGGCTGTAACTAACAACACTTTTTTTGTTTAGAAGTCATTGTGAATATATTCAATGAGGCTTCTGAGGTAAAAGTCCATGACTAGAAGAAAGCCCTTAGAAGTGGGGTTGCCATCTGAATAAACTGAGAATTGCATTTTAATTCTATGACTTTGATGTGGATGTGGATGGGGGGGGGGGATAGCATATTAGCATGCCAGATGTTGAGAGAAAAACCACCCTATGAGCCTAGGAGAACACATTTTTAGGCATATGGCCTTAAATCCTACACACTCAGAGTCTGACAGAAATTTAAGAACAGCCTCGTCTGTGTGGATGGGGAAAGGGGATTAGACTCTCTTAGCATTGTAACAAAGGCTTGTATCTTTTCTATGTGCCTCACAACATCACAAATGTGACCCAAAGGAGTGGGGCTTGTGCTGTGACCCTGTAACACTGCTGACAAAACCAGCAACATCCTGTAAATGCCACTGTTTTGAACCTTAGATCAGTACCAATGTACTTTTTTTGTTCCTCATGCCACACTCAAGGAAAATGTTGCTATAGAAACAGAAGTGGATTGGAGTTTTCAAAATAAAACATAACTGCATAAAATTCCCAACATCAAGCATTTTTTTGCCCACCGTATGTGGGTTAGTCATAGTCTTCAACTGTTGGACATCATATGAAATTAAAACACAGAAGGTTGGTAGGCAGAAAATGGAGGCAATCATCAGTACAGAAAGAGAATATTGTAAAAAAACATATTTAGGACAGGATGGAGGACTGCTTTTCTCTTGGGGGCAGCATTTCCTTGAAAAAAAAATTACAAATAATTCCTCCCTTCTTCTTGTGGCTTTCCATCTTTCAATCCTCTGTCTCCCACTCTTCTTTCTCTTAGTATTTTTCTCTCCATCTTTTTTTCCCTGTTCAGTGAGGCAGGGATTTAGAGTGCTTATGCTAGACAACTAAAGGGTCACTGGGAGTTGGGTGGCCCGTATATTTAATAAATTGTTATTAATAATTAACGGATAGCTTTATGTTTATGTAGTATATATTGGAGGTGGTGACCCTTTGCGTATGCAACAAAATTTCATTTTTATGTATGCCAATTAATGTACACTCAAGTGACAATAAAGTTATTCTATTCTAAAAAATATTCTTACAGGGGAAGCTAGCTTGATCCCCAATGACTATGCACCCATTTTCTAAGAAACAATTATAGAAACAACTGGACTTTCTTTTAGAGCACATTTTGGATGGCTTTCATTCTACTTGCCCTACTAATTGGTTTTTGTCTTCGGTTTCAGCTTCTTCATCATCCCCTCGGTTCAGCTCTGACCTGGAGCAGGCGAGGCCACAGACTACCGGTGAAGAGGAACTCCAACTCCAGCTTGCTCTGGCAATGAGCCGAGAAGAAGCAGAAAAGGTAACGGTTTTTGTTCCAAACCTGCTTCCTTAGAGTCTGGCAATCACCAAGCACACTCACTAACACAAAGGTTGAATGTGAACTGAACAAAAAGCCAGGCACAATAAACTCGAAAATGGGAATAATGAGAAAGAATACAATGTCTTTGCTTCATTTCCTCAAAGAAGGTTTTGTTGGCTTGTTGGAACCAGGCACAGGTGCACTTTGATAAGGAAGCAACCTTATTTATTTGTTTCTTTGTTAAATTATATTTGCCGTTTACTTCACCCAGCGGCTACTCCAGGCATCTTACAAAAATAAAAGGTACTAAAATGAAAGGCGTGTCAACAGAACCAAAGTACAATAATAGAACCATAAAATAAACAATGAAAAAAAACCACAATGAGAATACCCATGTGGTGACCAAAAAGATGGACAGGCGGAGGGCAAGGAGGAGAACTAGAATCTGTCATTAATCCAGAAGCCACCTCCGGTGTGGAACTTCCGCCACTGAGTCCCCAGGCCAACTGGCAGAACCAGGCCTTCAAGCTCTTGTGCAAAGATAGGAGAGTGGGGGCAGATCTTACTTTAGAAGGTAAGATGTTCCAAAGGATGGGAGCTGCAGCAAAGAAGGCTCTTCTTCTGGATCCTGATAGTCAGAGTTCTTTGACTGACATGATCCGAAGTAGCAGGCCTTTCTTCTACCGTATAAGAAGTTCCTTTCTTGTAGAAGGAAGTATTTTGTTGTGAGTCCCGTTTATGTAGTAACAAGGTAGGACCAATAGCCTTAGGCACAGGCAAGGTATCTCCTCCTTGTTATCAATTAAAGCTAGTTCCATGTTCAGGTAGTCTTGACTTATCCCCAGTTGCTTAACAGTGTTGAAAGTTACGACTTACCTAAAAAGGGGACTGAAACAAGGGAAGTTCCAATGGTCAGCCTCCCCACGGTCACATGATTGCACCTTTGGTTCTTGGCACATGGCTGAATGTATGGCTGTTTGCAGAGTCCCACAGTCATAAGACCGCAATTTTGCTCAAAACTGGCACTTCTGGTTTGAAGCACAAATGCACCGTAGCAAGCAATGGGTTTGCTTAATGACTACAGTGTTTGCTTGACTGCAGTGCTCACATGTACAACCACCTGGTTTGTTTAACAACTGCTGCAAAAAACATTGTGAAATCACGTGACCAACCCATTTTATGACCATTATGACTTATGATCATAATGGGCTCCATTATCATTGTTACTTGAGGTCTACCTGTCACAGAAAGTAGGGATGCAGTCACAGGAAGATATTATAGAAGCTATTATTCCTGATTTTATTTATATTGATTTTATGCTTTTGAATTTTGTGTATTTGTTTATTTGGTTGTAGCTGCCATAAATGCTGATTCAAGTAGGAAAGAGGTTGATAAATTTAATGAAATAACTACGGTAGAATACAAGAGGAAGGCAAATTTAATTCCAATATTGGCACCTGG
The DNA here is from genome assembly GCA_033807585.1 of Hydrophis major. Lineage (NCBI taxonomy): Eukaryota > Metazoa > Chordata > Lepidosauria > Squamata > Elapidae > Hydrophis > Hydrophis major. Next base: position 180,720,166 of record CM066329.1, read on the forward strand.
AAGATGTAGTAAGTGTTACACAGAACCGTAGAATGTAACAATTTGAAGGGATCATATAAGTCAACTCAGTGCTGAGTGCAGGATTAAATTTGAAAACCTCCAGCAAGAAGAAGTCCCCTGATGATCCAGATAGACTATTCCACTGCTTAACCATTCTTAATTCCCGAATTTTTTTCTTAAGTCCAGTGAGTCAGATGTGGTTGCTTTGTTAAGCCCAGTGTCCTTCAGGTGTGGCCTTTGAGCATTTTGGGAAGGTAGCTGGGTAGGACTGAAGGCAACAGGGCTTGAGGACAGCCAAAAGGATTGTCTCATAACCAGGGGCATCTGGGTGGAGCGTTTGTCGGAAAAGTCAAGCTGGCATCACTTGCATAATTGAACGCCCAGCCTTTTTTGCATGCATGTGGCACACATGAAGAAGGGGACAAGGCTTTATCCCATGGGTGCTTGCCATCTTGTCTTTTGGACCCTGTCCCAGGGATAACCGTATCTGGATCAACACTGGATGTGGGCAAGGCAGGCATTTCTGGGATATCACTGTCTGCAGCCTTGTTGGATTTGGGTTTTGATTTTCTTATGACTGTTCAAGGTAAGCAAAAGAATTCTAGATATCATCAAGGGGTATAAACACTTTGTTGATTTAACTATCTTTTGTCTTGTACGCTAACACATGCAGTCACCTGGTAATAGTAGGTTTCACTGTGCCTTAAATTGATAAGATAAGCTTTTGTAATGGCAACGTGGTCTTACCTCCCTTTTGTTCTTTTATCATGAATGTCCTCTAGAGAGGCCTTTAAGAAAAATAAAGAACATATCAAGGTCTTCCTCTTCCCATTTTTTAAAATGCAATTCCCTGAAGATAAGGCATAACAATAAGTGTTCTGTGTGTAGAAGGGAAGGCTGTAGAATATGCATTTATTTCTTTCCTCTTCCTGCCTTTCTAAAAATCATTTTCAGAGAGGTTATAAAGTATTATTGGCTTTTTTATAAGATTGTAGTAGAAGCTTTGTTTAAGAGCTCCTATTATCATGTCCTTATTTCTGGCAAAGCCCCCACCCCCTTTCCCCTGAATATATGTCATAACATCCAGAAATTGATTGGCTCACCTCTGGAGGGATTTTGGAAGGGCCCAAGAGTTGCACTTTTCCTATTTACATAATATTGGATTTCCTTTAAAAGCTGTGATCTTGCGCACACTGGATAGCTTCACTGATGTCAGTAGGACTTTAGTTTGAGTGCACATATGTATAATTTGTATTGCATATTTCTGTATCTGTGGTCTGAGATTTACAGTAGGCACTGAAATGAATTAAGATAAAATGGGATATTATTTAGTTTACTGTTTTCTTTTGTCCTGATGATATGCATGCAGGGGATTATGGGAGTTGAAGCTACCATATCTGGAAGTAAGTAAGTTTGGACAGCCTGAATTGTGGGTTACTTGGTAGGATTCTGTTTGTATTTTTAAAACACTGAAGTATGCCCGGGATTTATTTCTGGCAGCTATCAAGAAGAATCTTTGGATCTTATATCTTCTAAGATTGAACATAGCTAAAACCAACAGTATGCACTGGCTACTAGCTTAAATTCCTTGTTGTCCTTTAATGATTCAAGAACAGTTTCTTCTAGTCAGTTCTGGATATGTCATCTATAATGCAGCATATGGGTCATGTGTAATTTCCTCACAAGTGATTTCCATTTGTGAAGCTGAGGATGTGGTTAGTCACTAGTAGGAAAGTGCATTTTCTTTGTTTTGTAATGTTGAAGATGAACCAAGGATGTTACGCTTCTACTCTGTCTCCTTACAACCCACTAAACATAATATTTTCTTATTTGATTGACAGCACTTTCAGATCATGCTTCAGAAAAACTTGCATGGAGTGCATCTGCATCCTATGGGCTGTGCAGATTGTCTCCAAAAGAAGTGTCTTTAGACCTGGAGAAACTGCATCTGACTGGGCTTTTTAACTTCTCTGAAAAGATTGCCAGACTGTAGCACAGTAATTGGCATCCCATGGCTTCCTATCAGCAGATCTCCTGCTCTCTTTCCAGGCAGTTAAAACATTTGCTTAGGTATACAAACACGGTTAATTCCAACTATCATTCTTGCCACAAATGGCACCAGTAACATTGAATAAGCAGGAAGTTGATTAAGACTGTCCCAGTCTGGAGATTTTTGACTTGGGGCAATATTCCCCCACCGAGAGGTTTATACTCTTCTGAAAGCTAGAACTACTTCTGAAAGTTGTTCACAAACTCATTTTTCTAAAAATTAACAGAATCCACTCTATGTCCTTGTATAACAGCCTGATAAACCAGCTCAATCTTAGTCACTTGGGGAGATTATCAAGTAATCCTGACTGTTTACTTTAGATGTTTTGCTTCAGGTGCCAAAATATTCAAGGCCAGCTTATGGTCTCCTTGAATGAGGCTTGAAAGGTTGGATGTTGTTCTTAATGTAATATCAGTCCTGAGGTATATCTGCATAGCAATATTGGTTGAATATGCCTATAATTTAAATTTTGTTTGGATGAAACCATCTTTCAGGCTACTTAAGAGTGAAACACCTTTCCATTCTATTACGTTTTAATGTTGTGTGCTAATTCCTGGTTTTGGTAAATGTGTGTGTATTTGTGTGTGTGTGTGTGTGTGTGTGTGTGTTGCAGTGGTTCTCCGTAGAACTGCTGCGAGCATCCAGAGAGTGGGAGGTGCTCCAGTCTTCACTTCTCACAGGCTGAGCTGAAATTGAGGAACGCCCTCCTCCTCCACGTGATTCCTCCATGCGTTCCCCCAGTTTTAGCTCGGCAGCTTTCTTCGTTCCTTGGCCGTTTCAGGTGTCGTTAATAATTGATTCAGGTTTGATTTTTCTTTTCCTCTCCCTGCAAGAGTAGTGCGGTCCCAAATTTAGTTTGTGGAGCGATTTCGCTCCCAGGAGGGAATTAAGGGGTTTGGAGCCTTTCGCCCCCCCCTCCTCATCTATCTTCTGCCGTTCCAAGCGCGCTGGGCTCAGCCGCTTGGCCCTGCACTGTACTTTTAAAACGCGCAATTGCGTCTTCCCTCCTAGAACGCCTCAGAGGAGGCAGCGCTTCCTCTCCTAGCTCCTTTCTTCTCCTGCTTGAAGTTGCGGTGGGCTGGTGCGCTTCTGAGCTGTGCGCTCTGATCCGGGCGGCCATTTTGGGCACGCCTCGTGGTCGGCGCCATTTTGTTTTGCTGATCAAGTAAAGCCTTTAATTTTTTTGGATTTAAGAGTGAGCTGCGAGGCCTTTGTAGGCCCTTTAGTGGGACCGTCAGGCCGCGTGGAGCCTTTGATTTTACTGAAAGAGCACTATGGCCCCGTGCCCTGTTGTCTCTCTTAGATTTGATATTGTTGGCTTTCTTCCTTGGCCCGCAGCTAGTTCAGAAGCGCAGGCACATACTCCCCATTGTTGTTGGGGGGCTGCCTACAGAGGCCCTTTCTTTTGTCTTGCCTTTTACAGATTTGCTTGGCCTCAGTGTTCATTTGGTCTATTTGGAATTAGGTATTTTGCTGTACCTTCTTGGGTCTATTTGGTTTTTCCTTACTTGAACCTGACCCTCTTTTGTATATAATTGCCAGTGTATATATTCAGGATTTTATTTTAGCTTGCTAGAATTTTTTTTCTCTGTTTTTTATTGCATAGAGTTCAAAAAAAAAAAAAAAGAAAGGAGATTTTTTTGAATAGATAAATAGTTCATTTAATCACTGTTCTAGAATAAAATTTCTTTCAAAAAGGGGGACGTGACCCAATTTTAGGAAAACCGGTTTACATTAGTAGGCCGAACTCCTAGGCGTGCCAACCGCCATTTTCTTTTTCAATACTATGGCAGAGGCTAATCCTACTGGCTCTTCTCTGAAGGCCAAATCTAAGACGCACTACCTTCGCAAAAGGGACAAGGATTCTTCCAGTGCTTCTCAAAGAGATGCCTTTCGGCGTCATAAGGCCCTAGAAAGGGAGTTTAGCAAGCGGGCTAAAGAGTCATACTCTATAACACCTGCCTTTCCTTCTACCCCCCCCCTACCGAGCCAACCATCTTCTTCTAGGGGCAGTACTTCCACCCGAGGCCACCAGCCCTCCCGTTTACCATAGGCGACCTTTACACCGACCGCTGCAGGCCTACGTTCTGAGGATCCTGCTCCAAACATTATGCCTGAGAACATCAGGGAATGGATGCAGTCTGCCATCCGTCAAGGCATAGCCAAAGGGATGCAGCAGCTGTCTAGACTGGACTCCCAAGGGAGGACTCCCAAGGCTGAATCTTTATCCAGAAGATCTCCTTCTGCACCAGCGTCACAACATGGTCAGGTACCTCCTCGCATGGATGCCCCATTCCCAGAGGGGGAGGATACCCAAAAAGAAGAGGGAGTGAGCCTTGAACCGTTCGGAGAGTACGAAGGTTCTGATAGAGGTTCCTTACAGTATTCTGAACCCTTTCTGGAGGTGGACCTAATGGAGGGAGAAATGTCGGAAGATGAGGGTCTTTCCCCTGAACAACCTGCTGTTGTGGGTCTTTTTAAACCCCATTTATTTAAGTCCTTGTTATTTAAGGCAAAGAACATTTCAGGTCTGGCCTCTCAGCCTCCTTCTGACCCCCCTCCATCGAGTCCAGAAGGTCCTGATGACCTTATGTTCAGACAGCCGGCGGTGGCAGCAGACATTATTCCGGCCCCCCCCAATCTTCTCGGATCTGGTGGCAAAGCAGTTGGCCTCGGTGGGTCCTTCTCCGGCTCCTTCTAGTCAGGACAAGAGGTTGTTTACCCTGGATCCGGATTTCTCCGCTATGTTAGACACCCCGGAAGTAGATAATCCGATTGTAAGACTTGCCTCCTCTTCCAATCCTATGATGCGCTGGAGGCACTGAAGCCGGAAGATAGGCGAGCAGAGTTGGCGCTCCGGCAGGCTCACACCGCTGATGCTTGGGCTATCCGGTCAGCCACAGCCGCTTCCTTCTTCACCCGGTCCTCCATCAGGTGGCTCAGACAGCTGAAGCAACACATCTCCCCAGCTGACACCAGAGCCCATCAAGATATCGCAAAGATCACGGCAGCGGTGGAATTTGCAGCTGACGCTACCTTTCATTCGGTTAAGTTCTCATCCCGGGCTATATCTTCCCATGTATCTGCCAGACGATTGCTTTGGCTTCGACACTGGAAGGCTGATATTAAAAATAAGTCTAAGTTGGCTTCAGCCCCCATAGCAAAAGGGAAATTATTCGGGCCCGCTCTGGAGCCATTGCTTCTGGAAACTCGAAATAAGAAAAAGTTTCTGCCTTCACTTTTTCGTAGGCAGGAAGCCAAGAGTTCCCAGTCCTTTCGGAGGGACTCCTTTCGTCCCCCTTTCCAGGCATCATTCACTCCTAGATTTCAGGGCTCACTCTCATTCCGGTCGTCTTACCAGGACCGGGGTGACTCGGGAGACAGAAGCAGGAGAGGGGGCAGCTACAGAAGGCCCTTTAGGGGTTCCGGGAGTAAGGCGGCCCGCCGGCCCAGGTAGCATTGCAGGTTCTCCTACCGTAGGCGGCCGCCTCAGGTATTTTGCCGACAAGTGGGAGGAATCCACCTCAGATACTTGGGTTACAAATTCAGTGCGCTTTGGCTTGACCTTGCAGTTTCTCACTCCCCCCCCCGAACATTTCAGGGTTTCACCCATCTCTAGGAATCCTGCTAAGCGGGCTCTTATGGCCTCCGCCATCAAACATCTATCTGATATTAGGGCTATTCAACCTGTACCCCCCTCCCAACAGGGAAGGGGTTTCTATTCCCATTTATTCTTGGTACCTAAACATTCCGGGGGTTGGAGACCCATTTTAGATCTTAAGAGGTTAAATTGTTTTATTGTACGCCATAAGTTCAAAATGCAGACTCTGCAGTCTGTTTTACAGAGCATCAGAGAAGGGGACTGGCTTACGTCAGTTGACCTTTCCGAGGCTTATCTCCATATTCTCATTCATTCCTCGTATTCTAAATACCTCAGATTTTGTTATAATAATCAGCATTTCCAGTATGTAGCTCTCCCCTTTGGTCTAGCCTCAGCTCCGAGATCTTTCACTAAGGTGTTGGTGGCTCTTGCAGCTCACCTTAGACAAATTCCCATCCAGATCCACTGTTATCTTGATGATATCCTGGTTGTATCCCCTTCCTGACATCAAGCCGAGAGCGATACTAGCGCTACCCTCTCAGTACTTCAGTCCCACGGGTTCTTAGTGAATTGGGAGAAGAGTCAGCTTACCCCCTCCACTCGTATATCCCATCTAGGGATTGTGATTGACTCTGTTGAAGGAAGGGTCTTTCTCTCTCAGGAGAGACTTATTAGTATCCGCACCACTATCAGGGATATCCGGCGGATGGGGAAAGCATCGTTGCTCGATTTATCCAAACTGCTCGGGAAGCTAGTTTCCTGTATTTCCATTATTCCATGGGCTCGCTTGCATTCCAGATCTTTGCAATGGTTCCTCCTGCCGTATTAGCGTTCAGGAAGGAGCACGTCAAGGTTTATAGTGAAGGTCCCACCGAAAGTTCTCGCCTCCCTCCTGTGGTGGACGCGACCATCTGTCAACAGAAGTCAGCTATTCCAGGAACCTCAAAGGGTTGTTCTCACGACAGACACAAGTCTTTCCAGATGGGGGGCCCACCTGCAATCTCTCTCAGCTCAGGGAGTTTGGACTCATGCGGAGCGAAGTCAGAGCATCAACTGGTTGGAGCTTCGTGCAGTATATCTGGCTCTGCGAACATTCCTTCATCGGCTAAGGGGGCGCCATGTCCTGGTCCTAACGGACAATACTACAACCAAGGCCCACATCAATTGGCAAGGGGGCACCCATTCCATCCTTCTCATGAGAGAGGCCAAGCGACTGTGTTGATGGGCAGAAGCGCATCTTTTGTCCATCAGAGCGGAGCACATCTCCGGGGCCTCCAACATCCAAGCGGACTGGCTCAGCAGGGCAACACTGGATCAGGCAGAGTGGCGTCTGCACCCACACCTGTTCAGAGAAGCAGCAGCCAGGTTCGGTCAGCCCCTAGTAGACCTTTTTGCATCTCCGCTCAACGCGCAAATACCAAGTTTCTTCTCCGTTATCCCTCCAGCGGAGCAGAGAATCACGATGCCTTGCGTTGCCCATGGTCTCCCGGGCTACTGTACGCCTTCCCTCTGCTTCCATTAATCCCCAGGGTGATTGGAAAATTGATAGCCGAGAAAGCAGAAATCCTCATGGTGGTGCCATATTGGCCCAGGAGGCCGTGGTTTGCGGACCTCCGCAATCTGTCAGTATTTCCGCCTGGAGGATTCCGTTGGATCAGATTTCGCTGTCGCAAGGCCAGCTGCTTCATCCAGAGCCACAGTGGCTACAGTTGGCCGTTTGGAGGTTGAGCGGGAAAGAATGATTGAGGAAGGCTTATCAGCCCAGGTCATTAACACCATTTTGGTGGCTAGAAGGCCTTCTACCACTCGCATTTATGATGCGACCTGGAAAAGTTTCTGTAACTGGTGTCGCAAGTCATTCATCGATCCACGCTCTTCCTCAGTTGCACAGATCCTGGCCTTTTTACAAGATGGCCTAGATGGAGGTTTATCACCTAACACTTTAAGGAGGCAGGTAGCGGCGCTTTCAACGGTGGTTGTTGGCGGTCCTTTCGGTCCCCTTTCCCACCATCCTCGAATCAAGGCCTTTCTTAAAGGGGCTTCTAATTTGCGCCCGTCAGTAGTGCATAGGTACCTGACATGGGACCTTAATAAGGTTCTCCTGGCCTTGACTAGATCTCCCTTTGAGCCTCTCCGAGAGGCGTCACTTCAATTTCTTACATTTAAAACAGTATTTCTGGTGGCTATTACTTCGGCTAGAAGGATATCTGAAATTGCAGCTCTATCCGTGAGAAAAGACCTGTGTATTTTTCATTCTGATCGGGTGGTTCTGAGACCAGACCCAGCATTTATGCCAAAGATCAATTCACCGTTCCACAAGGCACAGGAGTTGGTCCTGCCTAATTTCTGTCCGAAGCCTCTGCGCGAGCAAGAGAGGCAATGGCATACCCTTGATGTTCAAAGGGCTTTGCGTGTTTACATTTCTCGTACACAGTCCATCAGAAAGACAGAGTCTCTGTTTTTGTCCTTTCAGTCAAAGACGCTGGGCTGTAAGGTTTCTACGTCCATGGTAGGCAGATGGATTAGAGCTACCATATCCAAGGCCTATTTAGTTCAAGCTATTCCGGTTCCCAGTTGGGTTACAGCGCACTCCACCAGAAGTGCAGCTACTTCGGCAGCCTGGGCTACTCAGGCGTCTATTCTTGATATTTGTCGGGCGGCCACTTGGGCTTCCCCATCTCCCTTTATAAGACATTATAAGATTGATGTATATGCCTCAGCTGAAGCATCCTTTGGCAGGCGAGTTTTGCAACAAGTGGTGAGAGATCCTGGGGAAGTTCCAATCCAGACGGACTCCCACCCGTAGGACACACTTGCTTTGGTATGTCCCACTCTCTGGATGCTCGCAGCAGTTCTACGGAGAATGGGCGTTGGTTCTTACCTGATACGCCTCTTCTCGTGGAACTGCGTAGAGCATTCAGCCCCACCCTAATTGGTCCGTCTGTAAAGGGGAAAACCTGTTTCGGCCAATGATTTCTAGTGTTGTAGTTCAGGTTGTTTAATACTTAAGATTAGAGGATTATTCTTGTCCTCTCGTCTTCGATAAAACTGGGGGAATGCATGGAGGAGTCACGTGGAGGAGGAGGGCGTTCCTCAATTTCAGCTCAGCCCGTGAGAAGTGAAGACTGGAGCACCTCCCACTCTCTAGATGCTCTACGCAGTTCCACGAGAAGAGGCGTATCAGGTAAGAACCAACGCCCATTCACTTTACTGGTTGGTGGTTGTGAGGCAGGAGAGATTGGCTTGATGGCTTTTCCTTTCTTGGTTGCTATAAAAGTCAGTTCTTTGCTCCTTGCTGTTTACCATTTACATTAAACCACCAGAAGCGGTAATTAACCCCAAATATTTGGGGTTGTATGTTCTCCAGGCCAGGCAGGAAATGCAGTTGGAGGCCTGGGCAAGTGACTGGAGACCTGAAGGCATGGATGGGTGAGAACCAACTTAAATGGAATCCTAGTAAAAAGGGTTGCTATTTGTCCATCTGAATTTTATGCTTGCTCCAGTGGTGTGTCTCTTACTCTTGAAGAAGCAAGTGATGTGTGGTTCTTCTAGACTGAGTAGGAGGATCTTGCTACAGTGATGCATGCCTTCATTACCACCCACTTAGACTACTGTAAAATGCTATATGTGGAGCAACTTTTCAAGGTCATATGCAGCGGTGGGATTCAAATTTTTTAACAACTGGTTCTGTGGGCGTGGCTTAGTTGGTGGGCATGGCTTGGTAGTCATGTGACTGACTGGGTGTGGTCAACTCAACATCACTCACATCGAGACACGCATCTCCTCACCTGGCCTCTCATAAATGTGGGGATATTGCAACAATCATAAGTGTGAAAAATGGTCATAAGTCACTTTTTTCAGTGCCATTGTAACTTTGAATGGTCACTCCATACAAGCAAAGTACCAGCAAAGGAAGGAAAAAAAACTCCAGAGAAGTTCCAGAGACAGGAAGTCTAGTCCTGCCAAGAATGTAATAAGGGTTAATGGAGAGGCAGTTTCTGTAAGCAACACCAGATTGTTTCCTTCCTGCCTTCCTTACAGGATTAGGCCAGTAATTTCTTCTAACAACCTGTTCTCCAAACTGCTTAAAATGTTAACAACCAGTTCTAATGAATAGGTGTGAACCCCTGATCATATGGAAGCTTCAGTTGATTCAGAACATAATTTGTGTGATGAACATTCTCCAGAACAGTGCAATGCTGTAATGCAGTTGCCAATATAATTGCCAGCTATTAATTACTTGCCAATACTGTAAGGCCATAGGTGCAATTTAAAGTTGTGGTATTAACCTATAATGTATTACAAAGTTTTGTGCCTAATTATCTGCAAAGTCATTTCAGTATTGAAATTGGCATGGTCAATCTACCAGGAAGAAACTATTACTAGTGTCCCATTTTAGGAAGGTCTCACTATAGCTTATTAGTTGCTGCACCGTTTTTGGGAAGGACCCTGTAGTGAACATTCATCTGGCTCCTATTCTGTGATGTTCAAAACATAGGTCTTCTAGAGACCATTTAGGCCTTACTCCATCTTGCTTTGTTTATAGTTGGTTTTGATTTATTTTATTTTATTCCATATTTTTATTAATTTGCGCACTATAGTTTTGCATATATTTTGTTTCTTATGTATTTTATCTATAAACTGTTGGAAGTCCCTAGAGATTAGCAGTCTATAAATATAAGAATTATAATATAGTTAGCTTGTAATCACTTAGAAGTCAATTTTCATAGACAAATGAACAAGGAAAAATTAGTGGCAAAATCAAATCTGATTAATCTAAAATCTAAAGCTTGTTAAAAAGTTAATAAAGAATTGATGTTTCAATCTGTGAGAGAAAAATTCTTCAGAATCTAGATATGATTCAAACGTTTAAAATGTTTTAAAGTTCAAATCATGTCTATGTTCCTAAATTTTGTTCATAGGAACGTTTGTTCCTACAGCAGAATCTTACAACTCTTTATAGGATTCCTTCTCAGTTGTGCATCAGTTACACTGAAGGAAATAGAGTCAAATGCTCCACAGGCTGCTTCCCAAGATGGGAAGTAGCTTTAGCAGGGGTAAGAGTTGAGTTGGAACCTGAACATTCAAAAGTTGAGTAGGATAAGGAGGAAAATGTTTTTCTTTTTTTTTTTAAAAAAAAAAATCAAAATCCAAAATGTAATAAATCGGTAGTGAAGAATCTTTCAGGACATAATTGCAGGGAAGACTGTTTCAAAATGCTTTGGATGAAAGAGGTGTTGGAAATCATTTCACTGCATTGATTAGAAGAGTGAACCATAAAGGCAGAATTCCCTTGCATATTTTGGCATGATGACCCATTTATAATTACAAATGCAAACGATCTATGAAAAGAATTCTTCAGACCGGTTATGCTGCATTCTAGGTCAAAGATGGGAACGTTGCAATTTGTCATTTGTGGCCCCCAAATGTAGGAGCAATTTATTTGGCTCATTAGATAAGTTCTGTTGTCTCTTTCCAAATTCAGCAGCCTGGAAAAATCCCTCAAATAGACAGCACTGTAATATTATTTCTTTCTTTCCAAGTTCCCAGTTTCAAGCTTCTGTCAAGAACAGATGTCAAGCCTTCATAAAACTTCAAACTTTAGCCAGATGACATGGTAACATTCTGTCCTGCTGGCTGCCTCTGACAGAGACCCCAGTCATTCTTGAGGAAAAAGAGAAACGTAGGATTTAAGTCTGACATTTTGCTCAAGCAGCTTTCTAATATGGTGTTGTACCATCCAGTGTAATGATCAACATTTTAAACACTCTCATAGTGGCATCTTTTTCTGGCGTCTCAGATGTCACTGCCTGAAACGGCTTCACTTTGCTGTATGCAGATTGATATTGCTTTGATGAGAGAAACTGGACATTTTGTGTAAGGCCAAGACAGGCATATGCACGAAGACATCAAATGTGCAATTGGCATCTCTCAACCATTTTAATCACCAGAGTTTCCTAAGGCTTCTTCCCACCATGTATGTTGCTGGGCAAATTGCTGTAATTTCAGCACATGTTTATTTTTTTCTTTGGGGGCAGGGGGGCAGTCCCTATCTTATTTCTAAGTTAGAAGTGGATCTCCAGTCAGCACAGATTTGAAGGTTAATTCCAGGGACTCCTCCCTTCATCACCAGTCATCACAGTAAAGAGAACTACTGGTAGAATATTTGAAAAATATCTTATCCTTGCAGCTTAGGCTTTGACAAATCCTTTACATGCTATAATATCTGGGAGCAAGGAATCAAAAGAAGAGCCTTCCTATGTATTTAAATTACATATAATTACAAGCTCTTAGCTTTAATTACTGCAATATGTAGAAATTCAGACAAGGACTGTATATGTGTAGAATATTTTTTATGATTGCAGATGCATAATAGGATAAAAAGAGAGAAGCAGGCCTAAAAATATGACTCCAAAAGTATCTTTACTTGAGAGAACCAGACAATTTTTGGAGTTACAGGTCTCTGATTTTTCATAACTGAAGCAGAGGAGCCCCTGAATAAATATGTACAACTAATTAGAAGCATTTGCAGCACTTAAAAATACTATATTGGGTCCTTCTCTCACTGGCATTCTCAGGCAAAGCCATCGTTAGCTTACAATATATCTTTAGGCTTGGATACACCAGACTCCATTTTCATATTCCACCTTTTCAATGGACTATTGACTATGTTGTTCTCCAACTGGGATGCAAGCTAGGCTAAAGAGGTCCAAAACTGTTTCATCCTCTCTCAAACTGGCAAATGTTGGAAATAAATATATCTTCTATTAACATCTAGTGGACATTATCCTTATCCAGCTCCATCAAGCAATGTTCTTATTTTAAGTCAGTCTTCTGAAGGAGGATGTCCTAGAGTCCTAGACTGACTTAAAGCAAGAAAACTATTTGGAGAGCATGGCCTTTTTCATGTTAGGAAGAAGCTAACAAGAACTAATCTTTTAATCTAGTAAAGACAGATAAACCTGCTCTTCAGCTGTGCATCAAAATAAGTAGGACATCAGGAGGTTTATTGAGCCCCAGCATAATCATGGGGATGTTGTCATATCCTTTCATTATTTTTAATTATTATGTCTAGAAAGCAGATCAGAGGTGCGTAATACTGTTTATAGTCTTCTATTCTGCTGCACAACTTGTTATCATCTCAGACATGCTACATATTCTATTTTTCCCCTTCCCCTTCCAGCCCCTCCTCTCATTTTTCCTGAATACTGAATTTTGGAGATTTGCACACAAAACACTGTGACATGGAGAAATATTGTGCCTATGTAAACATTCTCTCTCTTACAAAATAATTTTAAGCATTTTATATACTTAGAGAACTTACTTTTATTAGGACATGAAGTAAGTAGCTTGAGGTTTGTCGTGTTTGTGTTGCTTATTGGATTGAATTGTTTAAGGCTAAAGTAGCTCACTTAAATGATGAAGGAGCTTGCAGTAAAGAGCAAAATAAGGCAGGATGCTTTGATGATCTGGTTTTACAAGCGGCAGCTGGGCCCAAAATGTAAAGTTTCCTGCATGGCTCAGGACATGCTCTACCATTAGCTTTGAACTTAGATTTTTTTCACAGCAAAGTAGGTATATAAGCTATTATTTGAAATTGCTATGTTTATAGACCTGATAGGTGGATTTATCCAAAGGATCATTTCTCATTTAATAGCATTTTAAGTTTATATAATTTCTCTTAAATACAGTAGCTGCTGATATTGTTCAGCTACATAGATGTCCAAAGACACATCATAGACCTTTGAGCAAACCACTCTTGACTGAGTTAGTTTAGCCTGGGAAAGGAAAAAAGAGGACAAGGAAGCATTCTCTGTGGCTGAGTTCACACACTGCTTTTAGTGGCAGTTTGTGGAACAAGTAATTGTGACCTGCTTTACACACTATATGAAGCTATAACCTCTGATTTACAGACTATAGTGGGTCAATTTACACATGCTAAGCAAAATCCAAACAAGTCACATTGCTGGCTGTAAACCCAGATTGACCATTTATATTGGAATGATTATTTTGTGAATTTATTCTATTCATATATTCAAATGTATATTTTCATTTCCTTCCTAACAATAATATTATATCTGATTTGTGTACTATGAAAGACTTCTCATCCTCTGATATATTTTTCATAATTCTCAAAGTTGCCAGAACTTGACCTAAATTTCAACACCAGAGGTGGCATTCAGTAGGTTCTGACCAGTTCTGGAGAACCATTCGCGGAAATTTTGATTAGTTTGGAGAACCGGCAAATACCACTTCTGACTGGAGATTTTACAGTATCCTTCCCCTTCCAGGCCCGCCAAGCCATGCCCACAGAACCGGTAGTAAAATATTTTGAATCCCACCTACTGTTCAATATTTAATAAAGTGTTATAATCTTGAAAAGAGACAGAAAATATATATGTATAGCAGAATGACTATGGTAGCAACAAAACAGAACCAAACTTCATTTCTAAAGAACTATGTAGATCAGGGGTGTCAAACTCCTGGCCCGCAGGCCAGATGAGTCACCTGCTGGCTACTCCCACCAACATTTTAGCAAATGGGGAAAAAAAATCATACGTCACATGACAACGTGATGGCGCAAGTTTGACGCTGATGATTAATTTTTGCTGTTTCTGCCTAAATATTGTATTGAATTTGAATTTAATATCTTTAAGCCTTGTCAGAATTTGTGCTGCATTCAAGAACTTATAATAAAAAAATAGTACCTCAAATAAATACTAACCTTATCAATGAGTCAATTGTTGTAAAAAAGGAAAGGTTATGCACAATCTCACTTAGCTTCTCATCCCAAATCAGGCTTTAGATATTTTCATCTTCATCTAGTAATCTGAAGTGAAAAAAAAAAATTTCATACAGATGCAACAGCCATTTCATTCTGCCTGTCTTGCTATTTTAGGTGTTGAATAATAAGGGGAATCCATGTTTGTCCATGAATAAACATGCTGCCATTTTTTTGAAGAAAAAAAAGAAGCAACCCTGCTGTTTTCCCACAACGAAAAGAAAAACACATTAAGGTTGTAAAGAAGAAAGAAAACAATTATGCGCTATATAGGATTACAGTGTTCAAGTTCATCAAGTTCCTAGAAACATTATCAATAATTAAACAATACATTATAGAACAGATTCTTCTAAGAATATTTAATAGGGAGGATTTTGATATTAATTGACAAAACTGAAGAAAGCAGATATTTGGAAAACTGGGGAATATCTGATGTGGGGAAGAAACTCACATTTGAAGTCAGTGGGATTTTTCTACCAGTATTTGCCTTAATAGTAAATGAACTTTAGTTCAGCAGGTCTTTCTTTCTTTCTTTCTTTCTTTCTTTCTTTCTTTCTTTCTTTCTTTCTTTCTTTCTTTCTTTCTTTCTTTTTCCCTCCTTCCTTCCCTCCTTCCCTCGCTTCTTTTCCTGTCTTTATTACTTTATAAGTATTGTAACTCGGGGTAGCAAACATACATACATACATACATACATACTCCCTCCTCCTCCTCCTATTTTCCCCACAACAACAACAACCCTGTAAGGTGGATTGGACTGAGAGAGAGTGATTGGCCCAAAGTCACCCAGCAGATCCCAGTTCAGTTCTCAGAAAAGATAGAAAGCTCCATCCTGAAACCCTAGGTAGTGGCTGCTGCTTAGTGTGATTAAAGGGCCCCATTAAGAGCCTGATTCAAATATTCCTAATAAGGCAGAGTTCCATGAGTAAGATTTTAGTGAATTTCCTGCTGTTGGGTAGTCTGGCAGTGACAAATCCTTGTGATCTTCAGCAACACATGATAGCATTGTGTCTTTTCTGAGTATCTGCTGATGGGGTGGCTGGCATTTGGCTTTATAGTGGTCACACATTCCACTTTGGCCATCAATTAATCACATGGTTTTGTATAAATAGCTTTCTTATAGCCTCAGTTGGAAGACCCAGAAAGCTATATCTCAAGGAGGCTAGCAGGCAACATAACAGAGGGAAAAGGAGACAGGAATGATTTGTGCAGTAGTGGGAAGCCAGACAGATGAATCTCATTACTGTGCTGAAAACAAAGATGGTGATTTTAGCTTGTAACTGATGAAGATATAAAAGTACCAAATATGTAGCCCCTGGATAAATATTCCCACTTGTGCCCCAACTTTACCTCTGAATGCAGCTGAAGTGTGTTCTGTGTGGACTAATTTTGTGTTACCTTCAGCTAATTGCCTGAGAAAGAATAAAGCTACATTGGGTCAAAAATCTTGGCAGAATGACATAGCTCACTAAATCTTGGTTTAAGATAGTCACATCAGGCACATAATGCTAAGTCATAAATAATAGTTTCTGATGTAGAAAGGCTGATTCAAATGTCATGCTAAGCCAAAGCCAAACATTTTTCTTTAGCAGGATGCAAGCATTGGGTAGCCTTTTGTGAATTAAACATTTACACAAAAGTTAGCAATTAGCAATAATTCTTCAGAAAATAAGGTTAATGGTGGTGTGTGACAATACCGTTTCTTTGGAATGAACGGGGACAATCTGTGTTTGTTCTTTTATGGCAACAGCATGACGATGCTTCATCTGAAGTTAAGGGCAAAGCAGATTGTGCCTACCAGTGCCAAAGTCTGTTTGCTTGCTGTTTGGCCTTGTTACAGGCAACTGAGTTTTAGAACATTTGATGAACTTCAAGCTTGAGAAAGGACAGTGAGGTCACAGCAGCCAGCAAAGCAAGCTCTCAGGTTACATTAGCTTGGCAAGCCAGCCACTGCTCCAGGATGCGGCAACTCCCTCTTTTACCCCAGAACAGAACAGGAGCTGGAAGGGACCTTGGAGGTCTTCTAGTCTAAACCCCCCGCCCAGGCACGAAACCTTATACCATTTCAGACAAATCGTTGTCCAATCTCTTCTTAAAAATCTACAGTATACTGAAGCATTCACAACTTCTGGAGGCAAGTTGTTCCACTGATTAATTGTTCTAAGAGTTAGGACATTTCTTCTAGGTTGCTTCTCTCCTTTATTAGTTTCCATCCATTGCTTCTTGACCTGCCCTCAGGAGAATAGTTTGACTCTCTCTTCTTTGTGGCAGTCCCTGAGATATTGGAACATGCTATCCTGTCACCCCAGTTCTTCTTTTCATTAAAATAGACATATCCAATTCCAGCAATCTTTCCTTATGTTTTAGTCTCCAGTCCCTTAATCATCTTTGTTCTTCTTCTCTGAACCCTTTCTAGAGTCTCAGCATCTTTTTACATTGTGGTGCCCAAAATTGGATGCAGTTTTACCAAGGCCTTATAAAGTGGTATGAACACTTCACATGATCTTGATTGTATCCCTCTGTTAATGCAGCCTAGGACTGTGTTGGCTTTTTTGGCAGCTGCAGCACACTGCTGGCTCATATTTAAATGATTGTCCACTAGGACTCCAAAATATCTCTCACTGTTACTGCTATTGAGCCAGATACCACTATACTATATGTGTGCATTTGGTTTTTCTTGTCTAAATGGAGAACCTTACTTTTTTCAAAATGAATTTAATTTTGTTAGACAGTGCCCAATTTCACATTTGTCGAGATCCTTGTGTATCTTAATCCTATCTTCTGGAGTGTTGTTATTCACCAAATTTACACTTACCACAAATATGTAGATAGACACCAAGTGCAATAATGCCACAGCACCTATCCTATGATTTTTTGCTTTTTTATTTCATGTTTATAGATTTTAATAGGAACATTTTTTCATATGAAGCTTTTAACACTGGCCTGATAGGACAAAAAAGTTTTTTGACTTTATGGGGAATACACAGATGTCTCTGTTATCATGTGGGGATATCACACATGCAACCTTTTGTCTGTGAACCCTGGTGATTTCTTTTAAAAATATTTAATTGCTCACATTTTCATGACTGGGATGCCCTGTAGGTTACCTAAATCTGGCTTAGGTGCCACCTGGTGTTCAGACTGTCTAAATACTGCTATGCGGGATTGCTTGGATTAGCTTTTGCTGATTTCCTCACGAGACAAAGCACCTGACAAAATCCTGGAGCGGAAGTAAAAGTTGTTCCCTCAATCCTTGTCCTTCTTGGCTGTTGGCAGATCATGGGAGATGGCCAATCTGCTTGGTTGGAGACTTAGTATTTCAACTGCAGCAGAATATACAGGTACATTTGCTGTCTCATGAAGGGCCATATTATCTCTCAGAACTGTCTCTGTTTTTTTCTGATTCTAAATTTCTGGGAATTTTGAATTGAAAAGCAGCAGAAACATATTTGCAATAACATTGACAACATTGCAAGCACTTTTGAAGAAGTGGGTTATCTAGAGTTCTCTGTGAGCTTTCTGATTCTCTCTCTTGGCATAAGTGACTCTGGTACTCAAGCCAGGAAAATAATTGATCAGAAGTCAGTTGGCTTAAAAGGATTGGATGAAAAGGCTGGAAACTAAAGCAATAAGGTGTCTTGTCTATTTCTATATCTAACATATGATTCTTGTGTTCTGCAGTAGATAAATTTGTAATCTATCACAATTTTTCTGCAATATAGCAATTTAAAGTAAGCAGCCATATCAAATCTGTGAAGTTTCTACAGACATCTGGTTACTGAAAGTGAGATTGAATTCCTGGAGGGGCAACATGTGTTGCTGTACTTGGTGTGAAGTCTGACACTCCTAGTCTTTTACACACACACAAAAATTCAGACAAAAAATACAGTTGTGAAATATATACAAAGATTAGGGCTGAGTTGGCAGTACTAGTCTGATTACTTTAGCTCTTCTTTATTCCATATCTAGGTGAAAGATCAATGATTTTTTTTTAATGAAAGGAATTACAAATTGTTCTCAACTTGTAGCAGTTCACTTAGTTTACTTTTAAAGTTATAATGGCACTGAAAAAAGTGACTTATGACTGTTTTTCACACTTACAACTATTGCAGCATCCCCATGGTCCGGTGATCAAAATTTGGATGCTTGGCAATGGGCATATAATTATGATGGTTGCAGTGTTCCAAGGTCATGTGATCTTTCACGGCCTTCTGACAAGCAAAGTCAATAAGGAAGCCATATCCGCTTAACAACCAGGTTACTAACAATAACTGCAATGATTCACTTAACAACTCTGGTAAGAAAAGTCATAAAATGGGGCAAAGCTCACTTAGCAACAGACATTTTGGGCTCAATTGTGGTCTTAAGTTGATGACTACCTGTAACTTCAGCTGACCCCTGATAAAATAGAACTGGTGCTGTCAGTGGACAAACTTCAAACTGAATGGGAAAAAAAACCAGACCAGCCAATCTAATGCTTACCAGATGTGCTGGATCAATTCTTATAGCTCTGATGGGCATTATTCAAGTTGTATCCAACACTTCTGGAGAGCAGCAGTGCAGAGAAGGCTAAAAGAGTAATTAAGCTGCCTAGTTCAATACTGAAATGAACAAAAAATAGATTAAATCAATACCAACATGGTATATGTCCACAAAGGGTAAAGGGATGGGTGGGTGGGTGGATTGTTTACCCAGAATAAATGATTGAGCAGAGAACTCTGAGCAAACTTTCACCCAATTCTCCTTCGTTATCAGCAGCCACTTCCTGCAGTCTCCAGCACAGATGAAGATTTGCAATTACAGATAGCGCTTACCCTGAGCAAACAAGAGCATGAGAAGGTACCCCAAGCCCAGGTGGTGAAAGGGCACTTTACCTTTCCTCTTCTTGAACTCACATCTCTTCAAATGGGACAGCTTTTTGTTACCTTCACATCGTCTTCCTGGGACAAGGCTGTTCTGTCTCCAGTGGTCTAGAAATTCTACACATGCCTAACTTGCCAAAAGCTTTGGAATCTCATTTGTTTGCTGAAATTTTGAAAGTGTTAAGGTGACCAAAGTTGTTGGCCTTTATAAACATGAATCACATCTTGTATGAGAAATGTCAGAGCCCCAGAACCCAAGAGGAGGTGTTATGGGCTCTTTTCCTAATGGCAAAAATATTACATATTGGAATTGCTCAAATTTAAGATTTGATCATCAGATCAAGTGGGCAAAGTGAAAATGTACAAAGAAGCACCTCTCTTTTCCTAATCAAATCCATTCCTGAGCTTATTTGTCTGGCAGTAAGTCACGTTGCCAAGCTCAGCGGAAATTATTGCCCCAAAAATGTGCATAAGATTGCTACAATCATAGATATTTGTGACATTTTTAGGTGAGAGAATTCTAGACCTCTTCCTTCCTACCATCACTCCCTGCTGTGTCCATTTTCTTCTGCCTTCTGATACTTTTCCAATTAATAACTTTAATTTTCATGGTTCTGAAGACTAACCTTATTGAGGAGTTTCTTAATTTAGATTCTGTTTCAAAACTAGAAGAGTGTTTGCTATGACATGCATGTGGGTAATATCTGACTGATGATTGTTGCCTTTAGGAAATAATCATTCCACTTTCTGGCACTTGGCTCAGGCATGTGTTCATTCTGATTGCAGGAAGTTAGGGCATGGAAAGGAGAAAATTCCCTGCTACAAAAGGCATTGGAAGAAAGTAACCTGGATGTTGAGGAAGTTGATGATAAGGAAAAGAAAACACAGGTATGAAAAACCAATCGCAGGCATGCTATAATCCCAGCTTTGAAGTATGCAAATGAATACTCCTTGTGTGTTATCTCTACGTGGAATTGCAAACTGTGTAGCTTGGAGCTGAAATTATTGATTGTGATTTTTGCTCAGATTCTCACTGGGCAATTGGTAGAGGATGTAAATATTGACAGATGCTGCATCCTGCCATGCCACAAATTTTGCAGGCTCTGAGCCCACAATTCTACAAAAGTTTATGAAACTGCTTTTATTTATGCCTGCCATTGTGGTTGTATAGAATAACTGGATTCAACCCCAAAGAACTTTAGAAAGGCAAACAATAAAGCCTCAATGGAAATTTTTTGGAAGAGAGGATGATTGCAGAAATATGGATGGTTACATTTTAGCATGAGGAAATATTCTTACGTTTCATGCTTTTGGTTTCATTGGTATATAGTGTTATTTTACTTCCTTTGATTTCAATCCACATCTCCTGTGCTGGCAAAATAAAATACCAAATATATAGCAGGTGAACATTTTGCTGCTACCTCCAATATTGTTAAGGTGAATTATCAGACAATTTTCCTCTCTACAGGTGTATCTATTCTAGAACCAGACCTATTGTTGATAGTCGTTTACTCCTACAAGTTCAGACTGGCAGTTTCCAGCCTCCGATAAGCATAAACGGTTCTTATATTCCATGGCCTATTCAGCAAGTGATCCCCTGCAGAAGGTTATTTCCAGAAACACCCATTGTTCAAACATGTTAATGTCACCATCATTTCTATTCCACAGGAATTGGGCAGCAGTGTGAACTCATCTCATTGCAACCAACCTCACAAGGCTGAGATCATTGCATGAGCCAATCAGTTCTTTCTTTCAGCTATGGATTAGGGGAATGCACAGAATGGCATTTGGTCAGTGCTCATAAGTTTAATGCTTATGTTTTGTGCATTTTTCTAATGATTCCCTACCGTCCATCTGTGAACCCAGATGATACCATGAGATCTTTTGGGTGGGGAGCTGATTCTGGGGCAATTCATACCCAACAGAATATGCACCTTAAGAGCCAAAGAATGCCAGCAACATGCCTAAGGAGAGCAAGGAGAGGTGTTCAATTTCTTGGATATTTTGCAAAAATGGCTATATTCTGACTGTATGATGAATTCTTCATATTTGTTTAAACTCTATAGCAGGGGTCCCCAAACATGGCAACTTTAAGACTTGTGGACTTCAGCTCTCAGAATTCTCCAGTCAGCTATGCTGGCTGGATAATTCTGGGAGTTGAAGTCCACAAGTCTTAAAGTTGCCAGGTTTGGAGACCTCTGCTCTATAGGAACTACAGAACTACAAGCTCTAATGATGGTATTCCTTTGTATCTTTCAAGTCTTCTGTGTTGGAGCTGGCAGACATTTTTGGACCAGCAGCAGTCCCCTCTACCCACACTTCTGCTGATCCATGGGATATTCCAGGTGGGGGCACTATTCGATCTGTTGACACAGACTTCTCTCCTTCAGTTCTATCCTTGTCCAGTTCTTGGGACCACAGTAAGAAGTTTTGAACCTGTTCTCTTCTTTCTCTTTTCTGTTCTCCCATTCCATTCTTGCTATTGGGCAACTGGGGGTCAATGTTAAACCATTGTCTGTTACTGTGTGATTCTGCCTTAAGTTGTGGTATCTTCTAGGCAGTAAAAATACCTCAGTTCATTTTTGTGATTTTATATGCATTTTGCAATGTTATGTAAATTTATATGAATACGAGTTAAGAGTTTTATAAATCTTTATTTAAAAATGTTAATACTGAAGTACTTTTAGGCACCTTAGTAAACGTTGTAACAACCTTTAGGCACCTTGTAGCAACTACAATCTTAAAACTGTCTCTATTTACAGTTTCAATGAATTTCCACCTAACATTATTTCTGCTGGACTTATATATAGCATCTAAACATTACTTTCCTCCTTTCTCATACATACTTCTTCCTAATGTATTCCCGCAAGTGGATCATAGGATCATTGAGCGCCACTTTAGCATACACTCTTTTATATATGCAGATTTGATCAGTTAAAGCTCATAAAATGAGTGAAAATTTCTTTCCTCAAATGACATCTCTATGGTTGAGCTTACTCTTTATTCAATCCTGACTTCATCAAGTTATCTGCTTCTTAGTCGATTCATTCCCTATTTCTTGGCCAAATCAGATTCCATGCTGATAGACTCTGTTCTACCTGCTTGCTCCTTTCAGATACCAAATCTCCTGTAGAATCAACAGGAACATCCTGGGGTCCTGCTGCAGACCCTTGGGTGCCATTACCTTCGGAGGATCCTCTGACCCACTCTTCTGCTGGTCAAGCTTCTTCCAGCCCCTGGAATCTTCCTCCTGTCTCTTCTGCCTCTGACCCATGGGGGATAAAACCATTGCCTCCAGGTGTCTCATCGGCAGACCCCTGGGGAAAACAGTCACCACCTGCTTCGCTCTCTGCAAGGGTCACTTCTGCTGCTGATCCTTGGGGAGGTTCTACGGATAATTCCTCTGCCCCTGGTAAGAGAGCCAATATGGTGGGCTGATTGAAGTGTTGGGCAAGAAAGTGGGAGGGTAAAACAAGTTCTAGTTTGCCCTCAGCCACGTGCCAG
Source organism: Hydrophis major (assembly GCA_033807585.1). Classification (NCBI taxonomy): domain Eukaryota; kingdom Metazoa; phylum Chordata; class Lepidosauria; order Squamata; family Elapidae; genus Hydrophis; species Hydrophis major. The sequence continues at coordinate 180,742,962 of CM066329.1, forward strand.
ACCAACTAGGTCAGGGGTGTCAAACTCACGTCGTCACGGCAGCATCACATGACATATTGGGACTTTCCCCCCAACTTGGCTAAACTGGGCGTGGGCCGGGAGTTTGATAGCCCTGAACTAGGTAGATCAAGCTAAGAAACCAATGCCATATAGGTCAGGATTACTTATATCATATTGGCAATAGTAAGCAAATGTTACAATGTGCTCCTGGTAGCTCCTGGTAGCAGCTCTTCCTCCTTTCCTTCTTCTCCATGCTTTCTTCAGTGAGCAACTTTGAGAAGTCTTTCTCATCATAGTCTACCTCATAGCAATGTTGTTGTGGGGAAAAACAGGATGGGGGAACACCGCTCGTGCCACCTTGAGCTCCTGTAGAGATATAAATTGAATATTTTTTTAAAAAAAATCACCTGCGGTTTTTGAGACCGCTCAATGTGATGAATTAATAGAATCCTTCCCCATACTTCATAACTCCTAACCATAATTTCTCTCCTGCTTTATGTGAGCCATGTAAGGTGTTTGATTGATTTGCAAGAGGAGCATGTGATTGTCCCAGCTGAGTTCTCCTAAGTGGCAAGTTGTGTGACCTTCCTTGCTGTGAATAAAATGAAAGACACCTAGATACCCTTTTAGCTGTCTTCAGAAACAGAGATGAAACCGCTGAGTGTCATATGGGATTAAGCAAGCTTTTTTCTCTGCTTCCTTTTTACTGTAAGGATGTCTAGGTTTTGAAATAAATATAAAACAAGAGATGCCATCCACAATCTCACTCTCACTTCTGCAGTTAAGACTCCCAATGTCAGCATTTGAAGTAATGCAGCCAAAGAAAGCAGAACTCCGAGGCAGGTAGATTCCTCAAGGAACAATTTATTGGACACATCATATTGGCACAACGGGTGAAAACTGGCTGTGATGGTTCCCGTAGTTTTCACCTAATTAAAAAGTAAAAGTTTCCCCTTCCTGCAAGTCATCAGTCACATTGTCCAATCGAGATGCTGGCCAGTTGCATGGTAACTTCACTCCTCCTCTCGCTAGCCACCTGTTGGAATGTCCTTGATTCCCACAGGAAAACCTTTTGTTTTGACTACAAACCGCCGGCTAGCTATTCCCCCCCTCCCTGTCCCTTCTTCCTTGTGGCAACCCTGAAGCCTTAAAGATGGCCGCAGCCAGGTTCACTTCAGGCTCAACACCCAAATTCAACAAACTGGTAACGGAGGAAGAGGAGAAATATATCTCTTTTTTTCCCTTGGCTTCTAAGCGGAATACTGGACAATAAATCGCCCCACCCCCCACCCCTTTGCATAGTGTGTGAAGGATAAGCATAAATACTAGTGCTACTGCTTCCCCTGAACTTCCATTCCTTCTCAATAGTATTGAGAAGGTCGGGAATTGAACAAAGCACAGAGATCCAGTTTGGTCTCTAGTGGTTAAGGCACAAGGCTAGAAACCAAGACACCGTGAGTTCTAGTCCCGCCTTAAGCATGAAAGCCTGTTGGGTGTCTTTGGGTCAGTCTTTCAGCTCACATCAGGCTTGGGCAACAAAACAATTAGTTAATTCCTGTCACAACCAAGGGATCAACACTTGGTTGGTCTGAAAAAGAAGACTGGAAAATATTAGGAAGAAAAAGAGAGAGAGAAGCAAGAGAAGGACTGTTAACTGAATATATTTTTCCTGTCTTTACCACTCTAGACAATAGTGCATTTGACTTATTTGCAAAATTACCTGAATCTGTGGACCAACCAGAACATGAGGCTCCATCATCTGTGAAAGCCAGCAGCTCTGGAGGTAAGCAAAGCTCTAATGTAGCCATCCCTGACTTATGTCCTTCCTTGGAAACAATGCCTATTAATTCCAGGCAACATGGCCACTGGACAAACCTGATAGGAGCTATAAGGTGCAACATCTGGAAAAGAAAAGACTGATCATATGTATTCATGGAGAAATGTGATGAGCAAAAATAACCGTGGATGCTGATTCTTCTTGCACATATTGATCTCAAAATTTTGATAGACCTTGCTGACAATAAAAAACTAAAACCAACTATTAGATGGACAATTGTCCCAGCAGAAATATGGAAGTGTTTTATGTACTTTTATGTTTTTTTTACCTTCCCAGTTCAGTTGTATCCCTGGAATTTTCTCAGGTCTTTCATTTAAACAGCTCCAATCCTTCTTTGAGGTCAGAGAAGGGGGATAGTGTCACAACCAGAAGTAGTTCCATCCTAGTTTTTATTTCACAAGATATCCCCATACTCAGACAAGTATGCTGGAATCAGTCTTCAGTCACACTTCTCCTTCTAGAACTAGTTTAGCTCTTATCTTCCATTTTGTGCACTTCTGATTCCCTTCGTGCTGCAAGAAGCTTTTTAAAATCGCCCAGTGATGCATTTGGAGGAATGGAATCTCACTGCTACTTGGGGAAAGGGGCCAAGTTGATTTTTCTTGTATAAAGGGAAATTAGATTCAAAACAGTTCTAGCGGGATGAGTGCTATTGGATCTTTCCATCAATGCAAGTGCCCCATATTTTGAGATAATAGTCAGGCAAATTCCTCTCTCCATTTCCTATCAAGGAACCATGAGGCTATCAGTAATAACAGATTATTTAATTAATTATTGTAAGGAATTGGTGGACAGGCTCCAGTATTTATAGAAATCTCGGCAGTAGGTTAGTCTGTACATGTTGCTGTGCTATATTAGGCACTTTGGCAAATGCTTTAGAACAGAATGACCTAAGGACCTTCCTAAATGAAAAGAAGCGGCCAGAATCCAATAATAAATACAAGCCATATATATATAAAATGTAAATTACCATCTATGCACTGGCATTAAAAGATAGTTTGGGCCAGATGGCATTCCACTCAGCTCCTTCTGTTTCTTTTCCTAAATTACTTACTCAAATTATTTTGATAAAGTTTAGAGCATCTGTTTCATATGTAATGGAACTGCTTTTAATTTTTTAAGACTTCTAATCACATACGTTGCCTGAACTTAACATAAATTCTGCAAAAGGGAAATGGAAGGGCTGTTTAAATAAAAATTCTAACTGGAACTATTTCAATATGAGAACAGAACCAAATATTTTCCAGTTTCCATTTTATAAGATAACTCAAACTGATATAGAATAAGCATATTGATATGATAATGATATGTCTCCCAAGTGTGCATAGGTTGTGTTCTTATTCTTTTTGCTGATCATGCTCATTTTGTCTTTAAAAGTTATATATTTTAAGAAAGGTAGCAAAAGGGACTTTGCCCAGGTGCTTATATTTTTTCTGTCCAAGCCAAATAGTTAACTTTGATTTTGGACAGAGAGTGATAATACACAATGACATTTTTGCAGAATTAGTTAAGGATATAATTGATTTATGTATGCCAAGTATATAAATACCCCAGTAGCAATGTTTCTGTTAAATCCTGAATTATTGGATGAATTTGTGATGATCCAAAGCCAGTTTTATTTGAACCCACTGAACACAGAACGGTAGTAATTGTGGGTATTAATTGATGTAGCTTAGCAATCATAAAACTGTACTATTTCAACTTTATTATTCTCAGCCCTCTTCACTTTTGCTTGCTGAAGCCTAGATTTCTTCCTCAAATGAATAGTGGTGATAAATTGTTTTGCCAACACTGGGACCAATGTGATACAAGTCAAATGGGAAATTTCTGAAACAAAAGTAATTCTGATAATGTCACTTTGAAAGCTGCAATTTTGCCAAGCCAGAGTAACGTTAGGGTTTTTTTTTTAGGAGTACAAGATTTGCTTAATGTTTAAGAACAGTGGCTCTGAGTTTATTTTCCTTAGCTGGCCTTTATCTTTGTAAGAACAATTTTCAAGAATCTGTTCCATAGGTCAGAAGTCCTCAAGCATACTTGCACAATTACTGTTAGTGATGATTACTATAATTGTTGGACTTCCCATATTAAATTCTGCTTTTGCCACTTGGTTAAGTTGTTTTATTAACTGGGAATACCCCAGCACGGTGACTGAATAAAATTGCTATGGCATCAGCAAAAAACTTAAACCTTATTAAGCAAAAACCTTATGTTTTTTAACCCTTAGTACTTGAACATCACTGTAATAATTAATATCTGCTAATAGTTCAATTATAAACAAGAATGAAAAGACACCCCAATTTTATTCTTGCAATATTAATTAATATTACTTCTTAAGAACTGTCTTAAGAGACAAATATAGTTGTTTAGTTACAAATGTATAATCAGAAAATGTATAATCAGCACATAAAAGTTTGCACAGAAAGTTCTGTTTCATCATATCAAATATATTAGAAATGTTTATGTGAAACATTGTAACTGAGATATTTATATACTTAGCATAATAGGTTTAAAGGTCTTCCAATAAAGTCAACTAAATTTCTCTGAACCACAATTCCAGTTTGATCAGGGGATATAAAAGTGAAAAAAAACCACCCTATTTTAATTTAAACTTATTTGCTAAAAGAGAATGTACAGAATTAGTAAAACTTTTGATTTATTGACATTAACAGTCTTGTGATAAAACAATAGCTCATTCTTGATAGAGCAGAATCTTATCTAAAATGTAGATGAAAAGGTAACTAGGAAGGAGAAGCAGAAGATTAGAGAGGAGAAATGTAGCAGACGAATGATAGGAAAAAGGGACATTTCCAATATATTGAAGAGATGACAAAATAAAAGAAGACACTGTTGTGAAACAGTAAAAATATAATTTTTAAATAAACATTGTTCTGTTGATGTACTGACAAACAGAAACAACTTTAATTTTCACTGTTTGAAAATAATTTGTTTTCTGAATGAATGATAGAATACAATACAGTTACACATTTAAAATACGATGTTATCAGAGAAAAAACACTAAGAGAGGAGATAACCACAGTGTAAGAATTCCTTCCAAGTTCACCATTTTGGGATGGTGGCAGTGCAATTTTACACTGTAAATTTTTATTTCTTTGCCAGCTGCCTAAAACCAGCATGAGTTTTAAAACAAGCATGAGTCTTAAAAAGAACATTCTTTAGCAAGATCTATTGAGATGAAACATAGAGGTTACAGTAATTCCAGCAAACAATTTATTTTCAATTTAGAACACATATTTCCTCATATACATTGTGGCATATGTTTTCTGATTTTTTTTCTGTTAGTCTTCCTATGACCCAGAATGAAGCTGGGTCTCTTTCACTGATGACAGAGATCTGACACTTAAAACATTGTGCCCCTTCTAATCCAATAAACACTATTTTGCCATGGCTCTATATGAAGCCTGCCACTTTAAAAGAATGCCTAGGCTTTTTAGCTTTGTTTGGGTTTTTGTTTGTTTGTTTTGATTAACCATACTCTTCAGAAATGGGTATACATACATATACACATGCACATGCTCAACACAGCATATCCTAAATATAAATGCAGAATCCATATATATTCAGAATTCTGAAATCATCCTTTTCAAAACTGGGTAACTAACGAAGAAGCAAAAGGAAGTAGGAGCAAGCAATGGGTCTATGTGATCAATAAAGTAAAATCTCTTCTTTCTCACTGGTAGATGTGGATCTGTTTGGTGAACTTATTCCAAGCACTGCCGAGAATGGAATTCAAAGTAAAGATATTTTTGATATTGCAAGTTTAGGAGATTCTTTACCCGATTCAAAGGAGAAGGACAACAAAGCACAAGAGACCTTTCTTGGCCCCAGCGCCTCTTCCTTGGTTAACTTGGACTCCTTGGTTACAGTCCCACAGAGCACGAAGTCCCGTAATCCATTTTTGGCAGGTAGGTTGCATTGGCAGGAACAACATGGGATCTTGTACAGAAGTCTAAAGGAACCCTATGGACTCTTGTTAGCAGGACAGTTTTGTGTGACTCAATCTTGTACTCAGGCCCTGCCACACTTTACTTCTTTGTTCCCCTTTTTTTATTGGGCCCATTTCTTTATATTTGCCCAAAAATTCAGAATACCTATGTTTGCCTTTGGATGTAGTAATGTTTGTGGCTTCTGCTTTTGCTTGAGCCTGTTGGTACTTCAGTTCCTGAAACCAAATATCCTTGGAACCTGTGGGGAAATATTGCCCTTTGGAAATAGTGATGAGATGCCTCTTCACATATTTCTTATTTGATAATAAAGAAAATAGTGGGCTTTCTTTGGAACCTGTCAATTTCTTTTGCAGAATCCTTTGATGGTGGGGACAGGAATTAACTTCCTCAATTTCTCACAGTAATTCTTAATTGAGTCATGTTTTTCTTTTTTTCTTTTCCCTCTAGGACTCAGTGCCCCTTCACCTACCAATCCGTTTAATGTTGATCAGCCCAAACCAACTCTCAATCAGATGCGGACCAACTCCCCAGTGCCTAGTGTTCCTATGGGGATGCCAATGAACTCTATGACCTACAGTGCTTCTCTCCCTCTACCACTCAGTAGCATCCCTTCAACAATGACTCTCCCAGCCTCTGTGAGTGCCTTCCCTCAGGCTGGTGCAGGGCCTTTTCCAGAGCTACCTAGCAACTTGCCTCAACCTCTCCTACCACTCTCTGGCTCGATCCCACCACCATTAGCTTCACAAAGCACTATGAACCCTTTTCTCTGAGAAGACTTGATTGGTAACATATGATGTATCCCTTACTTCTTTACCAACTATTATGGAGGATCTCCTGTGCAAAGCACATTGGTTTTGAAGCAAGCATCTCCCTGGAAATTCTGATCAGAGACTCAGCATGAATCTCCTTGCTCAATGAGATATTGTACAAAAAAACAACTGTCCCATCAGGTTGAACGTTGCCTAAAATCTGCTGCTGATGGCAGTTGGGACCTCAGCTGACATTGTTTTGATGGATTAAAAAGGAGATTAGAGGGCAGTTCTGCAGAAGGGCATTTCTTTTTCTAAGGATCTCTGTTCTCCTGCTTTTATGCTGGCAACAGATAGTGACTAAATTGAACAAAACAAAACAAAAACTCAAGATTACTTCTTCAACGTGAAGGAAAGAAATTATTTTATAGTTTGCATGGAAATACGCAAATAATTGCCAAGGCTTACAGCTCTACTTCCTGCATGGCAGGGGCATAGTCTCATTCCTGGGAATCTTGACAGCTCAGCAAATTTTGCAATGCCATACGTAAGGGAGAAGATCTGATTTTTTATTTTATTTTTTGCGACAGTCACTTTCACTGGGTTGCCTAAAGGAAACCTCGTTTCCTGCTATTTCCACTTAGTCGCATTTTCATCAGTGGTCTCCTTGCACATCTTTTAGTTTGCTTATGAGCTTTGGATACTGAGATTTAGGGAGGGACCAGTATGAAGGTAGGAGCCACATAGAAGGAAAAAATATTTTTTTAAAAAAGGGCAATCAAACTCAATGCCTGCACTGTGTAGATACAGTGGCAAGAATGCTGATCCGTGAAAGGGATGGATGAATAGAGTTATAAACTCCAATTCTCTAGAAATAGCTGACCAAACTCTGGCTTCTAAATCAAATGTCTCAAAAAAAAAAAAAAGGTTCCAATCCCAGGCATTTCAAATTCTGAAGATGCTGCCATACTTTACGCTAAGAGCTGATAGTTCTTCCTGTTCCTCTTTGCTATTCTACTACTGTTGTATTAAACCTGATATCACTGCTTTTCTGCTTCTGATAGCTTTGATCCAAAGACATTTTTTTGTGAACTTCTCCATATTTATAGAGCAACATGACGGATGTCCTGATTTTCGCTTTGGATGGTCCCTTAGTTACATATCTGATCACATACTTTGTTTTCTTAGTGCCTGCATCTCAGTCTCAAATCCAGTCTGCAAAATGTGGAACTCAGCAACATCAAACCCAGTCCAGAACACTTGAATGAACTTTGTGAAGTGCATGAGAAAGCTTGGACTATCTTGCATGGTGGCAAAGGACTTTGTTAATGTGTTTGGGAACTGTCCGTGAGAACCTTAATATTGGGCTTGATGGCCTAGATGCCTTTCATTCAAGCTTAGAATTGCTTTGAAAACATTGATATTTGTAACCTTTCAGTGAACCTCTCTCCCACAAGGACCTAGGATATTAATGAATGTGGTATAAACCAGAATGCTAGAATACTGGTGATATAGCATAAGCATCCCAGATACCAGCTGTGTCTTAATTGACAATTTCACTCAGCATGTCAATACAAGTTACAAATGCAGGGTATGATGACTGTGGAGCGCTGATTCAGCTGCAGTGGGAGAGAAATCAGGGCTGCCCATGGAGAGCAATGCAGGACAATCATTGGGGCTTTTTAGCCTGTATTTAAACACAACGCAATCATACCAATACAGATTTCAACCTATGAAGAATAATGGGCATGATGAGAGACTTAAGAGGCCAATAAAAAGCTCAAATATACTTGGTAATTTAGAATGTTTGATGCGCTCCTTTTGAATGTTTAGTTATAGGCAAGGGGAGGAGATGTGAATGAGACTGCAAGAGTAAGCACGAATGTACACAAAACATCAATCCCTTCCCCCATTTTACTTCTTTTATTTCTGCATATTGCTCTGATTGGAACTGACTTCTGTGCTATCTTCGATCATTGTATATTCTGAGTTAAAGTAAGAATTGTTGTTTCCATGCTCAAATAGAGATTTTTCATCCTGTTTGGCCAATCCTAAATAATAATAGGACAGAAATTTTTAGGGTAGAGGGAGATGAAAAACATTCAGCATAAATGTCCACCAGTGCAGTAGCATTTTAAGAAAGTCATGGTGATGTCAAAATGGCGTGTTAAGTGAACCTGGCTTCCCCGTTGACCTGGCTTGTCAGAAAGTCACAAAAGGTGTTCACATGATCTGGGGACATTGCAACTGTCATAAATATGAACCAGTTGCCAAGCATCCAAATTTTGGTCATGTGACTATGATGCTGCTACAATGGTTATAAGTGAAAAATCGTTATGTCACTTTTTTCAGTGACGTAACTTCAAACTGTCACTGAATGAACTGTTTTAAGTTGAGACTACCTGTAGTGTATTTTATTCTGTCGTCAAGTAAGCACTGAAATAATTCCTTGGGAATTAGCCTGACAAGTGGAGATGGCCTTCATTTACTTGGAGGGAAGTTATTGCTGAAATATTTTTAGTCATCACCATTCAAAGAACTACCAATCATTACTGACTTTTAAAATAGGCTTGCAGACTTCCAGACTACAGAGAGATAATTCTGGTTTATCCTGCTAGAACAATAGCAATTAACATTTTTACTATAAAGAGAAATTTCTCCCTGTGTTAACTATTATTTCTAGCAGCCTCAACCTTAAATGGCGAATTGCAAAGAATATTTGCCAGTATCAAGAGAGGCCACAGGTTCTCTTCTCTATGTTAGATATGAGCATTACTGGGCTATTTAAGGATAGCTAAAATTGCTGAATGTCTTGCAAGACATAAGCAAAATTAATCAATCATCAAGAATATAATTTATGAACATATGCATATGTTTAAGCCTTTAATAATCATGTCATAGCTAATCTCACCTCAGATGGTTTTGTAAATAACTTTTACCAAGAAAAAAAAATCACCTATCCTGCAAGTCTAATAACATGTATGTTATTAAGCTTGCCAATGCTGTAGAAATAATTTTTCCCAGTTCCTTATATAATTGAGAACAAATTTATTGCTTGATAATGAATTTTGATAGAACATTTTTGTTGCTAATCAACCATGACTGTGATATCCAGGTAGCTGTTTCCAGGAGAATTTGTTTCTTCTGTTCATATGCCCTTTATTTGAATCTATTTTTAAAGTAATCTTTTAATTCGGTGTAGTTTCTGATCCACTTCAGATGTTGAGCATTTCTTTTTTAAGTCATTCATTCATCTGTGTGAGAGTAATACTGACATGGCCTATTTGCCTATTTATTTTTGCATTCTCACATGATATTAGAAAGATATTTTCCACAACATCTTGCAAAGTCATCTATCCACTTTGTAAACTAGAGTCTGGATTCCACTTAGTTACATTTGTTGATATGAATTTGATAAGCCCAAATTAACAAATGAAGATGTAATTTATATTTTACATTTGAGTAAAATATAGTCACTGCATAAAACATGAGCAAAGGGTATGTGTGTCAAAGAGTGTATTCAGTTCAATGAATTATTGGTAGTTCATTCTTTATAATGCTTTGTGACAATATTTCTCAGATTGGCTCTTTGTTAAAGTTTTTATCACAAGTGTTATTCAATGAGTGCTATTTTTCAATGAAATTTTAATTTCAGTCAATAATGGTTTGCAAAGAACCAAATAAAATTTCTCTCCCTCTCTGCTGGAATGGAAGTTCTTAATATCTAATAATAATTAGCTTGTCTTTTGTCCAGTTGTCAAGCATATTCTAAATTCTTTATTACAAGTGCCAGGAAACTTAAATCTAATCATTAAGAAGCTGGCTTTACTGTTGTCAGATTTCACTCTGAGTATGACAATAAACATCTCCTCCCCAGAAAAGCAGTCCCATATTCAGCAACTACCAAGCAGGGGAAGCTTCAGACTTAACATAACACAAAAATTACTTTAATGCAGAGATAAGTAATGCTGCAGAATTCAGCAATCAAACTCTGTTTCAGCCCAAGGTTTAAACTACAGGCCTTCTCTTGGTTTTCTTTTCAAGTCAATGGACTTGAAATTCTTTTTCTAGACTACAACTCTGGAGATACCTGTTTCATATTTATGTAACTCATGAGGTCTGAAAATCACTGGTTCTTGATGGGCAAGACATGGAAACAGTTTGCCATTGACTTTTTTATAACAATGTGAGGTTTTTTCAACTTCCTAGTCAAGCCCACAGTCCTATTATTTCCTAAAAGACTCCCATCCAAGTACTAACTAGATCTGATGCTACTTAACTTTGGTGCTGCAACCTAGCTGTACAGCTAGATTTCCAAGCGTGTTAGTTTTTCTATAATGACAGTAGGTAAAATTTAAGTTATATGTATTCTGTGTCCATTCTCTGAAACTTCACAAATATTATACAGTAGTTGGTTCTGTTGGCATTCCTGCTTTCATAAAAGGAAACAATCTGCCTAGTTACTAATTGTATTTGCTGCCAAAAGATGAGATTTCATCACCAACCATAAAGGTAAAGATTCTGCTGCTGTCATGCCTTGCTTGTGGGCTTTCCACTGATATGTCACTGGAAGAACTATGACATGAACGTCTTTAATTTCCTTACATTGCTTTGGTGGTACCAATGTTGCACAACCTTGAGCCCTGAATACAGTGAAATGTAATTCCAATGTCATGTACTTTGGAAAGCAAGGTCTCTCATATCCGAGAGAAACCAAGGCTGGTCTATGTTAACAAAGTAAGAGCAATGTTTTGCTGTACAAAAGGAAGAGATGCTCATTCTGTTAAGAACTGGCAAAGAAATTTTGTCAAGTATTTTCAGAGTGTTAATAGCCATTTCTCCAGCCACTGTTTTCCTTTCCCATCCACTCTACTAAAACATCATTTTGAATCATTTTTAAAAATGTTTGAACCCAGCTTTTAGCACAATTCTAGTTAGCTTACAGAGAAAAAAATGTATTAAAAACTAATTGTAAAAAGCTACCTAAATAAAATGAATTTATACCTATAATATTCAGTTGCCTTAGTATCTTAAACCTTCTATCTTATGTGCACAAAGAATAAGTTATTGAATATAATGGTGCATTTTGAAGCAGACATGCACACCAGTCGTTTCAACATTCAAAGCTCTTTACTGGAAGAATTCTGGATCTGAAGCGGTAGCAGAAGTTGACTGCCATGCCGAATACAGGATTCTCCATATTTCTAATCATTCATTCCAGAGCAGACATAAATTAAAGACTTATAAAATCTGAAACAAATGTGCATGAAAAGTGGATTGGGAAGGGCAAACTTGCAGGTGTCCAAAAGCTGCTGTAATTCAACTTTCAACATCCCTCATTATTGTGTAGCTGACCATCAGAAAGATCTGGAAGGATCTTGTTTTTCCATTACAGTTTAGAGACCAGTGCAGTCCAGCAGAACATATTTCTAAATAAATTAAAATAAAAATTTCTACTTCACCCAAGCTACACCTGAACAATTTAGTCAGGAACAATAATCATGCAATTCATGCCACTTAATCAAAAAATTACTAATTTATTTCATGATTATCTTTCTGAAATTGTTTTTAACTGTTGAACTAGGAAATCTATGTTCAAAAGTTAAGGCATGGAGCAACATTTTAAATTACACTATTTTTTCACAATGAATATTTGAAATTTATTTAAGAAAATTTATATTGCTGACCTCACTCACATTGACTCCAGGAAGTTTACAAAGATAAAAATCCAATATAAAAACAATAAAAAAGGAATAACCTCCACATCTCCCATGTAGACCAGTCAAATGAGCCATTTGATGGGCTCTAATCCACTCTTAGTTCTCCAAATCCATTGGCAAAATCAGATCTTCAGGTGCTCGAGAAAAAGTATCAAAATGGGAGCCAATCTTCATAGGGATGATGTTTCACAAGGAGGCAGCCACCACAAATTGGGTGTTGGTCCTTACCTGACATGCCATTTCTCTTCGAGCTGCAAGGATCATCCAGAGAGTGGGAGGTGCTTCAGTCTGTGTCGTTGTAGGCTGAGCTTAATTACTGAGGAACGCTCCGCCCTTCCTCACATGGCTCCCTTGAGGTGTTCCTCAGTTTATGCGAAGTCGAGAGTGAAGAGAAAGTCGTACTCCCATTTTACTAGACTTAAGGGTTCCTTGGCTGAAACAAGACCCCACCAGACGGTGAAATGTTAAGGGTGGGGCTGGATGATCCTCGCGGCTCGAAGAGAAATGGTGTGTCAGGTAAGGACCAACGCCCATTCTTAGAGCCGCTCGGATCATCCAGAGAGGGACATACCAAAGCTTGGCTGTCCTACGGGAGCGACTCCGTCTGGTCTGGGAGTCTCCGTGGGTCCTTGAGGACTCGCTGAAGGACTCGTCTGCCAAACGAAGCCTCCGCCAAGGCAAATATATCGATCTTATAATGCCTAATGAAGGGAGACGGGGAGGTCCAGGTGGCCGCCCGACAAATATCAGTGATTGGAGCTTGGGTGGCCCAAGCTGCCGAGGTAGCTGCACTTCTGGTGGAGTGTGCTGTTATTCCGCTGGGTACCGGCAGAGCCTGAAACAAATAAGCCTTGGAAATAGTAGCTCTGATCCAGCGGCCAATGGTCGAAGGGGACACTTTGTGGCCCAATGTTTTGGGCTGAAAGGAAAGGAATAGGGATTTGGACCTCCTAAAGGGCTGGGTATGCTTAATGTAAATGCGGAGGGCCCGTCTCACGTCCAGGGTATGCCAAAGCTTCTCCCTCTTCCGCGAGGGATTGGGGCAGAAGTTCGGAAGTGTGAGCTCCTGTGCCCTGTGGAAGGCTGAGTTGATCTTGGGCAAGAAGGTAGGGTCCGGCCGGAGAACCACCCGGTCGGCATGGAAGATGCAAAGGTCCTTCCTCACCGACAAGGCTGCTATCTCTGATATTCGGCGAGCCGAAGTAATGGCCACCAGGAACACAACTTTGAATGTTAAAAACTGGAGGATGGATTCCCTGAGAGGCTCAAAGGGGTGTTTAGTAAGGGACACAAGGACCTTATTGAGGTCCCAGGTAGGATATCGGTGAACGGTTGTGGGGCACAAGTTAGTGGCTCTTCTGAGGAATGCCCTAATGCGAGGGTAGAGGGAAAGGGAATGACAGTTGAGAGGGCTGCGACCTGACGCCTCAGGGTGTTAGGGGAAAGTCCTTTCCTCAGACCTTCTTGGAGGTATTCCAAGACTTGAGCGATGGAGGGTGAAAGCGGGTTGACCTGGAAATTATGGCACCACTTGCAGAAACTATTCCAAGTGGCATTGTATATTCGGCTAGTTAAGGGCCGCCTGGCAGCTAAAATGGTATTGATAACCTGGTCAGAGAGATTCTCCTTTCTTAGACGTTCCCACTCAACCTCCAAATGGCTAACTGGAGCCATTGAGGATCCGGGTGCTGGAGGGGGCCCTGAGACAGGGAGATCCTGTTCGGGGGGGTTTTCCGGGGGGGGCACCGATAGGTTGCAGAGGTCTGCAAACCATGGGCATCTGGGCTAGTAGGGGCCACCAGAATCAGTTCTGCCTTCTCATAAATGAGCTTCTGGATGACTCTGGGGACTAGGGTTAATGGAGGGAATGCGTATAGGAGCCCTGTTGGCCATGGGCAACAGAGGGCATTGTAATTCTCGGCCCTGTAGAAAGGGTACCTCGAGAAAAACCTTGGGAGTTGTGTGTTGAAGGGGGATGCGAAGAGGTCCACTGTCGGGAGACCGAACATCATGGTCGCCTCCTTGAACAGAGACGGGTGGATGCGCCACTTGGACTGGTCCACCGTGGCCCTGCTCAGCCAGTCTGCTCGGGTGTTTGAGGCTCCTGAGATGTGCTCGGCTGTGAAGGAGAGGAGATTGCGCTCCGCCCAACGGTAGAGGTGCTCAGCCTCTCTCATCAATCATATGGACTGGGTACCCCCTTGCCGGTTGATGTGGGCCTTGGCGGTGATGTTGTGCGTGAGTATCAGGACATGCTGCCCGCGTACCTGAGGGAGGAAGTTGCGCAGGGCCAGGTGGATGGCACAGAGTTCCAACCAGTTTATACTTCATGCCCGTTCTGCCTGTGACCATCTGCCCTGTGTCGTGTGCGAGTGGATGTGAGCGCCCCATCCTGACAGGCTGGCGTCTGTGGTGAGGTTGAGGCATTGGGGCTCCTTGAAGCAATGGCCCTTGTTGATGACGGGATTGGTCCACCAGAGAAGAGACGTGAGGACTCTTGGAGGTACCTTGACCGTGGCCCTTGAATTGCTTCCACCGGATCTTTGGAACGGGAGCAAGAACCACTGTAGGGATCTGGTGTGTAAATGGGCCCAGGGAACAATGGAAATGCATGAGACCATTTTACCTAGTAATTTAGACAATTCTAAGAGAGTTATTCTTTTTGATCGTCTGATATGTTTGACGGTTTCCTGGATGCTGAGGAATCTTTCTGAGGAAAGGAAGACCTTTCCTTGAACTGAGTCAATGACGGACCCCAAATGGGTTATCCGGGTAGATGGTAACAATTGGCTCTTTCGCCAGTTTACTAGGAGCCCATGGTCTTGGAGGGCAGAGAGTGTAGCTCTGGTGTCTTTCTCTGCTTGGTGCCTGGAGTGAGACAGGATGAGGATGACATCCAGGTAGCAGTGGAGACGCACCGGGAGGTTCCTGAAGTGGGCCGCTAGAGCCGCGAGGACCTTAGTGAAGGTTCTCGGGGCAGAAGCCAACCGAAAGGGAAGAGCCACATATTGGAAGTGACGGTGGTTGTAACAGAACCTGAGGAATTTGGAATGGGAGGGCTGGATTGGTATGTGAAGATACGCTTCTGAAAGGTCTATAGAAGAGAGCCAGTCCCCCTGCCTGGTGCCCAGTAGAATGGACTGTAAGGTGTGCATCTTAAACCTGCGGTGGATCAGGTAACAGTTAAGTCATTTCAGGTCTAGAATAGCCCTCCCTCCACCTGAGGATTTGGGCACCACAAAAAGGTGGGAGTAAAAGCCTTGCCCCTGTTGGGAGGGTGGGACGGGTTGGATAGCCTGTATGTTGAGGAGATGATGGATAGCAGAATCCATCAAGCTGCGGGGGATCCCTCAAGGGGGGGATGCCATAAAAAAGTCAGGGGGGGCATGCTGAAATTCCAGCGCGAGACCGGATCTGATGGTATTCCGGACCCAGGCATCGGAAGTAGGCATTGGTCGGCGAATGCTTAAGACATCTGCCGATGGGAAGGGAAGGACAGGATCTATCTGGGGCGCTGGAAGGGCTTCCCTCCTGAACCCCTGAAGGGGCGCCTGTAGCTGCCGCCTCTCCTGTTCCTGTCACCCGGATCGGCTTGATCCTGGGGTTGGAATGGCTGGAATGAGGGGGGTCTCAGGTACCTGGGTGGGAAGGGTGATTGGTAGAAGGGTCAGGAGGGACCTCTCCAAAATGGCTGAGGGGCTCTTGGCTCTGACCTCCGAAAAAGAGAAGGAAGAAATTTTTTCTTGCTTCGGGTTTCGGCTAGCAATGGCTCCAGGGCCGTGCCAAATGGTTTGTCCCCTTTGATGGGGGCAGTGGCCAACTTAACCTTGTTTTTTACATCCGCCTGCCAGTGTTTGAGCCAGAGCAGGCAGCGGGCTGTAACATGAGAGGATATTGCTCGGGTGGAGAACTTAACCGCGTGGTAAGTGGCATCGGCTGAGAATTCTGCCACGGCCATCAGTTTGGCGATGTCCTGATGCACCCTTGTATTAGAGGTGGGGACATGCTGTTTTAGTTGGCAGAGCCACCAGATCGAAGACCTGGTGAAAAAGGAGGCAGCCGTGGCCGATCTAATGGCCCAAGCGTCGGCTTGGTGAGCCCGACGTAAGGCTAGTTCAGACCTCTTGTCCTCGGCTTTCAGAGCCTCCAGAGGATCACTAGGGGAGGAGGAGGATGCTAAGCCAATGATGGGCTCATTGACCTTGAGGGTGTTAAGTAGGTTGGAGAAGCTTGAATCGAGGTTAAAGAACCTCTTGTCCTGGCTGGATGGGGCAGGAGGGGCCCCTGTAGATTCCAACTGGTTTGAGACATGAAAGATGGGTGGAGCAGGAATAACTTCCACCTCCACAATGGGCTGCCTGAAAATGGCGTCCTCTTGTCCCTCCGCCGGGGAAGGGAGAGCAGAGGGGGGCTGTATGGATAGGCCAGAGATGTTCTTGGCCTTAAAGAGGAGCGATTTAAACATGTGTGGCTTGAACAGGCCCACAAAGGTGGGTTGATCGGGGAAGGGACCCTCATCCTCGGACATCTCCCCTTCCATAGGGTCTATCTCCGATAGGGGCTCTCCATGGTGTGTAGACCCCCATTCAAATTCCTCCTCCTCCTCCCTGAGCTGATCCAGGCCTTCTATCGTCTCCTCCAGTTCCCTTTCTAGGAGAGGGCTGCCCCTCTGTAAGGATACCTGACCATGAGTAGGGTCCGATCTAGGCGAGGACCTGACTGATAGCGACTCGTATTCGGGAGAGGACCGGGCCTGGACATCTGTTGGAGGCCTTCTGCAATCCCTTGGCGGATAGCCCATTCCATCCATGCCCTCATTTGTTCAGGGATCGACTGTGGTGGGCACCTCCTGGCACAGACCAGCGACCGTGGGCGTGAATGTCGCTTCGGGTGTCCGTCTGGTCATTGGTCCGGGGACCTGATGCCCCTGGGATGAGCTGTGCCTGGAGAGGGAAGAGCAATCTGGAGGAGGGGGGTGTCTAGAGATAGAAGGAATGGAGGGTGGGAGGGCCGGAGGCACTGGTTGTGACTCCCTGGATCGCCTGTCAAATTCTTTCTCCAATGCCTTATGGCGCCTTAAAACGTCTCTTTGAGAGACCTTGGAAGGTTCCTTACAGTTTCCTTAGCCTGTCTGCGCAAGTGGTAGGACTTGGATCTGGCCTTCAAAGAAGGGCCTCTAGCGGAATTTTCATCTGCCATTTTAGAAGTAAGGATTGTAAATAAGATTCTAAGGCGGTTGGCATGCCAAGGGTTCGACCTACAACAAAGGCCGGGTGTCCTTACAGCTGGCCCACGTCCCCTTTTGGAATTTAGGTGTATAAATCTATGATATTATTATTGTTATTCATATTATTATTCATATATATGTATCTGTGTATAAAAAATGTATAGTCCTATGACTATTGTCAATATTATTCTTGTTGTATATACCGTATATACTCGAGTATAAGCCGAGTTTTTCAGCACATTTTTTGTGCTGAAAAAAACCCCCTCGGCTTATACTCGAGTCAGATTCCCCTCTGAAAAAAAAATGGTGTGGAGCTCCGAAGCTGGGCAGCCGCTTCCCTGCTTCCATGTTTCCTTTGCAACTTTTAAGCATGGGGGTAATCGGAAGCAGAAAAGTTCTTGCTTGAGGATATATTGTTTTTTCTTTTTTTAACTGTTTTTTTTGGGGGGAAGACCCACTGCCATGTGAGAATGCTCAGACACGAAATCTATCCAACCGAAAATAAGTGTGTGTGTGTGTGTGGGGGGATTTTAACAGAGGGAAGATGTAGGGAGAAGGCAAAAGCGACAGAAGATCCTTCAGGGGAAACTGAGGGGGAGACTCACCCTTGGTCCAGATGAGCCCCCTTCCCCTTTCTCTAGGCTGAGAAAACAACGCGAGCCGAGGTTGCTTCGGCTCCACTCAGCTTCATTTCCTCAGCTCCAGCTGCTTTCAGTCCACTCGGGAGGAGGGGGAGGAGGGGGAGGAGGAGGTGGTGGCAGCTTGCGTTGTTTTCTGAGCTCTAGGCTGAGAAAGCAATGCGAGCAGAGGTCGCTCCACTTAGCTTCATTTCCTCAGCTCCAGCTGCTTTCAGTCCACTCGGGAGGAGGGGGAGGAGGAGGTGGAGGCAGCTCGCATTGTTTTCTGAGCTCTAGGCTGAGAAAGCAACGCGAGCCGAGGTCGCTCCACTCAGCTTCATTTCCTCAGCTCCAGCTGCTTTCAGTCCACTCGGGAGGAGGGGGAGGAGGAGGTGGTGGTGGCAGCTCACGTTGTTTTCTGATAGTGAGATCATTTCCCAAATTAATTGATTCACTAACCCAAAAGATGTTGATGACAGTGGGAGGCAGGAGTCACTCTCTCCCTTGCAAGAAAAAAGCAAGAGCCGTTCTTATGATCTTTCCCTCTCTCTCTTTCTCCCCGTAATACAGTAAAGCCCTTTCCAGCACGCGCGCGCGATCCGCCCTCGCCACTTTGCACCTTGCAAATGCAAAAACCCTGGGGTTTTGCATTTGCAAGGTGCAAAGGGGCGGGGGCGGATCGCGCGTGCGTGCTGGAAAGGGCTTGACTTTATTGGGGGGGGAGAGAGAGAGAGAGAGAGAGATATCATAAGAACGGCTCTTGGTTTTTTCTTGCAAGGGAGAGAGTGACTCCTGCCTACCACTGTCATCATCATCATCTTTTGGGTTAGTGAATCAATCAAACCTTTCATGATAGTGAGATCGTTTCCCAAATTTCCCTTAAATCAGGGAAGAAATCAGAAACAAACCTTTGGGCTGAGAATAAGCCTGTTCCTATGATGCCATTTTTGTTCACTGCAGTGTGAAAAGTGTGAAAAAACACACTTCTTTTTCTTCATCTTCTTGTTCCCTATTTACTGGTCTCTTTCCAAGAGGAAATTGTGAACATCAAACTTATTCTCAACTGTCCTAGTGAAAGTTTTTATTGGTATCTATTTTTATTTTTGAAATTTACCAGTAGCTGCTGCATTTCCCACCCTCGGCTTATACTCGAGTCAATAAGTTTTCCCAGTTTTTTGTGGTTAAATTAGGTGCCTCGGCTTATATTTGGGTCAACTTATACTTGAGTATATACGGTGTATATATATATATATATATATATATATATATATATATATATATATATATATATATATATATTTTCCTTATTATTATTATTATTATTATTATTATTATTATTATTATTATTATTATTATTATTATAGCAAATATCTAACTAGTGAACTAGGTTCAGGGCTCCCAGGAGGGAGTAACCCAGGAGATTGAAAAGTTAGAATCCAATTGGTCAAATGAACGCCTGAGGCTGGAAGTAAGGCCTCTAGCAGCTGGAGCTCCCAGACAACAACCGGGAGGGATAGGCTGCTAATCCTCGCCCTGAGTGCTGCTGCGGAAAGCCAACAGTTTGAGAGCTTTAAAGAAAAACACACCACAGAACCGTAACAGCTCTAACAGGCTGGGAGGCCTGAGACTAGAGCTAGCTCCTTTGCAGTGGCAATGAGGCCGGAAAAAAATGGTGCCCAAGCACACAGCAGCGCCCAAAATGGCAGCCGCCTATGATTTTCTTATTGGGCCGCTCAGGGCTGAACTAGGCCTCTCTGGCAAGTTTAGAGGCCAAGAGAGGCAGCCAGGCAAATCTCGCCCCTTCCTGGGGCAATAGGCGTTCGCGGTGGGGGGGAACACCAGCTGTGCTTTAACAGCGCGATCAAAACAAGCCACAACGAGGGCGGTGTAGAGAAGCGGCAGGAATAAAAAACCGAATCAAGGCAGGGGGGTTAGCGCCAGAGCGGTTAAGCCGCCCGCTTTTTTCCCCCTGGGGGCGAGGAACGTGCTCCCCTTGCTCCAGAGACACCCCAAATGTGCAGAGGCTAAGGAAGGTATTAGAAATAATAAGGCAAACCTGATGATTAGAAAACAGTCTTGAATCGGCCAAGGAGTGGAAGGTAACACAGCCTATTCTCACGAAGGCTGAGCATAAACTGGGGAATGCCTCAAGGGAGCCACGTGAGGAAGGGCGGAGCGTTCCTCAGTAATTAAGCTCAGCCTACAACGACGCAGACTGAAACACCTCCCACTCTCTGGATGGTCCGAGCGGCTCTAAGGAGAAAAGACCCTTCTTGGTCCCACTTGCTGGACCTCCTTAGGAGAGAGTATCCATAGCACCCTGCCTCCCTGGTCAGGTAGATGTGACTGAGAAGAGGCCCCTTCGGACGGCAACAATTTTCAAGCATCCTATCAGAATCTCATTTTGCTTTTAATTAAGTGGACTGATTACATCACTAGAAGTTATTTCTGAGTATGCCTCCTTTTCTTTTAGATTTTAATCTGAAGTTTAAACCTAAGTGTATTTATGTAAAGAAACCAATTAGGGACTTGAACTTGATAAGGTCAGCAGGCAACTAAGTCTTGATTTCTGTTTCTATAATTGCTGAGTCAAAAAGCAATAGCTTTTCCTGCTGGAATGAAAGGAAATATATTGGTTGAGCTCAAACATCATGCTTTAAGAAAGGTCATAATAACTGGGTCTACACATTTGAAACTAATGGATTAATGCAACTAAATCTGTTTTTTGAATCTGGACAGGAGAACCACCACAGCTCAATAATAAGTTTTCCATTATACACGGTTTCAGGTTTTATCTACTCGCTCATCCGGTATCTCGAGTAAAAGATCAGAAAAATCAGTGTGTCCTTTTAAGTTTTTACTTCTTAGCAGTACTGAAAGAGAAGGGCCTTAGGTGAGACTTGCAGAGGATGCTGAATCATTTCTAAAAGGCAGCCTTATGCAGCAGCAGGATGAGACTCTGACTAGAAATATATTGACTGTTTCCTAGTATGATTTGATTGCTTATTGTACCCTATGACTATCAAGTATCGTACCTTATGATTCCTGACTATTGACGAATGTGTCTTTTCTTTTATGTATACTGAGAGCATTTGCACCAAAACAAATTCCTTGTGTGTCTAATCACACTTGGCCAATAAACTATTCTATTCTATTCTAATTCTATTCTATGAATACTAGTCTCACCCAGAAAAGTCAGGCTAGCTAGATGGATGATTCCTGCGGTTTTGAGACTAACTGCGTGACAATCTAACACCTCCAAAAAGGCCTAGCCTCCAGAAAGCTGGAGGAACGAGGAATGAGTACACCCAAAGCATCCTTGCATTTCGCAACGATCGGCCCCCTTGCAGGAGACGGCTCCTGCCTTGACGTTCTCAAACTATCCTGTTAAAAAAAACGGCTCGGCCCACGTGCACCAGGATGCCTCTCCAATGCGCTTGTGCGCGCCTTCAATTCAAACTTCAAGGGTTTTTTTTCCCCCTCCTGGTGGCTGCCTGGACCAGTCTCTGCAGTTTTCTTGGTAATATTTTGGGGGAGTGGTTTGCCACGGCCTGCTGCCTAAGGGTTGGAAAAGCCGACTAGCCTAAAGTTACCCAGCTGCCTCTCAGCCTTAGGCAGGGCTAGAATCTCACCACCTCGCGGCTTCAAGCCACTACACCAAACTATCCAATATATTTCAATATAGCGCCAGGGAGAGCCGATCCCCTGCCGCTCAGCCTTTCTTTTGTCCGTCCTCTTTTTCCTATCGAAGCGATCCTCCTCCTTTCTCTTGTCAAAACAGAGTTACACCCCCTTCGGTGACGCTGGAGCACACAGCCAGGAAAATCTGGGGAGGGGCTCCTATGGCGCGGCCGGCTCTCACGAGACCCGGTGCTTCCTTCCCACTAGGCCCCGTTGCCCTCGACCCTAACGTGTGCCAACGCCCTTCGTTGCCCAGCAGCTTCTCCCGCCGGCGGAGACGATGATCTCCGCCCCCGTCGCGCTTTGGCGCCGCACGAGCTGTAGCCTGCTGCTCCGCCGCCGGCCAGGCCAGAAGCGGACTCCCTGGACACGCAGGTATCGGGGCCGCGCCGCAGAACCAAAAGAGCGGTTCTCCTTCGTCGCCCCAATTCCTCGGCCACTTGCGTTGTTTCTTTATTTTTGGTCCAGGCAGGTCACGTGCTGGCGGTGTTTACATGCAGATCTCGGGGGGGAGGGGGGAGCAACCCAAATCAGATCTGGAGCAAAAAAAAAAAAAAAGGGTGGGGAGAAAAAGTTTTTCTCCGACTCCGGAGGAAGCCATGTGTCATTTTGACTCCGCTTTCCTTTGGACTGGGGCAACCTCTCTGTCGGTGCCCGCTCTTCTGAACTGCGTAACGTTCGCTCGACCTGGAAGAGATTCTGTCTCTTCTGTTGCCGTTTAGGAGACCCTGAGAAGGCGTGGCTAGTTTTGATCCAAGTCGGAGGTCTGGAGGGCTGATCTTGGCCGTTCGCATGTCAGCGGCAATATTCTAGGTCCCTACTTCTGAAACCTGGCTGATGAGGTTTCCCGTAATTCTGTGGGACGTGAAGAGCAAAAAGACCCGTGTGCGTTCTGTAGGAAAAGTCTTACAACACACGAACTGCCAACTTCCTTTTTTTCTGGCACTTGATCCAGTTGGAAGCAGACTGGGAACTAACCTTTGGTTCTCCACCTGCCCATTCTGTGACCCTGATACAAACTAGCTTTTCCAGGCCAATGTTGATTTTTAAGAACCAGTTAAATTGCTTTTCCTCCCATTGTTGATAATTACCTTTTTTGCTACATCATCATTGGTGTTTACTCAGCAAGTCTTCTTGACCCATACCTTTCTTAAAAAGCTATGAAAAATTTAGTTTCATGCTGAGCAAGCCATCCATTATAAATATTGAAGGGTTGAATCAGTGTAATGTCTGATAAGGGAATCTTTGCCCTATGTGCTTTAAAATCTTATTGCAGAAGAAACCTGGGATATACATGCTCTAAAAATAAAAATCAGTACTGATTTTTATTTAGAGCATGTATATCCCAGGTCATACTGCTAGGAATAATGACAACTGATATGTTAAACTGACCTAAAGCCCCATATACAAAATATTCGTTATATTCAACTAATATAACCATATAGGCTGGAGAAAAATTGAAATTGTTAGCCAAACACAAGAAGGTATCAAGTTGGGAAGGCTGACATTATAAACTAAAAAGTATATTTGTGTAGAACATTGTATATTCAAGAATGCCCTAAAAGATACGTGAATATTTTTTTTAATTCTGAGGGATTCGTGCAGTCAAAGGCTTCCATGCAATGCACGCACGCATGGACACTTAACCAAAGTTCTTTCCTTTGCTCAAAGTGCAAAGGAGGAAGGCTTAAAAGGGCCCCCTTTCCTCTTCCTACCCTTTGCCCACTGTCTTCTAATATTTAGCAATTGTAGCCACTCTTTTTTTTCTGAAGTCCTTCCTGTAAGATCCAGTGACTGAAGCCCTAACATTAGGCCAGAGGTTTTCTATAATCTTATGCATAAATTTAGTAGGACCTGAAGAACAAAAGGACCTCTGTGCATTGTGTAGGAAAAGTCTTACAGGAAATTGCCAATTTCCTTTTTTCTGGCATGCTGATCTACTAGGAAGCTGACTGGAACTAACCTTTAGTTCTAACATTAGCTAGAGCATCAAATACCTTGATTTCTGCAATGAAAAGAATCTTTGGCTTCTGGGCTTGATGGACCAAGAGTGCTAAATAAATTAGCAACATCAAAGGGTGAGTTGACCCCCCCCTTTGACTTCCAGGGTGTTTCCCCAACAGGAGTGATGCATTCAAAGCTCTTAGATGACAACGTACAGTTTGAGGATTGTAATTTGCCCATCACTGCTAAAGAAAAATCTCAGTGACATTTTGGGAGATCTGTGGTGAAAATTTCATATTTATTTCAAATCTATGGGCTCCGAACTGAGATTGTATAATATGCCTCATAGATATACTATAAACATGATAAATAATTTATCTGAACATAGGACAGAAGAGGAGAACTCAGCCAGCCAAGTTTCCTAATCACATGTTTATGCAGCAAAAAAAAGGCAAATTCTATTATATAGTGAGAGAGGGAGAGAAACAGAAACAATAGAAATAGTATAATGCTATGAGACCACCATTATGGAAAATCACAAGCTGATTTATAATATCTAAAAAGATCTACTGAGTATTTTCCAGAGGTCTTGGTTCAACACAGCTCTTACTTCAGTGAATCCTTACTGCTAGTGATCCAGATTGCATTCTGGAATGTGGGTGGAGTCAGTGCCAGTTTGAAAATCCTCAGCTTGAATATGCCAAGTCTCCCAGGTAAACACAGACAAGAAATACGACTAGAAGAACTAATTCTACTTTATTGTAAGGCTATATTAACAGAACCTTGCAAGAATCTGAAGGGACAAACTTCCCACTTTTGAGCCACTTTTAATCATCTGGTCAATTAGGGTGGTCCATCCTAAGTTTCTTTCCCTGACTGTTAAGCTACCGGAAGCTCCTGCCTCTCTTGTCTGATTGTTTCCTGGACAGCAATCTCTACTCCTCAAACCCCAAGATCATCCACACATTCCATTACAGATGGATTAGTAATGATGGTAGAAACAAGCAAGGGTCTTTGAAGAGGGTGCGGTAGAGGCTGTTCTATCCCAGTTTTGAACTGTGGTAGTTCTGAACTACCTTAGAAAAGACTAAGGCATTTTATCTTCAGCTATATTTAATGAGGGGCTTTTTTTAAGCATTCAAAGGAATCCTTAGCAGTAACAGATATTTTGAATATAAAAGACTTTGGGACCCCCCCCCCCCCCAAAAAAAAAAAAAAAGGTAAGGAAGCTTGATATTAGCATTGAGTTTAATTAAACATCTATTTATTGTGGTGCTGATTGTTCTCAACCTCACTTGCAATTTCATGAGGTGTGCATTTATTGATTGCTATTTATTTTTTAAAATAACAAGGTGGAAAACACACAAAATATTCCTCCTATTTTCCAACAACAACAACTCTGTGAGGTGGATTGGGCTGAGAGAAGGACTGTCGTCCATCCGGCTTTCATGTCTAAGATGGGCATTAGTGTCCTGGTTTCTAGTCTAATGCCTTAATGACTAGAACCAAACTGGCTCTCAGGGATATAAACTGCTGCAAATGATGAAATATTCATGATGACATGTCACACATATGACAAGGTTTCCCTACTTGCATCAGAGGTTGGGATGCACATACATATGGGTGGTATTTCTGTGCACTACATGTGCCATCAGTTTAGGTTACTAAAGGTTGCTATTGCACAACTTCAAGCAGCTGATATACTGGTATTGTCCATATTTAAGATGTTCATTTTTTTCTTTTGCATAACTTACGATAATATAGAGAGGATTTATACCTAATGTTCCCAAGTGCTTTAAGTTTATATACATTTTCCCCAAATATGTGCAGTTTCTACCAAATAATTGAGCCAAGAATGATGGATTTCGTGCCTCAGAGGTACTATGAATTATTGTTTTCTGTGCCCTAACAGAAATATGGTCGATACCTTGGCAGGCCACTTAGCTTGTTTTTCTTCTTACTTTGAATCTTTATAGCATTTAGAAAGTTTTAGACCCTTGAGGAATGATCAGCAACCCTGGGTAACAAGCACAACTTACAAATATTCCAGATAAGATTAAGAGAGCAAGGAAGCTGTTATTATTATACAAGGCATAGAACAGAGAATGTTATTAATAAACAAACAACAGAAATAAAAAGAATAGAAAGTTTGGGGATGATGAGATTACTGTAGAGCAAGGGAAAAGCTTGGGACAAATGGGCACATTGGTAATTTTGAGAACCTCTCCTCAGCATATTCATAACATGGCTGCCAATGATAGATAAAGCACCCACCCATTTTTCAAATTGTAGGGACTGGCACTCAGCTTTACAGCATGGTAGCTTCTTAAACTGTATAGGTATAGGAAATGACAAAGTGTACTGGGGGCAGGGCTGGAGTATGATTTCTGTCCTCCCCAGCACCCTTTGTGCATGGCTTGGGTTTGAAATCCTCACTTTCTTCCAACTTGGATGCTGGCTGACAGCTGAGATGGTCTGAAGAGGCCTGAGGTAACTGAAGGAAGTAGTTGCAGAGCTGAAAGCTGCTTCTGCTGCCTTCCTCATAAACATGAACATAAATTTTGGAGATATTGTGTCCTTTATGGTTGTTCTGGAAAGAGAATCTTTTCTGTAGATTTTTCTCCTTCCTAGCTAATATGTGGTAATGTATAATAAACTTTACCATGGCCTCAGAAAGAAACAACCAAATGAAGGGTAAAAGCTGCTCCCTCCAATAACAGCCTGAAATAGTTGATAATCAGTATGGAGATGATATAAAAATAATTAGAACAGCTTACATTCTGTGACAATATCTTTAATATATCAGACAAGAACATTTGTCTGTCCCAGGTCCTTGGAAAGGACTCAGCAGTGGATACAAATGCTAAATCTAATATTTGTCTGACTGTGCAGCCAACAATAACAACAACAATAATAATAATTTGCCATAATAATTAACCTTTAAGTTACTTTAAACAGCTCTTAGGTTCTTGGTTAGAACTTGAACTGTTAAGTTTTTACCAGTCCCAGACTGTGAATCGAATTGAAGATTAAATCTTAAACAATAACAACAACAACAACAACAAAAACAAAGAGAGACAGACAGATAACAGGAATTTTTCTACATTTTGAATGATGTGCTGAAACTTTAGGCTAAAAAAACTTCCTTCTGTTATGCTTAATTTGTGTAAAATCATGATTTATTCCCTTGGCCCTTGCAAGGAATAACCTTGGAAGGAAGCCTGTTTGACTGAAATCCACATGCCTGCTGAATCTAAAGTCTAGCAGTAGGCCTCCTAAGTTCCTCTGTGATTTGAGTTTCCTTGCTTGCCTGCTTATTAATTGATTGATTCAGACATTTCTGTTTGTTGGCTCTGCAATTTTGAGTTGGACAAAATGCCAATTTGTTTGTTTGTGAATTCAGACAGGTCTGTTTCCTGGCAATGCAGTTTTGAGACTGATAAGATGCCAATTGAGGAAGTTTATGCTGTACATTGTCCTAGAAACCCAACCTGAAATCCAACCCACATCTAGCTGCTTAGGAAAGAAACTGACCAAATTGTCTTCTGTCTGTATTTGGCATTTCTTTTTTCAGGACGATCTTTCTGAGGACGACCTCAAGCATGGCCACAGGGGGGAAAGGCAGCCAGACCAGCAACAGTCTCTATACTAACCGGCTCATCCATGAGAAATCTCCTTACCTCCTTCAACATGCCCATAACCCTGTTGACTGGTAAGGAATTTTTTTGCCTCTCTCTTACTAGGCACAGGAGTGAAGTGGAATAGATGGGCTTTATTATTTGGGGATTTCAACAGTGCTCTTCTTAAGAATATCCCATTTTCTTTTAATATTTCCAGCAGTCTCCAGATTTCCTTCTGTAGCTCAGTCTCTACATGGCACTCTCTCAACTTTCAAATCCAGATTCTAAGCTTAATTTCTCCTTTGTTCCTGATTTCCTATTTGTAGTTTTTTCCTGAGCTTTTCTGTCTCATCTGCAAAGGAGATGCATCTAAGGTTTATATAACCATATCTGTTTATATTTCTTCCTTGTTACCTTTGCCTCTTTCTTTTATTTCCATTCTTTGCTATCATTGAGATTTGGATTTCTTCTTCCTCCTTCTCCTCTCCTATTTTTATTTTACTCTGTTCTGCATATTCAGAGGTGATATGAGGCTGCCTAAGCCCTGCTATGTAGGGATGTGGTGGCTCAGTGACTAAAATGCTGAGCTTATCAATCATAAGGTCGGCAGTTCAGTGGATCAAATCCCTAGCACCACGTAACAGAATGAGGTCCTATTGCTTGTCCCAGCTTCTGCCAACCTAGCAGTTCGAAAGCACGTAAAAAACGCAAGTAGAAAAATAGGGACCACTTTGGTGGGAAGCTAACAGCGTTCCGTGTGCCTTTGGTGTTTAGTCATGCTGGTCACATGACCACGGAGATGTCTTTGGACAGCGCTGGCTCTTTGGCTTAGAAACAGATGAGTAGCGCCCCCTAGAACTGGAAACGACTAGCATGCATGCGCGGGGGAACCTTTACCTTTAAGCCCTACTATTAAGTGCTGGGATTCAACAAGGTTGGACAGTTGATGATTAGGGACAGTGACCGAGATCTCCCTTGGATAACAAACTAAGAGCTGACAAGGTGCTGGGTGTGAGGAAGTGTCAGCATCTCCTTAATTCAAATGTCTTTTTCAAGATTCTGTAGGTATTCTATGAGCCCAGGAAAACTTGAAACACCTTTGTGGAAGGGCCAATGCACTTCTTTTCCTTTTCAGTTCTGAATTTGAAATGTATTCTGGTAAAGAACAAAAGGAATCTTAAAACATCTTATTCACACAGTTGTTTTAGCAGCATAATTATTTTTCTTTCTTTTTAATTGTCTTAGGTTGTATTGGGTTACAGTTAATCTTAAGTTTTTTAAAAGTTGAACATTGTAACTGTTTTGTGTCAATCTTACTGGGAAAAATGGACTGTGAATGACTGGGTTGATCTGTGTCTTGTGAAATCTAATACGTTTAACTGGAATGAAAAGCTAAGACATTTCTGTGATTGGTTTTAGATGTCTTTTATTCTCTAAAACGTAAACATTATATATATATATAAAACAGGTGTCCTTTGTTAACATTTGAATTTGGATGTTGTTGATTTTTTTTGACAGAAGGGTAAAGAGAAGACTTTTGAATTGTCAAAGTTTTTGAAATTGTTTTGCTTTTGATGTTACTGTCCAAGATTTTTATCTTTTTCCCTTTCTTTTTAGAATTAATTTATTTTCATATTATACTGTATCTCTGATACAATCATACAGTAATTCAATGCTTCCTTGCTTTGGAACTATCTCGGTTGGCAACATTTTGCAAGTAAGATTGTAATAAATGGTAGTACACAATTCATTTTTCATCCATGTGCATACTTACAACCACATTTATGCTCCTGAAAATAACATATGGCAGAATGAAAGTAACAAAGGCATTGCTGCACTAGAGAATTTTATCTAAATGAGACAGCAGCAACCAATGATTTTTGCAATGTCTCTTGAATGTTGTGAATCGTGTGCTACATTTAGTGACTGTTTTGCTCAGTGATAAAGTAGCTGGAATGAAATGGATGTAAAGCATGTTTAGAAAGCCAATTTTTAATATGAGATTAAAATCCTGAAATCTAATTCTCTGAACCTATCTTCCAAGAGTGCTCATAGAACAATAGGATGTTTCCCACTGTGTATTAATTAGATACATAGTCTACTTTTCTTTCAACAACTTGGGATAGCTAACATTTAGGTCTCGTTTTAATTTTATTTTCACAATAGCCACTTTACAAGGTAGCTTAGGTGAAGAGAGTTTCTGGCTTGAAATCATTCTGTGAATTTTCATGAAGATGGATCTGAGTATGGGTCTGCCCAATCCCAGTCCAATACCTGACTGGCCAGAACACACTGATTATTCATTACACAGCAAACTACTTTTAATTAAAATTATTTCATGAATACTTAAAATCAACAGCAGCAACGAGCTCAAATTCTAATTAAGTATACACTTGACACCTCAACTATGCTAAATTGCTCTGCTCCCCCTCCCTTTCAGACTAGAGACCAGCCAGGAGAGTTACTTTGGTATAGTTCCAGATCTTAGCAGTGTGTTATTTCCTGTGCAAAAAATTTAGGCAGCACTTTTTAGAATGCACATGGTTTCTTCTGCTTGACAGTGAATATTGGACTGCAAAGCAACAGTATGGAATTGTTCTGTGGATGCTGTCTTATATCAAAATGCTTTTCAAGCAATTAGAAAAGGCAGTAGCCACTTACCTACATTTAACATAGGTATATTTCAAAGGAAAAACTATTTAAAAAAATCCAGCTTCTTTCTTTCCTCAATTTTCCTCAGGTATCCATGGGGCCAGGAAGCCTTTGATAAGGCAAAACGAGAGGACAAGTTAATATTTCTGTCAGGTAAAAAAAAGGAATGTGTGATATGTTTTTGTGAGCTTACAGATAAAAACAATACTATACCTTTGGGAGAAGTTTGAAATCCAAGAGGATAAACTTGTGAATAAAGGAATAAATGTTGTTCAAAGCAGATCTTCAACTGCTCAGTATTTTTATAAATCTTTTTTTTTTTTTCTGGGGAAAAGTATGAAGTGCATCTTTCTTTGCTTCTTCTAAAAATCATATTTCTTGATATACAGTTTGCTTCTGTAATGAGCAGGAGCTTATATTACAAATATTATCAGTCATTTGATCATCATCATCTTCATCATCATCATCATCCATAGGTTTGTTATTTCATTAGAAGCCAATCTAAAAAATCTGACAGTTAAAAGAGTATGGATACAGATATACTTTGGAAAAATGAGGTGGATTTATATATTGGATTTCTTTTTTAAAAAATAGAAGTTCTGGTTGATTTTATTTATTTATTTCATTAAATTTGTTATGCCTGCCTACTCTAGTAAACTCATGGTCGTGTATAAAATACACAGTCAAAAACATTAAAAAGAAAGATAGAACCCGAGAGCCCTGGCAGGACCTCCTCTAATATAGTACATGAACTCAGGGCCTGGGGACCAAGATTTTTCTGGAACTGCAGGAGAGTGGGCATCACCTATTTTTCTGGGAGGGGGAATGCTGTGTGGAGGGCAGTGATGGTGACAGAGAAGACTTGTTTCCTTGATCTCATAAGATGAAAATATTTTATATTTAATTCAATACATTTAGCAAACAAGAAAGCATTCAGCATTATCATTAATGATATGTCCAAGTTGCTGTCTCTGCTTTTTCTGGTTCTACCATTTTTACAATCTTTTTTCAAAACTTAATTATGACAGTTTTTTCTTAAACATCCAAATCACATTTATTCAACAACCTTTTACTATTATGCTAGTATAATTACTTCTTAGGAGTAATATTTTCTCATTTTTTGAAAACCTATCTAGGGTTAGAATTACTAACATTACTTCTGGTCAGCAATTCTTGTTTGATCTACAGTTCTTGTTCTTGTTTTGCTCAGCCCTTTAAATGAACTGCAGAAGATTGTGGGTGGATCTCTTCTGAAACTTCCATTATGTCCCCTTCCTGTGGACTTAAAACCACAATTTGGAAACTGTGGTTAATCATTTTTTTTCATAAGTAATCTTTCTTTAATTGATACTTTTTTCAGTTGGCTATTCGACATGCCACTGGTGTCATGTTATGGAACAAGAATCCTTTCGGAATGAAGAAATTGGTCGGATTTTGAATGAGAATTTTGTGTGCATCAAGGTGGATCGTGAAGAGCGTCCAGATGTTGATAAAGTTTATATGACCTTTGTGCAGGTGGGGAGTTGGAACTTAGAGAGAAAACTTGGTTATTTTCAGAACATATGTGAAGGGAACCTGATCCATCTCATTCTGTTTCACTGCAGGCAACCAGCAGCGGAGGTGGTTGGCCAATGAGTGTGTGGTTGACTCCTGATCTCAAGCCATTTGTAGGTGGAACTTATTTCCCACCTGAGGATGGAATTTATCAGGTTGGCTTTCGGACTGTTCTGCTTCGCATCCTAGAGCAGGTATAGGATTCAGTATCCACAATTTAATAAGATGAATGTGTCATTGGATAACACATGAAAGATTAAGCCACATAATAGTGCCAATTTTGAGCTTTTACTTGAAGGGTTTATAAGAGAAAATGTAATGAATGAGAAATAGCTTAAGTCTAGGGACAACAGGATTTAAGGAAAGAGAAACTGAGTTATAGATAGAACTTTCTAATGGAAAATATTCCATGGATAGAAATCAGTTTTGGTTAAAAAAATATTTTAAATATTTTACATGATGTTGCATATCTCTGAAGGCAGGTAATATATTAACAAAAACTCAGCAAACATTTTTGTGGATTAAAAATTCATGTAATGATTTTTCTCCCTTTGTGGTCATGATGCAGCAGCTTATACCATCTCATTATCTAGGCTCATACATTAGCTCGTTTAATCTATGTTTATTGAAGGAACTATAGGTTGACTTTTACAGTGCTCTAACCTATAAGTTACAACATATATCTATAATGGCTCAGTTTAATGAGAGAAAACATATACAGTATATGTAAAAACTCAGCTGGAGTGCATTGCCCCTAATGCATTGCTATTTCGTTTTTAAATTGATATGTGAGGAGGAGCATCTATGATGTCAAAACCATTTTCTGAAGCAACTTGAAAAGATATGTATCTAGATGAGGCACGTATAAAGAGCAGCAAACTATTACTTAGATATCTTCTCCCCACTCCTCAGTGGAAACGGAACAAAAGTACCCTTTTGGAAAACAGCCAGAAAATCTTATCTGCACTGTTAGCTAGGACTGATGTTGGCGTTCGAGGGGAGGAAGCACCCCCATCCTTAAAAGAAGTTACAACCCGATGTTTCCAACAACTATCAGAGACTTATGATGAAGAATATGGTGGATTCTCAGAATCTCCCAAATTCCCTACCCCAGGTTAGTTCAAGATTGTCTAGCTATTTCTATAGGAAGAGCTACTATCACACAAACCATTGACTAATGTTCATTATTTTACTATTTTCTTTTATTCTAGTTAATTTGAATTTCCTCTTCTCCTATTGGGCTCTTCAACGGTCAAACACTGAAGGAGCACGAGCGCTCCAGATGGCACTGCATACACTCAAGATGATGGCATATGGTGGTATTCATGATCATATTGCACAGGTAAGATCATAATTTGAAACTTTTCATTAAGGGATTCAGAAATAATGTTTGTCAGGGTCTGGTGGTAGTCTCTACTCTTTGTCTGCCTGTCCTTCCCTTTCCAGTTTACTTTGTGATTTCATAAATCTGCTTTCCACTTTGAGAAGGCAGATAAAAAGTATAATCAACAAATACAAAATTGTCTTTTGTATCTAAATCTTAAAAATTGTGGCACGCTTTTGAATTCTAAAAATACTGCAAGAATGCAGCTTTTTAAAAGCATATTGTTTGCATATTCTACTTCGATAGAAGTAGAGTTCTACTTGAGTCCTACTCATTTTTTTCTTATGGGGAATGTAAAGTTTAATCAAGCCTCCTTTTCCAGTGTAATCATATCATACATAGCTTGCTAAATAGTTGGTTTGATAGTGTTTGTAATTGGAAAGATATTGCACTGGAAGAACCGTTCCTGTATCTCATGCTTTCCAGGAAAATTTTTACTGCAGCATGTAGAAAAATTGAGCAGATTTGTGTGGTGACGGTATCAGCTTAGTGGCATAAACAATGGCAGTGGATACATGGAGACTTGGGGCCTCTAAGAGCACAGTGTAGGCTAGAGGCCAGGCACATGGTCTAACTAGTCTCCCCCCCCCCCACATTTTTATTTTGATTGATTGTATTGAAGTCTACTCTTAGTGATCACAAACTCCTTCCAAGCTGATCTCTCCAAAATCTGATCCTTCGGGTCTTTTAATTGCACATCCATCTTCACTGTAATTGTGTACATGTATTTGTGCTGGCAATCCTTTTTCCCCCCTTCCACCATTCATAGTCATTATAGGTTTCTCAATAGAGCTGGACCTTCACATAATGTGTCCCAAATGTGATAACTTGAACCTAGTCATTTGTACTGTGAGTGAGAACCCTGGATTGAATTGTTCTATGATCTGGATTATAAGCCATCCAGAGTTGCTTGATGATGAAATGAGATGGCATATACAGGTGAAACTCGAAAAATTAGAATATCGTGCAAAAATTCATTTATTTCAGTAATGCAACTTAAAAGGTGAACCTAATATATGAGATAGATTCATTACATACAAAGCAAGATAGTTCAAGCCATTATTGGTCATAATTGAGATGATTATGGCTCAAATCCACAATCTCAGAAAATTAGAATATTGTGAACAGGTGCAATATTCTAGGCTCAAAGTGTGCCACTCTAATCAGCTAATTAAGCCATAACACCTGCAAAGGGTTCCTGAGCCTTTAAATGGTCTCTCTGTCTGGTTCAGTAGGAATCACAATCATGGGAAAGACTGTTGACCTGACAGTTGTGCAGAAAACCAACACTGACACCCTCCATAAGGAGGGAAAGCCTCAAAAGGTAATTGCAAACTAAGTTGGATGTTCCCAAAGTGCTGTATCAAAGCACATTAATAGAAAGTTATGTGGAAGGAAAAAGTATGGGAGAAAAAGGTGCACAAGCATCAGGGATGACTGCAGCCTGGAGAGGATTGTCAGGAAAAGGCCGTTCAAAAGTATTGGGGACTTTCACAAGGAGTGGACTGAGGCTGGAGTCAGTGCATCAAGAGCCACCACTCACAGACGGATCCTGGACATGGGCTTCAAATGTCGTATTCCTCTTGTCAAGCCGCTCCTGAACAACAAACAATGTCAGAAGTGTCTTACCTGGGCTAAAGACAAAAAGAACTGATCTGTTGCTCAGTGGTCCAAAGTCCTTTTTTTCTGATGAGAGCAACTTTTGCATCTCATTTGGAAACCGAGGACCAGAGTCTGGAGGAAGAATAGAGAGGCACACACTGCAAGATGCTTGAAGTCCAGTGTGAAGTTTCCACAGTCTGTGTTGATTTGGGGAGCCATGTCATCTGCTGGTGTTGGTCCACTATGCTTCGTTAAGTCCAGGTCAATGCAGCCGTCTACCAGGAGATTTTGGAGCACTTCATGCTTCCTTCTACAGACAAAGCTTTATGGGGATGCTGACTTCATTTTCCAGCAGGACTTGCACCTGCCCACACTTCCAAAAGCACGAAAACCTGGTTCAATGACCGTGGGATTACTGTGCTTGATTGGCCAGCAAACTCACCTGATCTGAACCCAATAGAGAATCTATGAGGCATTGCCAAGGGAAAGATGAGAGACATGAGACTGAACAATGCAGAAGAGCTGAAGGCCGCTATTGAAGCATCCTGGTCTTCCATAACACCTCAGCAGTGCCACAGGCTGATAGCTTCCATGCCACGCTGCATTGAGGCAATAATGCAAAAGGGGCCCAAACCAAGTATTGAGTACATATGCATGCTTATACTTTTCAGAGGTCCAATATTGTTCTATGTACAATCCTTGTTTTATTGATTGCATGTAATATTCTAATTTTCTAAGATTGTGGATTTGGGGTTTTCATGAGCTGTAAGCCATAATCATCTCAATTATGACAAATCATGGCTTGAACTATCTTGTTTTGCATGTAATGAGTCTATTTCATATATTAGTTTCACCTTTTAAGTTGCATTACTGAAATAAATGAACTTTTGCACGATATTCTAATTTTTTGACTTTCACCTGTACACTGAATGAATGAATGAAAGAAAGAAAGAAATTATTTCTTTCTCTATCCAAGGTGTCCTCAAGAGCTGATTTCAACTTCAAAGTTCAAAAGTATCAGTACTCTATTCTGCTTCTTCAATGGCTAACTTTGCTTCTATAGAATATTATAGAAAAAAAAGAGTCTGAACAGTTCTGAGCTTGTAGATGTAGACAAGCTGAGGCATCCAAATATCTCTTCAAAGGCCTTCATTGCCACTTATCAAGTGGTATCCTGTGGTACCTTTCTTGTCTGTTGATCACTTTACTGTTAATAGTTGATCCCAAACTGAGGATCAGTTGAGGATATGAATAAACTAATATGCTCCTCCCTATTTATATTCAAATCTTCTCTATTGATTTCTGTGGCAATGTTTACTTTGTCCATGGAGATCTTTAAAAATAGTTTCGCAGTATAATTCAGGAA
Source organism: Hydrophis major (assembly GCA_033807585.1). NCBI lineage: Eukaryota > Metazoa > Chordata > Lepidosauria > Squamata > Elapidae > Hydrophis > Hydrophis major. The sequence goes on from CM066329.1 coordinate 180,778,880, forward strand.
ATAACCTAAGATAGCCTTTTAAAAAATCAGTTCTCCCATCCCCTTTTTTAGTCGCTCCAGTCCAGTCTTTTAATTGTTATGAGAAATGACTTTTAGATGATTGATTTGGAAATAGAATGTATGTTTTGTTGAAGTGACAGATTCTAGAAAGATAAGCAGAAAACGAAGAAGTTTGTTTCCTGCAATTTTTACTGCATATGCCAGTCGTCATTTTGTGATTTGCCAAATCCGATGTTTACTATGCTTTTATTATCTATTCTCATCCAGTGTATTAGCTAGTACATATTTATGTTTTATGTATAAGTTAAATCATTGCAGATTGTGATGAGACTGACTTGCACTCACAGCTTCGTATTACCATTAGGCCACTTATCCACCAAATTATTGTGATCATTTGGTAATCAGTGAAGTAATTGGCCTAATCAGTGAGCTCTGAAAATTATTGATCTTTCTGTTTTGCACTATGTAGAAGACTGAATCCTAATTCTTACATGGCAAAAATAATGAAAATATTTTTTTTCCACTTCCTGCATCCACGATTCTTCTACAGGGGTTTCATCGCTACTCAACTGACCAATGTTGGCATGTCCCTCATTTTGAAAAGATGCTGTATGATCAGGGTCAGCTGGCAGTAGTTTATGCCAAGGCATTTCAGGTATTCCTTAGCAAATCTTTTGGCCAGCGTATGAAGGCCCAAAAGAATTGATGAATTAACTCTATTTATTTGAATCAAAAATCGAATTGTAATTGTGCCCAGGAGAAAAAATGTTGGGTGATTCTTATATTTCCATTACCTTTGTTTCTTTCTTGTTGATCTAGTTAAATGGGAAAGTGAAAGTTACAGGTTTTACCCAGGAATAAATCTTGTGATGCCTAGCAGTCACACATTTGTGGAACAATAATATTGAGGTATATTGATAATCTACCATTCAATGTGACAAAATTGTTCAATCTTGGAGGAAGCATATTTTCTTGTATCTGGAACAACAGTTGAGATTCAGATTAGTCTTTGATATTTGAACAAGAATGTGTTATATTGTTAATGATTAATCCTTGAATCCTTTTTAACGTTACAGTACATTCTTCACTTATTGTTGAGTGAACTTGGAGATAACCAAGAATTGTGGGGCAAAAAGAGGAGGATGAGGCAAGAAGAAGCTATTGTAGAGTGACATTTAATTTCTTTGCTTCAGTTCTTGCATCCAGAATTCATTTATTCAGGTATAGATAGAACAGAGAAGAAAGGTTTCTTCTTTCCTTTGTTCCTTTTATGACATCAGTGACAACTAAAGGGGAATGCTGTTATTGTTGACTCAGCTTCCCTATACCACCATTGTTTCTTACTGCCATTATTTAGCAATAATTTTGGCACCCCAAGTGTGATATGGAACCCAAAAGCAACATTTACATATATCACTTGGAATTTTTCAGAATAGCCAGTATTTACTTATCATTGTTGAGAGGAGGAAAAAAAAAACAAGAAGCAGTTCACTGATGTGGAGAATATTGCACTTTCTCTATGGCAAACATGTTCTGGGATTAAATTTGTTTAGTACTCCAGCCAAAATTACCTCTTATGAAATTTTGAGATATTAGCACTTACAGTGCCTGGCATGTCCAATAGCATTTTTTACATGTGATTTCCAAGTATCATAAATATGTCCATCCACTATATGATGGACTTCATAATTAAAGGCAAAACAGTGATGGAGAGGGTTTTTTTTTTCATCCAAAGAGAAATTAAATCAGAATTAAATGATACAAGACAACCCATTTCCCATTGGGTCATTTTTTTCAGAGTTATTTTGTCACCAGTTTCTTCAAAGCCATGAACGATGATAGAGCTTCTAATGTACTTTTTTCTCTAACTGGAAAAGTTGGGATACTTTTAAATTTTTATCTGCCTTGAAAATAATCATGTTGAACTGTATAACACAAACATTAGCACAGGAAATGTTTCATGATTTTTTATATTATAACATAAACAACTTAACCCATGCTGAACTGCATAGCACAAACATGAGCACAATAAATGTTTTATGATGTTTTGAATTAGGTCATAAACTGCTTTGTGGTAATGTAATAAGAAATACTGAATTTTGAACATATTTCATAAGTTAGCTCATTTGAGATACCTTGGTTCAAAAGGCTTTGTTCTATGGTACATTATTTTGCCCCGTTAAAGATTTATAGAAATCAGTTTTAGTAGTATATAGATCTTTCATTCTTCACTTTATGTTAGCAACATGGCAGAATACCTTTTTAGTTTTTAACTTTTTATAAGAGAATCCACATAATTATATGATATCCCTTTGTTATATGATATCCCTTTGTTATATGATATCCCAATAGTTATGAAGGACAAACAGAATCTGGAAAGAGTCTAGTCTTTTTCCAGATTATATTTGTCCTTCATAACTATTGTTTATTTTGCAAAAACGTTCTATGTTAATTCTACTATTTATAATGCCATTCCTTCTCTTGAAGCAATGCAAATATCTACAAATAAAAATGCACTTGAGTTGTTAGATCCTGTAGAAATACTAAAATGCTTTAAAATAGATAATATTAGAGTTGTACTAGAGGATATATCACATATATGATTGGATTTGCATTTTAGATTTTGTAAAAAATAAATTGGAGTCATCAGGTTTCAAGTCCATGTGTCACTATGATATTACAATATGTACTAAAGGGGATTTTTGCTTGTTTGTTTTTACTTCATGCTGCTTAAAATTACAAGAGCGATAGTTTTGAAAGCTGACTATTCCTTATTTTAAATGAAAATGGTAACGTCATTTTACAAATGTTCTGTTTTTTGTGGTTTACATCGTATATCTCAAAGTTGGATCCGCAACCAATTACTGTTTGTTTATATAGAACACAAGGCCTTTTCCTGTAGCAGTATTTTTTTTGCAAAATAATCTCCCATGAAAGGTGTACCAAACATACTATATATTCCATTAAAATCTTCTGAACAGCTGTATTTTTGTTATTCACACAGGTTTTGTGAGGAAACAAATTGAGACATAACTCTTGTTTAAGTTGATGTCAGTTTATAACTGTGTTTCATTATGGGCTAGGAAATACTAATATTTTAATACATTTATACCCTGGTACTATGGAAAACATGGAGATACCATGGAACGTGAACAGAAACGTCCAAATGCCATCTTATTTGGTCTCGAATCAGATGACATCACCAAAGTTCGTGATATCATAAGCAACTCAAATACAACAAACATCTCTCCTGAAGATATCATTGAAATAACCAGAGATGGCCATGGGTACAAAGACAATGACGGCTCTGTGCCCCCAAGATTTTGTAGAGTTGTATGCAAAAATGAGTCCAGCAAATGCATATTCATGCATACAATAAATGCCATTGCAAAAATCAATAAAAAACTTTGCTCAAGGCCAGACTTATCCATACTGCAAAGAATCCGCTCCCGTCAACTCTGCACAGAACTCAAAAACCGTCTTGACAATGGAGAAAAGGACCTATACATTGACTACAGAGCAGATTGCATCAAAAGAAAGTCACACAACCCACAGCTCCGCATCCAACCCCACCCCATCCAATCCAACATCATTCAAAACTAGGCATGCATGCCCCTAACTACCTCTATTCCAACCACAATTGGCCTTAAATGCAAGCTACTCAATGCAAGAAGCCTTGTAAATAAAATACCTGAATTTCTTCTCCTACTAAATGTGGCTAAACTCGACATTATATTTGTATGTGAAACATGGCTCAACACATCTCTCCCTGACTCCATTACCACAAGAGACTATCATGTTTACCGATCAGATCATGAAATCCATAGAGGAGGTGGTGTTGCTATCTTCTATAAAAAGTCCCTACATCTAAAAAACATCCAAGTTACCCAGGAGCTTGCTATTCCTGAGACCATCGTCTATGAACTGTCCTTAAATATCACATTTCAGTTCTTACTATGTTACAGAGCCCCTGATTATGACATCGAACATGCAAACAAGCTAAATACACTACTAACATGGGCAGCATCTTGCCCACACACTTTCATCTTTCTTGGTGACTTCAATCTACCTCATATTAACTGGACCCTTAACGAATGTACAATTGAACCCACAAATGCAACCTTCTATAATGCAGTAACAAATCTGAGACTAGAACATCTAGTAACCAACAACACTAGACTTAACAACTGCCTTGATCTCATCTTCTGCAATAGTTTGAATTCAATTTGTGGAATACAAATTAAAGAACCCTTTTCCAACAGTGACCACAATATGATTGACTTTTGTCTCAACATACGTCCACACAAAAATTATCACAACGACGGAATCCCCAATTATAACTTCAAAAAAGGCAACTATGATCTTATAAAGAACGATCTCTCATCCCTTGACTGGCAATTTCTATTCTCTGGATGCAATACTGCAGAAGACCATTACAGCATATTTTTACTTGAAGTCAAAAGAGTCATCAAACTAAATGTACCATTAACAACTCCCAAAACCAGAAAAAACAAATTACCCAAAACAATAAGGAAGCTTCAATCCAAAAAGAAATCACTTTGGCAGAAAAGCAAATCTGGTCACGTTGCCAACTTCAAAAGCCGATACAAAAATTTATGCCACTAGATAAAAATGCACCAATTATCACATTAAACAAGAAGAAAACCTTCTATGCACCAATTCCACCCACGCTTTCTACAATTTTGTAAACAACAAACTAAAAGACTCAAAGTCTGTCCCACCTCTGAAAGGACCTAATGGTAAAGACTGCAACGATGACACTATTAAAGCCAACCTCTTTAACACATTCTTTGGCTCAGTATTTGTAAACAGCAATGGATCATGCCCAGTATTTCCTAGTCGAACCACAGACAACTACAATGATCCAATACATATCGATTTTACAGAAGACAATGTTGAAAAAGCACTACGCAATCTAAAACCATCTCTATCTATTGGACCGGATGGAATATGTGCCTACTTCTTAAAAAAGCTACCCACTGCCATAGCCGAACCTCTAAGCATAATCTTTGAAAAATCTTTCAGGACCAGCTCCTTGCCAAAACTATGGTCACAAGCCATAGTCATCCCTATATTTAAAAAGCCTAGTTGAAAATTACAGACCAATCTCTTTATGCTGCGTCACCTGTAAAGTCATGGAATCAATTATTAACCAATCCATCATCCTCCACTTAGAAACAAACAACCTACTCTCTAATAAACAATTTGGTTTTAGGAAAAAACTATCATATAATCTGCAACTCTTACACTGCAAAAACATAAGGACTATACAAGTCGATCAGGGCAAAGCAATCAACACAATCTATATAGACTTCCATAAAGCCTTTGATTCAGTGGCACATGACAAACTACTCCTAAAACTAAAATCTTATGGTATCTCTGGACACCTGCATAATTGGATAAAAGCATTCCTGTCCAACAGACAACAAATGGTCCTATCAAATTCTGTACCTGTCAACAATGGTGTCCCCCAAGGACCAACTCTTTTCATACTCTACATAAATGACCTCTGTGATCATATCAAGAGCAACTGCGTTCTCTTTGCTGATGATGTAAAGCTATTCAACACTACAGACAATACTGCTACCCTTCAAAAGGACCTTGACTATGTATCAGAATGGTCAGACAAATGGCAACTTCAAATCCCAACAAATAAATGCTGTGTCCTACATATTGAAAAAAAAATCAGAAAATAAAATACAGGCTGAATAGTCAAAACCTTGTTGATGATCCAAACTCTCAAGGATCTTGGAGTACTCATCTCTAATGATCTAAGTGCTAGAGCCTATTGTAACTACATAGCCAAAAAGGTGTTAAGAGTTGTTAACCTAATCCTACGTAGCTTTTTCTCTGGTAATATTACACTAATAACTAGAGCATACAAAACATTTGCTAGACCAATACTCGAATACAGCTCATCAGTCTGGAACCCATATTACGTATCTGATATTAACACAGTTGAGAAAGTCCAGAAATATTTCACAAGAAGAGTTCTCCACGCCTCTACTTGTTGCAGAATACCTTATGTCACCAGACTCCAAATTCTAGACCTAGAAAACCTAGAACTGCGCCGCCTTCGGATTCAATCTAAGTATAGTATATAAAATCACACATTGCAATGTCCTACCTGTCAATGAATACTTCAGCTTCAACCATAACACAAGAGCAAACAATAGAGACCACACCAAACTTGATTGCAGGAAATACGACTTCAGCAACAGAGTGGTTAATGTCTGGAATACTCTACCTGACTCTGTGGTTTTTTTCTTCAAACCCCAAAAACTTTAACCTTAGACTGTCTACTATTGACCTCACCCTTTCCTAAGAGGTCTGTAAGGGGTCGTGCATAAGCACACCAATGTGCCTACCGTCCCTGTCCTATTGTTTCTTTTATATATATTTTTATTTTTCTTATATGTATCTATGTATTCATAACTATGTTTTTACTTATACCTATTATCTTGTAAGCAATTGACAAATAAAATAAAAATGAAAAAAAAAACTATGGAGTATATAGTTTTCAGGGCCACTCTCCACAACCTGCAGAGGCCTAAGCATCCTGCTAATTTTTCCACACTGTCAGCTGATCAGATAAACATGGGAACAGATTGCTGTGGTAAAGAATACAAGTAGAGAAGCTTGTAGTTATTTGGAGTTCTTTATCAACATGTCTGTTTTCCATATTATTGATATCAGCAGAAAATAGTGATCATTTAATTAATTGTATTTATTTATTTGTAAAATGTATTGGCCTTCCAACTTATCACAGGGTAACTCCTGCAATAAATAAATAAATACATACCTATTGATGTAATGCTGTTCTTTTGATGAATTTTAATTGTAAGTTGTGTGATGGCTCTTTTGAGACAAATAAGTTGGATATCCATTTGACAATTGACTGTACCTATGACACTTTCATTAGCATTTTGGGTGAAGAATTATAGCTGAAATGACCATGAGTAAAGAAGAGAGCTTATGGATAATCCTGCTCTGATTTTAATTGGTCTTTATCAAGTTCTGCAGGTGGAGTTCAAAAAAGATTTCCAACTGTGTAATTCACAAGAATCTACAATAGGCCGAATCTCAGAACTGGATTTAATCAGAAGGCTTTTCTAAGTTTATTTATATAGTAATATTTGTATATTCTTATGGATTTGAGATTATATTCATAGAACCTGGGCAAATGATTCCATGCTTGTCTGTATACTTAGGATTCCTAGCATGGTTTCTACTTGGTTTTGCCCCAAGCTGACATAATTTTTTAATATAACCTTTTATGTATTTAATTTTAAGGAAGCAGGCAAGCTACAAAGGCATTGGCCTTTAATAATATCTTTATTTGCAAGATTACTTGTTTTGCTCTATATGGGCTGTATTGTTAGAAAACAAAAATGGGTATTGGTGATTCCAGCCTATTACTTTATTGGAAATTTGCCACCTGTCCAGGAAACAAAAATAATAATGATTATAATTAAAATAAAGGAATAGAGGAGGGAGTAGGCATAATCACTTTGTCTTTTAGTAGATGGGTATATTGAGTCTGGTTGTTTTCCACCTTAATAGCTGTTTTAGGAATGGGCAAGCCCTGTCTTCTTTAATATTAATCCTACAGCAGTTTCTCAACATTCTAAATATGCTTATTGGCCAAATTCCATATCACATATGTTTAGAGGGTTTTAAAAGATTAAATGTGACATATTACAGCTGTAGGACTATAGATATTTCTTAGGTGTGAAATAAGAATAGTAAAATCATCTCAGGATATGATTGAATTATGTAACATTGCAACATGTAAATGATTTCAATATTCTGGCCTGGATATTAGACAACCTGTGATTTCATGGTTTTATATAAAACTTCTCCTTATTCTGAATTTGGCTTTTTATATTGTTTATTCCAAGAATACAATTATTACATAGTGTTTTCCTTTCAATTTCATTTTCCTGGAATAATGTTTTCTTGTATTTTATGCAGATTTCTGGTGATGAATTCTTTGCAGACACAGCAGCAGACATTCTTCTTTATGTTTCTCGGGATCTGAGTGACAATGTAAGGTTTACTGCTACTAGATGATGATAAGCTGCTGAGTTGCCAGCAGACTTGGAATAAATGCAAAGAATGCAAGAATAGGCTAACATCTGGGCTTATTGCAGACATCTCCCACTCATCATTTAGTTACTACCTTGCTTAGCTTGCTTAGAAGTGGACTATGTTTGGCTGGTTTTCTGGGAGCTATAGTTTATGAATGTATGGAGGTTCAGAAATTGTCGGTCTTAACTTAGTCAATTTGCAGTTCACTAAACTAAACACCTGGCAGTTCACACAATTGTTAGTTATTTTCCTTGTTTTTCTGATTGGCTAAAACGGGTTGCCAGGACCAAGGCAAGTGTGCCATAATCACCTAGCTAAGGATCACCAGTTCCGCAGGCATGCTCTAGAACAGACAATTCAAAAAAATTTAAGTATGGTAGAGATTGATGGTTTAAAGCAGAGATTCTTTATTTAGGAATGTGTTAGTTTTAAAATCAGAAATGTGAAAAAAATGTATCTAAATTTTGTTCCTCATAGTTATACATGGTTATAAGTACAAATACTGTAGTAAGTTCCCAGTTTTTAAGGAAAATGTCTATTTCCCCTCCCCCTCAGGCAACACTCTTTATTTTTACTGCTGAAGAATAGGCTAACATCTGGGCTTATTGCAGACATCTCCCACTCATCATTTAGTTACTACCTTGCTGAGCGATTATTTGCAAATACAATAGTAATTTTAAAAAAATATTTTTCTGACCAATGCACATGCTTAAAACTAAATTTCTTATGCCTGAGAACAATTCAAGCTGAGTGGGAGTGATAGTGGCATAACTGTAGGAAAGAACTTTATCTAAATGAGATGCCGCCATCACTCTGTCTCTCAGTCAGTCACATGCTCACTTAGCAGACATTTCACTTAATAGACTGGGTATTGGAATGGAACATGATTACTCAATGAAGAATGGGTATATTAGGCAAGCTCAGGAATAAAAAAGGAGACCTGTCAATCAGTCTCATTTTTTAGGCAGATCTTACGACCTTGCATATATGTTTTAAAAATTGGGCTGTACATTAAAGTCTATGATATTGTTAATTCTTTGGTTTTCAGTCAGGGGGTTTCTACAGTGCAGAGGATGCTGATTCATATGCTACAGTCCAATCAGAGAAAAAGCAAGAGGGTGCATTTTGTGTATGGACAGCTGAAGAGATTCGGCAGCTCCTGCCAGATCCCATTGAAGGGATCCCAGAGAAAAAAATTGTGGCAGATGTTTTCATGCATCACTATGGAATGAAGGAAGATGGCAATGTGAACCCAATGAAGGTACAATTGGGAAGGGGTAGCTAAGAGTGCTTGGGAAAGTTGAGTCCCTTATTAGTGACAACACAGTTGCTAGCCCAGGGGTCCCCAAACACTGGGCCATGGCCCACTACTGGCCTTGAGCCCTTCGGAACCAGGTCGCAGAAGTGTTGGTTGAGCACTTGCACAAGCAGCAGGTGAGTATGTGTGCATGCATTGCATCTGCATGAGCAATGGGTGTTCATGCCTGCAGTTTGCGCAAATGGACCTGTGCAAATGTATGCACTAGCCCACCGCTCGCATAGAACTGTCTCTTCTCTCCCCCTCCATTCCTTCCCGGGTACGTAAAGCAGGAAAGGTTGGGGAACTCTGTGTTAGTCAACAGGCTCCTGTGTTTTGCTAGGCACAGAATTCTCCGTTCTTATACGCTTTCTAAGATCTCAGAATTCAGGACCACTAGTTCTTCTCAAAGCTGATAGGATACTAGAAGCTTTCATTATTGGAATAAATATCCAGTTGTCTTGCCCCATTTTTAATTCTCTTATATACTAAGTACAGATAGCCCTTGTTTAGTAACCACGGTTGAGACTGTCAACTCAGTCTTGAAGTGAAATGATTGCCAAGAAAAACTGATCGTGCTTATGATGTTAGCTTCCCTTTGCTTTTCAGGCCTGCAAAGACTGTAAATGCAAAAATTGGTCATAATGTTACTTTTCCATCACTGTTGTCACTACGAATGGTTACTAAATGAGGCAATCACTAAACAAGGACTACCTATATCCATGAGTTGTTCATTATTAAGGCTTGCCTTGAAATATAGCTTTGAAATATAACCTTGAGATCAGTGAAATGTTAGCTAAGACAGGCTTAGGGAAATCAGCAGGAAAAAGTTGCTGGTTCTAATTAAAAATTCTCATTTCTAGGACATGCATTTGATAGCTTTATTTGTTTTGTCCTGATTGTATTGAGCTACCTCGTGTTTAGCTAATTCATTGAGGCTATTCATTTTGTTTTGTTTTGCTCTGGGAACAACTAACTTATCAAGGGAAACTGACATATCTAGATGATCCCACAGAGATAATGATCAGACAATGTTGCGTCCTCACTTGATCATTCTAGGGAGGAAGAAAATGGTAGGGGAAAGCAGTGGTGCTACAAGATATTCAAGGGTTTCTTTTTCTAAAAAGATTCAGACAGAGGTTTCTATGTAAAATAAGGCAATACTGATTGATTAAAAAGTTGAAGTTGGACTTGAACAAAAATTTCACTATTTGATGCTCCCAAAGTAGTGGAAAGACTTTATAGGTAATTTAGTCTTTTGACAGAAGAGAATAACTACTTATGAAGTCCAGGAAAGACTGTTTTCTTTTGATAAGGTCATGACAGTGTTGTGATAGATGAAGTAGTCAAAGATATTCAACTTTTTTCAAATGGCAAAAACCTTTGCAATATTTAAGAAATGTTTTAAGCGTCTCCCTCAACAGGAGAAATGTTCAGTTAAATAATGCACATATTAAAAAAAAATCAAACACACACTCATAAAAGAATAATATTGAATGAAATCAGTAAAATTTCCCATCTGAGTCTATTCCATTGATGTGTCACATCATATAGCATTCTACCATGTGAGGGCTTAAAGGAGACTTTCTTTATTTTCTTACACTGATCTTTTATTTCAGGATCCTCACAATGAATTAAAAAGAAAAAATGTTCTGATAATGCAATATTCCCTGGAACTTACAGCTGCCCGATTTGGACTGGGGCTGGAAGAACTGAAGACATTGCTGGTTAAAAGTAGGGAGAAACTATATAAGGCACGAACTCAGAGGCCACGGCCCCATCTGGACAGCAAGATGCTGGCATCCTGGAATGGTGAGGTTTGTTCTTTTGCATGGAGCTCAGTAACACCCTTACCAAACTGCACTGACACCTGGAAGACTTCTGTGAGGGGAAAGCAGTATATTCGTTGCAGTAAATTCTTCCATTGTGCGGCCATTCAAGGGAAATAATTTGGTGAGCAGACTTAATCACACCTGATAAGCCTGCTTCTCTGGTGTTAGAAAAATAGTTTGTAAGCTTATTAAAACCAGCTACTTCTTTTTTCCTTTCTCCTGGTTTTTAATCTTTTGCTCTTTTTTCTTCTGGCCAAAAGTACTCTGGAGCACTGTTTATTGAAACTGTTTTGGCAGCAGGGGGCAGTAGCATCTTTTCCCTATTCCCTTACAGCCACAAATAAAAAAGAGAAAAAAGAAAAGAAAAGAAAGAAAGAAATCTTCGTTAATCCATGAAGGTGCTTATGTTATTGTAGTTTTTCACATTCTATAAATATAGAGGGAGCACTTGTCTCCTTTATGAAATGAAGATACTTGAACATACTGTATAATGAAAAAATAATAGACAAGCTCACTTGCTTTCTCTCCTGGCAATGTGTGCTGCCCAAATGGTTCCAGAATTCTCAGGTAAGCTTTCAGAAATCTTCCATTTAAGTTTCTAAGTTCATTTTTTAAAATAGTGCCGGAAAAACCTTTCAGAGCCATGGATTGGTGATCTTTGCAGGCAATTACTTTACCAAGCCCTAACTTCTATGAGTGAATCATTGGGTCATGAGTAATGAAGATACTGTCCACTTCTTTTTTTTCCCTGAATCACTGATTAAGAGCAAAAGAAAGCATATAAAATAATGCTCTGGTCATGTGACAAGGGAAGCATTTGAGAAATGATAAGCTGCTTTTACCTGTCTTCAGCATATGTGAAAAGAGCCATTTTAAGGAAGAAGTGACTTAAACTGATAAATCTATGAGGAGACTTGGGTCAAAAGAAATATAGGTTGAATATTCTGAGTGTATGAATTCAAATGAGCACTCTCCCACTAATTTGCCTTCTAGGACTGATGATCTCTGGCTTTACTCAGTGTGGAGCCATCTTAGGCAAGAAAGAATACATTGATCGAGCTGTATGTGCAGCTTCCTTCCTGCAAAACCATATGTTTAATGTCAGCAATGGAAAGCTGCTGAGAACTTGTTATCAAGGACAAGGCAACACAGTGACCCACAGGTAAGTGACAGGCAATCCCAGTCACTATAGTGCCACCAAACAGAAGAAAACTTGGACTGAGGGAGAATGGGAATGTCCTCAGGGATGGAGTACCTTCTTTAAATTCACCCTCCTGGATCTAGTTAAAGCATTAGTTAATAGGCAAGATTTGTGCCTGAGTCCATGCAGAATTGTTGCCAACTAAAAGCTAAACTACTGGGATGCATGAATAAATACCCTGGCTTGAAAAAAAACCAGACTTCTTTCTTACACAAATACGTGGCCACTGCATTTTTGTTTCTGTGATACTGAAAAGAAGTGTGGATGAGAAGAGGCAGTTAGTATTGGAGAATGGTAGACCTACAATTTTCCTGAGGAGAGAAACCAGTGAAGCCTGCAAGTTAAAACATCCAGGAGCATGCTAGGCAGATGTGGCTATATTTATTTTATTTTGTTTTATTATTTGATTTGTCAATCGCTTACAAGATAATAGGTATAAGTATAAACATGAGTAAGAATACAGGAGATAGGTACGAATAAATGGGGACAACAGGACAGGGACTGTAGGCACGATTGTGCACTTATACACACCCCTTACAGACCTCTTAGGAATGGGGTGAGGTCAATAGTGGATAGTTTGAAATTAAAGGAGTGGGAGTTTGAGGATATAATAACAGAGTCAGGTAGCGCATTCCAGGCATTGACCACTCTGTGCTGAAGTCATACTTTCTGCAATCAAGTTTGGAGCGATTAACATTGAGTTTGTACCTGTTGTGTGCTCTTGTATTGTTGCGGTTGAAGCTGAAGTAGTCATTGACTGGTAGGACATTGTAGCAGATAATTTTGTGTGCTACGCTTAAGTCCAACTGTAGGTGGCATAGTTCAAGATTGTCCAAACCCAAAATTTCAAGCCTGGTGATATAGGGTATGCTGTTGCGAGCAGAAGTGTAATAGTCTTCTCATGAAATACTTCTGGACTCGCTCAATTGTATTAATGTTTGATATACAGTGAGGATTCCAGACAGATGAGCTGTATTCGAGTATTGGTCTAGCAAAAGAATTTGTATGCCCCAGTTAGCAATTCAATATTTCCAGAGGAGAAGCTTCGTAAAATTAGATTTACAACTCTTAATGCCTTTTTGGCAATGCTGTTACAGTGAGTGTAGCGCTTAGATAATTAGATATGAGTACTCCCAGGTCCTTGACAGAGTGAGGGTCATCAACGAGGTCATATTGGCCTAGCTTGTATTTGGTGTACTGATTTTTTTTTAACAATGTGTAGGACAGAGCATTTGTTGGTCGAGATTTGGAGTTGCCAACTGTTTGACATTCAGACACATAATCAAGGTCACTTTGAAGGACGGTAGCATTGTCGGTGGTGTTGAATAGTTTTACGTCATCCGTGAAGAGGATGCAGTTGCTTATAAGGTGATCGCAAAGGTCATTTATATAGAGTATAAAGAGTGTGGGTCCTGGAACGCTGCCTTGGGGGACACCGCTGTTAACTGGAGCAGGGTTTTACTATTTGTTGCCTGTTTGACAGGAATGCAATAATCCACTTATGAAGGGATCCAGAAATGCTGTAAGAGTTTAGTTTTAACAGTAGTTTGTCATGTACCACTGAATCATATATATCTATATATCTTACTTTAATCTTATTATAGATCTGAACATGAAATTGGGAGTTTCCAACCTGGGTTCCCCGTCCCCCCCTTGATCCTTGGCTATATCCTTAAACTAGGCTAGTATTTGAGCTACAAAGATACAGTTGACATTTAGATGGCACAAAAGACTTTTCTGCCAACTTGGAAGTCCAGATATCACAGCCATATTTAAACTGGAGAAACAAATCATATTCTAAAAAACAAAATGATAAAATTCTCAAGCGATACTAGCTTGAATGAGCAGCGCAATATCTGGACTTAGTAATTATAAGGAATTTATTTTTTTGTTCTTGGTATTGTTTTTTTTTTTAATTGTTCTTATTTTTTAACAACCTAGTGGAGAGTATATTATTTTTGCTTATGTGTTCAACCTGCTTCGTATACTCCAATCTCAAAGCCCCTTCATGGGGCCCAAGTACCCAATAGGCAAATATTGCTATTTTTGGCTGAGGTTGAACAGAGGATGATTTACATTTCAGATGGCAATTTTCAGGTTGCACTTATAAGATAAGTACTATATAGAGTCAGTATTTAAATGATAGCAACATTTCACTGCAGACATATAGGGTGTGCTGATCATGTATTGATACTAGTACAGTGTGCCTAACTTGTAATGACAACCATTAGATAATGCCACAGTATACTGATAATATGGTTTTATACTGGTAGTCCTCACTTAACAACCACAATTGGGACAAGAAACTGTTGCTAAGCAATGCAGTCATTAAACAAATCATCACATGACTATGATTTGCAATTTTACTGCCGGCTTCTCCATTGTCTCTGCTTGTTGAAATCCAGCTGTGAAGCACACAAATGGTGATCACATGATCACAAGTATACTGTAACGATCATAAATCTGAGGATTGGTTGCAAAGTAACTTTTTCAGCACATCATAACTTTGAATGGTCATTAAATAGGGCCGTTGTTAAGTGAGGATTACCTGCACCATATATTTGTGTGAATACATGGTACGAAAGATGGAGTATATAAAGCCCCTTTAGGTCAGGCCACAGTGGCAGAAAGCCTTATTCTAGAAGATTGCAGCCTACTTAGTCTAGGTGGACTGATGCTTTCAAGGAGATATACCGGTAGCAAAAGTTGCTTTCAAAATATCAGATAATTCCCATGAGAACTGGATGAGGTGAAAAAGTACCATTCATGAGAAAACTGCCAGGATAAATAATTGTACCAAAGAATCAAAGAGCGTGCATAGTGGGGTCCTGCTCTAATTCTCTGAAACTCAGTTTTTTAAAACTCTAATTCAAAGAATTAAAACCCGCTTTAATTTTTGAAATCCAGCCATGCTTTAAGTTGGGTGTATACGAATGGGCATTGTGTATGTAAGAGTAAATGGAGGTTTTAGATAGTGAAGATTAGACATTGAAAACCTGTATTTCAGGTGTGAGATTCAACTGGAGTTACTACCGGTTTGGTGACTATGTTTTGCGCGCGCATGCAATATACCTAAAGCTGTGTTGCCCGGACAGCTGTTAAGCGCTGTGCGCGGGTGCGCAGCGTTTGAAAAAGCCCTTTTTTACGGCTTTTTCAACCTCAACTGTGCCGCACAAAGCAGCTGAGGTTGAAAAACCAGGAAATAAAGGTCAGGTAACAGCCTGCGAGGGCGGGTGGGCCAAACAGCAGCAAACACAGAATTGGTTCGGTGTCTGCTGCTCTTCAGAGCTACTTGTTCTATAGAGCTGGTTAGAAGCGGTAGCATCCCACCTCTGCTGTATTTGTTTCTGTGTCTTGTCTGCGGATGAGTAAAAGTAGCCAATAACACCGGAAGCATTATAAGCCCCCCCCTTGGCAGACAATTAGGATTCCATCTGAAGGAGCAAAAGTTTTGATTAAAATTAGATATATAGTGGAAGAACCTAGAGTACATTGTAGTTTAAACCGTTGTAGTATAAGGTCTTTTACTGTCTCTTGCCTTTTCATAGGAGCCAGTAGATACCTCTGGGAGATTGGCTAGTTATGTAAATATCCACTTTCTGACAGGCTACACCTTAAAATTGGCTCTTTTCTTGACCAAACACAAGTTACATATATGTCAATAGAGTTAGGGGTAATCAGCAAGGAAGAGTGATTTGCTTGATTTGTGATAGCAGCACCTGCTTTTTACATCTCAGATTGAATTTTGCTTAAGTAGCTAGCAAATTGAGCTGGTGGGAGAAAAGATGGTGAGAAGAGACAAGGGGAAGACTAAAGAGGTTATGTTGAAACTATTTGCACTCACCTTTTCATGGATAAATGTTTTGCTCCTGGGTTCATTTCAATTTTCTACACCTTTGTAATATCATTTCAAGGGAGATTGAAGTACTATTTTTCTTATTTGGTCCACACATTTGGAAAAATATATTGGTTCTCTACTTGCCTTGTGTCCAAAATACAATAGCCACTGTTTTCAAAAGGGGATTATTATTCTTCACTTTTCATCTAAGGTAGATAACATTTATACTGAATTTCAGAATTATCTATGCTGTTTTTTCCCCAAACATCCAGGGCAAAAAAGAATTTTAAAAATGGTATACCTTTTAGTATTTTATAAACTAGAATGAGAAAACGCTTGTCTAAGAGTAGGGAGAGAATGTGTGTACAGACACATACATATATTTGTATATACCCACACAAAAATATTACACCCCTCCCCCATGTTGTATAAAATGCTGCTAGACTATGCAGCAGTACTTATGTACCAATCTCCTATAGCAGTTTCTGATATGAGAGTGAAGTAAATTCTCAGAACGAACACTTATAGTTTCTCAATTCTCATTCTCATATTGAAGAAGACAAAGTCAAAGTCATTGCTACAAGGCAAAAGAAATAGAGTTCTGCCTGGATATTAGAGAATGTCATTTAAACAGTCAGAATCTTGGATCTTCCCTTGGAATTTCAGAAATGGCTGGAAATATTTCACATACATTTTGGGCTCATAGTAGGGCTCATAGCAAGAATTAGATTTAATAATGATAACTATGATCTCCTACTATGAGGTTGGATTTTTTTCCTCCTTTGTTTTTTTCAGTTCTGTACCTATCCATGGATTCTTAGAGGACTATGTCTTTGTAATCCAAGCACTGTTTGATCTATATGAAGCCACACTGAACCCTAGCTGGTTGGAATGGGCTGTGCAGCTACAGCATAAACAAGATGAACTCTTCTGGGATCCAAAAGGTTTTGCCTATTTCTCCACAGAAGCTGCTGATCCTTCCTTGCTTTTTCGTATGAAGGATGGTATGTATTCCTTTCAGAAGGTGACTCCAGTTTCTAGTGGTGGTTAAATGACAGTCTATCGTCTGGGTCCTGCATTAATGATACAACTCACCTAGAACAGAGTTATTCAACAGTTATTGCAGGGAAAAATCAATTTACAATTAATTAGAATTTGGATTTTCTCCTGAGCTTAATTAAGTAACAAATTTCCAGGATACTTGGAAAAATTACCTCAAAGGAAAAAAATCCCACTGTTTCTCAAGCTTGGATTAATGTCTAATCAAAGGAAGATTCACAACTTCTCATTCATCGCCATGTACTATCTCAAAGTGCCCCCTTCACTTCATTCCATGCTTAACCTCGGGTACAGGTGGGATCACTAGCAGAGGCATCAAATATATGAACAGGAAGATAATCAGACTTTTTATTGGCTGATGAAAAACCCTCAATTTACCACCATTGATATTGCTCTCTCTTTGCAGTTGAAGCAAAGTTAAGGAACAAATGTATTTCAGCTGGCTACAACTCACAGTCTCCTGGCTTTCTAAGCTAGCTGAAACAAGTTAAGCTTTATTTGGCAAAGAACACTGCATTGTAAGCATAGTATAATTTTTCTTTAGTTGAGTGACATTGTGATAGGTGCTTATGAATATGGATGAGCTTTGCTAGGGGCTCTTACAACCAGGTACCTCCCCATTATGAACATGCAGCCCTCAGAATTTTACAGCATTGCCTTAGTAGAGATGATGGAGGTATCTTGTCCATGGGAGAGTTCACAGTAAGAATAGTTAGCATTCTTTTCTCGATTAGCCCTGTGGTAGTCTAGCACAGGGGTCCCCAACCCCTCGGCCAAGGCCCACTACTGGGTTACAGTCCATTCAGAACTGGGCTGCACCAGCAGCAGTTAAGCATGTGTGCAAGTGCAGCTCCACTTGCGCTCACACAAATGAAGCTGTGTGTGCACACTCATCCACCCTGTGTAAAATCATCCCCTCTCTTTCTCTCCCTCCCTATGCCAGGCTGCCAACCCGGAAAGATTGGGAATGCTAGTTTAGCAAGGTCTTGGTCTTTCTCTATAACAAAATGTACATAAATACTATATATATATAGTATTTATGTATAAATACTATATATATGGTAGACCAGGTTCCTTCTGATATTAAGGGGAGGGGATCTGATTAATCAGAAGACCTAATTTATGTTCCAATTTTTAATCTTGGTGATGGGGCTGCAAGTATAGAACGTTAATGTGTTGTGCAAGTATGAATAAGGCAAGCATCTCTCTTGGCACATAGTCTTGAGGAAATAGAAAAAATGTATTTCTGCAGCAAGCTTGTTATTGCTTATACATTTATTGCATTTTAATGCTTTTATGTTATTTAACATGTTCTCAGTAGCATTGGCTGTCATTTGTTGGTATTAAATAGAACAGTCTAGTTGGCACAACGTCAGGGTACATGTAGACTATAATGTGACTTAAATGCTCTTTGGCTATTGTTCTAGATAGCCTGGTGTTAGATAGGAATTGGGTAAGCCCCCTGGGAGCAGTTGACGGACTGCAGTCAGACATGGGGAGCACACAGTGTGAATGCTAAGACCCAGAAGCAAATCCCTGACAATTATACAGTGTAACAGTTCTCACCTATTCCTATTTTATTGGGATTTGGCCCCACTTAATTTAATGGGATTAAAAGAAATTGAACCTCTTAAGGCTGAAACATTGAAGAACATGACAGTTGAGAAAGAAACTGACAACGTGAGAAAATAAGTGTCATGAAAGTGGAATGCAAGCTGCACTCCCCTTGTATTTGCATGCAAGTCACAATGTCCATACAAAAAGGGACTGTGTCTGTATTGTGATGGCACAATGTTAACTGGTTCCCCTTTGCACCCCCATTT